>JAVLUX010000003.1:60183333-60313333 GCA_032164185.1 Moxostoma hubbsi
CAAAGAGGGACCAAAACACTTTTCCAGACTTTCAGTTTCATCATACCACGTTGGACCTCCCCAACTCAATCCGTGAAGCTGACTCACTCTCTATCTTCAAAACACGGCTAAAAACACATATTTTCCAAGAGTATTTAACCAGTCAGTAAAATTTTTTAAATATGAATAATTCTTGTTGCACTTAAATCTGTTTTGTATACTGTTCTGATGCTAGTTAAACTTAGTATGACACTTTTCGTACCACTGTCTCCTTAAGATGATTCGCTTATGTTTCTTCTCTTTTGTAAGTCGCTTTGGATAAAAGCATCTGCCAAATGAATAAATGTAAATGTAAATATAAATACATTTATTTATCCAAATGTTTAGGTGAAAAGGTGCGGCTACATTGTTACGCTTAAGTGTCTTGAATTGTCTGGACACAACAAACCTGTTTATAGTCATGAGACTAAAAGACAAGCCACCAAGACAAAATGTCATTATTTAAAGCTGTGTCTATGAGACAGGGTGAAGACAGACTTGATCTGAAGTGGAAAGAATGTTTTTCTGAGCAGAATGAATGTCTAACGTATCCTTCAATGAGTATCAATGGACTATTGGGTTTATTTTCAGAAACATGTTTGACATGTTTGACTGGACTTCACATCCAGTGTGAATTATATCAACAAACAATCTGTTTTCAATTCAAAGAGTTTAGGATTAAATTAACATCATATAATGAGACTAATGAAAATGTAGTTGCAAATGGATGGCTACATTTTCAGAATAAATAAATGTAAAATTAAATGCAGTTCCCGTGTCTCCGCTGGAAGAATACAAGTCAAAATAACAGGTTTGATTCCCAGGGAACACCAGCCAATGTATACTGTATGTTAAATGCATTGTAAATCACTATGGATAACCCCATCTATCAAATAGATATATGCAAATATCTCTGAAAATACGGTCATTTATGTGGATTGTTTTAGCCAGCTAATCATTGAAGAATTGAGATATTCAACAAAATGGTTCTAACTTCTGTCTCTAAAATGTGAGATCTCTTAGTGAATAACTTTGCATGAAAAATGAGGGATTTCATCTGGTCTATCATTGTCAAAATAAACAACTGAGATCCACAACTGGATCAACAAGTTGTTATGCTAATGTGTAGTATTAACTTTTCTGTGAGTTTTCCCCCAGACTTTTCAGATGCCGTGACCTTTGGCAAACTTTCATTCTTTCAGGTTTCATGAAAAACTCACCCCAGACTTTTCAAAGTCAGCAAGCATAAAAATGACACATTGAATAGAGCAGGTTTGATATGTTTGAGTTGCATCCATTGCTGCTTCAAGGATTAGTTTTCAGCCAGATTAGGCCAAATATGTGAGAGCCAGCAGAATGCGACTCATTCAGTGGCTTCATGTATGCGATAAGCTTGGAAGGCAGACCTGTCAGAGTCAATAACAATAAAGCAAATATATCTCTGTGATCAATCAAACCATGAGGATAGAAGTGAAACGGCAACCAGGATTACAGCAGTCGACACACTGATCCTGCTGGTGACTTCACCTGATGAATACGCTGCAATACAAAGAACAGACCAAATGTATTTATTTTCATCCTTATTCATTATCTTGAAATTGTGTAAATAATCAAGTTATAATTAAGTTGAAGTGCATGAGCTTGACCAGAGCATATTTCTGTAAGTCTGTTCAACCCTTTTACAGAAGTACTTGCGCAACAGGTCTCATGACGAAGACGTCCCATAAGCAACTTTTTGCCTGCTTCATAAAAATGTCCTTGAAATTCATTGTTTTCATCTCAGTTCAGAAGATTTTCTAATAGACTCTCGGCGATCTTTAGTTTTAACTTTGACTCATCGGTACATAATAATAATCATCATAACAACATCACCATCAACACTTATTAAGCATTTGGGCACTGAAGACACAAGTTTGCTAAATTTAGAAAGTGGAATTTCCCCCATTTATCCATTATGGCGGTCTTTAGCTGCACAACTGTACAGGGTCTTCATTGTCATCTAATGCGCTTCATAATGCACCACACATTCTGTACTAGAGATGGTCAAGACTGTATGCCAGGCTCTGATTATACAACCAGTATGTGGTTTGAGGTTCTCCTGATGGAAAATGGCGGGACGTCCCTGGAAAAGACAGTGCTGGATGGCAGTATATGCTGCTCCAAAATTTGTATCTATCTGCATTAATGGTGCCCTCACAGATGTGCGAGTTACCCATGCCATGGGCACTGACACACCCCTGGCCCATACAGACACTGTCTTTTGGACCTGATGCTGGTAACAGCTTGGATAGTACTTTACCTCTTTGGCCCAGAGAAAACAATGGCTGTGTTTTTCAAAAACAATTTGAAATGTGGACTCTTCAGACCAAAAAACACAATTCCTCTGTTCTACTTTCCATCTAAGTTGAGAGCGAGCCCAGAGAAGTCAGCAGCGCTTCTGGACAGTGATGATGTACGGCTTCTCCTTTACATAGTAAAGTCTTAACTTGCATCTGTGGATGCAGCAGCGAGTGGTGTTGACTAACAAAGGTTTACTAAAGTAATCCCAAACCCATGTTCATGATATCCATTACAGTTGGATGATGATTTTTAAGACAGGGGGATCAGAGAGGACATGCATTCAAAAGTGTTTTTTGTCTTGCCCTTTACACACCGAAATTTGACCAGATTCCTTGAATCTTTTAACTGTATTGTGCACTGTAGGGAGTGAAATGCCCAAAATCCTCCAATTTGTCTTTGGGAACATTATTCTCAAAGTGCCAGACACGACTGACACGATTGCCTGTTTAACATCTCCTGTTTCACGTCGCCTTTTCATTTCAACTTGCCAAATTGTTATCAGTCTTAAATTGCCCCTGTCTCCACTTTTTGTGGAGTGTTTTGCAATTATCTGATTTGAAATTGATGTACATAAAAAAAAAAAAAAAAATCACAAGGTAAAACGCCATGTAATGTGTAGTTGTGGTGCTTTCAAAAGGGTGAATATAATTTACAAATCACTATTTTTGTTTTTATTAGTATTTTCATACTGTCACAACTTTTTCAGAATTGGTGTTGTACAAACGCTGACGTTTTGGGGATTTTATTTATGCAACCGACCAAGGAGAATGTTTTGATGGCACAGGCAAAAAGTCGCTAAAGAGACGTATCGTTATTAGAGTTGTCCTTAAATTGCTTTTTTTTTTTTTTTTAAGTTACAGAGTTCAAAATGCCCTGCATAACATGAATGATCCAAATACTCACCTGCAAAAAGTAAAAAAAATCACAGCACTACAAGATTACATTGAATCACTCACATGTGCCATTTATCACAATTGAAGAAGTGAAGATCTGGAAGGGTAATGAGTTATTGGCTGCTCGGACTATAGTTTTCACCAACTGTGTGCTGTTGGGCAGAATGGAGTTTGCCGAAAATGAAAGGTCCATGGAGTTTTGAATTGTAGGCACACTCCTCAATTTTCCAGCGGCATCACTGGAAAAAGACATGATTTTTAGTAAACTAAAAAGATTCTTTCATAAAAATAGAGTGTTATGTTAAATAATAAGTGAAATTACCAGTCAAACATCTGGACACACTTTGGAATATGTTTGTCTATCTTAAAAACATTTAGTTTTAAAGGCTTAAGCATATGGTAAATGGTCTGCAGCCCTGCCTTTTTTAATCTTAGCAGTATTCAATGTGCTTTACACTGTGACTCATTCACCCATTCACACACCAATGATGGCAGAGCTGCATGCAAGGTGCTAGTCTGCCATTGGGAGCAACTTGGGGTTCGGTGTCTTACCCAAGGACACTTCGGCATGTGGAGTCGTGTGGGCCGGGAATCAAACCACCAACCCTGTGATTAGTGGCCGACCCGCTCTACCACCTGAATCACAGCCGCCTAAATGCTTGAATGCATAATGTGTTGTAGACAAATTTTAATTGTGCATATTAATGCATTTTTATTAAAAACTATAATCTTTATTTAAAAAATTGAAATATATGAATTTGACCAGATAGGGAATGGAAAGTAGTCATAAAGTGCAAATGGTGTGTGCAGGGCTGGAATGTACACTGAAGAAGCTCAATTAAACGTTGATTAAACCAGCCTTTGGTCACTACATAATTACCATTCTTCTATTTGTGTTATTTCATAGTTTTGATGACTTTTATTCAAACATGCAGAAAATAGTAATAATAAAGAATGAGCAGATGTGTCCAAACTTTTGACTAGTGGTATATCCACAAGAAGAAACAAACACACATATGCATACCTGAATCTTGTTAAGGTTAAGGTGCTGAATATTGCAGGGTAATCAGCGATGAAAAAAGGTTCAAGCTACAAAAACATTTATGGAATTAAAATAGAGAAAATGGACTCTTTTGCACAAGAAAATGACACCAATTAGCCATGTGCACACTCCATACTTACCACTGTTTTTATCATTAATGCCCTGTTTTGAAATTCAGTTGAACTTGCATTTGAGAGAGCAGCCACAAAGGTGCCGTTAGTCAAGATGGCCACTGGGATCTTCTGAAGTTCTCCTAAAGTAAAATAAATACACATGGTAAGTGCACCACACATGTCCATGCTGACTCAAGATGGTTGTTGCTAGTTTAGTGCTGATCTAGCTGATGGTCACATCTGTATAACATCTTTAAGTACAGTCTTTCTGATGAGGCTGTTTGAGCAAAATAATCTCGATGGTTAAGCTAGTTAATGAAACACCAGCATCTCAGTTGGGGAGCAGCATTCAAAACAACAGGGATGTCAGGTCTAAAGCAACTTACTGACAATGACAATAGAGTTGGCAACAACAGTGATGTTTAAGACGGAGTCTGGAGCTTGAACTGCTTGTTGCAGAGTAGTCACAATCTCATTGTTGCCTGGGATCGGTTCAATGGAGGTTTGGTTAAACACTAACTCAAGCTCCACGTCCACGTTATCTTGAGCTCGGGTTTTGGTAGAAAGTCTGAAAAGAAACACATCGCTGTTGGTTCCACAGTTTATGACTGCTTGAAGATAGCATTACATCGCCACACACACATATATCATATATCAGACGAATGGATGTATTGTATAACAGCGTGTCAAGTTTATTCTTTAATACTTTAAGAATGTCACACAAATGTTCTGACATTGAAAGCAAAATATAGTTGATATTTATCAATAAAACATTTGAGCACTGACTCACCTGAAAGCAATCACAATGGTCCTGATGAAAAGAGCTCCAAACTTTCTTTTATAAATGATATCGCACTATGAAAACAGTGGTTCAGTTTTAGGAATGTTATTATTACTGGAGACATAGACTGAGATAGGTCACTCGTAGACATGTGACGCTCGTGATGGTGGCTGTACTTGCATGCCTGAAAATAGCTGCCAGCGGGCATTACGAATATGGCCACTGAGTGGCTTGACTTGCCTTACAGACACTTTATCACAAGAGTTACTTGTCATGCATGTATATCATGCTACACTGCCTTTAAAAGGATAGTTTACCCAAAAATGTTAATTCACTCACCATTTACTCACTTTAGAAACTCAAGAGTTTCTTTCCTCTGCAGAACACAAACGAAGATTTTTAGAGTAAAATCTCAGCTCTGTAGGTCCATACAATTGCATAGTATGGACCTACAGAGCTGAAATATTCTTCATTTGTGTTCAGCAGAAGAAAGAAAGACACACGTCTGGGTTGGCATGAGGATGAGTTAATGAGAAAAGTTTCATTTTTTGGGTGAACTGTCCCTTTAAACGTCACACAATTGAATATGAGTGGTTCTAAATGTTTGTACTGTATATATATATTTTCAAGTTCAATACCAGGGACCACATTTATAAAAAGATCTTAAATGTGAACGCACAACAATTTCTTAAATGTTCCTATAAATGATTTATAAAACGTTATAAAACATTCTTTTCCTTTTCTAAAGGATGAACTGATAAAAAAATGTAGGCCAGTTTTAAAAATGAGACGATGCTTTCAACCATCGGTATGTTGATTTAGCTATGTTTTAAGGGCTGTATCTCTCCTCGCTCCAAAA
This sequence comes from Moxostoma hubbsi, assembly GCA_032164185.1. NCBI lineage: Eukaryota > Metazoa > Chordata > Actinopteri > Cypriniformes > Catostomidae > Moxostoma > Moxostoma hubbsi. The sequence goes on from JAVLUX010000003.1 coordinate 60,189,380, forward strand.
ATGTGCTTGTTCATACAGTTTATTCCACCTGCCGGTTATCTTGTAGGCCTCAAAATTAATTTATTATTGAAACGTGCAGTTAGGGATAAAAAAAAGTTCTGACACTACCGTTTTGTGGTCCATTCTGCCCCTGATCGGTACCAAAGTGTGTCGGCCCACTTTGGGGCCATGCCGGTATGCCAGATTACCAGTCCAGCCCAGCCTGTGACGTAGGATCAAATCCAAGGAATTTAGCATAAAATCTGATCATACGTGCATTTTATAAATGAGGCCCCAAGTTTTTTCTTTTATTAAAACATGTTAAGCGTTTAAAACTGTGTAACATCAGTTATATCATATCTTTGTAATGGTTACTACACATCTCAATGTAATGTTGTTGTTTGAAACTTACCCCAGTCTCGATCTGTGTTGCTAGGTTCTTAAATTCTGGACTTTTTGGGTTTTCAAGCTCTTTAACAAACACCACTATAATGATGACTTCTAAGGCTACAGTTGGAGGAGGGCGTGTTGGAACTGGCGCTGTTGTGGTGGTTCTAGTTGTAGTGGGTTTGGTTGTAGTTGTAGTTGCTTTGGTTGTAGTTGGTTTGGTTGTGTTTGTAGTTGGTATGGTTGTAGTTGTATTTGCTTTGGTTGTAGTTGTAGTTGCTTTGGTTGTAGTTGGTTTGGTTGTGTTTGTAGTTGGTATGGTTGCATTTGTAGTTGGTATGGTTGCATTTGTAGTTGGTATGGTTGTAGTTGGTTTGGTTGTAGTTGTAGTGTGTATGGTTGTAGTTGGTATGGTTGCATTTGTAGTTGGTATGGTTGTAGTTGGTTTGGTTGTGTTTGTAGTTGGTATGGTTGTAGTTGGTATGGTTGCATTTGTAGTTGGTATGGTTGTAGTTGGTATGGTTGCATTTGTAGTTGGTATGGTTGTAGTTGGTTTGGTTGTAGTTGTAGTGTGTATGGTTGTAGTTGGTATGGTTGCATTTGTAGTTGGTATGGTTGCATTTGTAGTTGGTTTGGTTGCATTTGTAGTTGGTATAGTTGTAGTTGGTATGGTTGCATTTGTAGTTGCTATGGTTGCATTTGTAGTTGGTTTGGTTGCATTTGTAGTTGGTATAGTTGTAGTTGGTATGGTTGCATTTGTAGTTGCTATGGTTGCATTTGTAGTTGGTTTGGTTGCATTTGTAGTTGGTATGGTTGCATTTGTAGTTGGTATGGTTGCATTTGTAGTTGGTATAGTTGTAGTTGGTATGGTTGCATTTGTAGTTGCTATGGTTGCATTTGTAGTTGGTTTGGTTGCATTTGTAGTTGGTATAGTTGTAGTTGGTATGGTTGCATTTGTAGTTGCTATGGTTGCATTTGTAGTTGGTTTGGTTGCATTTGTAGTTGGTATGGTTGCATTTGTAGTTGGTATGGTTGCATTTGTAGTTGGTATAGTTGTAGTTGGTATGGTTGCATTTGTAGTTGCTATGGTTGCATTTGTAGTTGGTTTGGTTGCATTTGTAGTTGGTATAGTTGTAGTTGGTATGGTTGCATTTGTAGTTGCTATGGTTGCATTTGTAGTTGGTTTGGTTGCATTTGTAGTTGGTATGGTTGCATTTGTAGTTGCTATGGTTGCATTTGTAGTTGGTTTGGTTGCATTTGTAGTTGGTATGGTTGCATTTGTAGTTGGTATGGTTGCATTTGTAGTTGGTATAGTTGTAGTTGGTATGGTTGTAGTTGGTTTGGTTGTAGTTGTAGTGTGTATGGTTGTAGTTGGTATGGTTGCATTTGTAGTTGGTATGGTTGCATTTGTAGTTGGTTTGGTTGCATTTGTAGTTGGTATAGTTGTAGTTGGTATGGTTGCATTTGTAGTTGCTATGGTTGCATTTGTAGTTGGTTTGGTTGCATTTGTAGTTGGTTTGGTTGCATTTGTAGTTGGTATGGTTGCATTTGTAGTTGGTTTGGTTGCATTTGTAGTTGGTATGGTTGTAGTTGGTATGGTTGCATTTGTAGTTGGTATGGTTGTAGTTGGTATGGTTGCATTTGTAGTTGGTTTGGTTGCATTTGTAGTTGGTTTGGTTGTAGTTGGTTTGGTTGTAGTTGGTTTGGTTGCATTTGTAGTTGGTATGGTTGTAGTTGGTATGGTTGCATTTGTAGTTGGTATGGTTGTAGTTGGTTTGGTTGTAGTTGGTTTGGTTGCATTTGTAGTTGGTATGGTTGTAGTTGGTATGGTTGCATTTGTAGTTGGTATGGTTGTAGTTGGTTTGGTTGTAGTTGTAGTGTGTATGGTTGTAGTTGTCGGGGGTTTGGTTGTAGTAGGTGTTGTTGTAGATGTAGTGGGATTGAGAGTCGTTGTACTGTCAGGATTTGGCCTTACTGTTTTTGAAAGATGTCAAAATAACAATTTTAAGAAACTATTATTCTCCATCAGTTTTCATTTGAAACCATTTCAGCTGAATTGACCATAAGAGATGTTTGAACTTAAAAGTGACATGTCATTTTTTTGGATGTTAAAATACTTTATCCCAGTAGGATATGAATGAGAAAACTACATAAGCCATGGAGCTTTTCCAGAGTACTGCCATATTACAAATTTTATGGGTATGTAAATGAGGTTGTGAGGGATAGAAGTAAAATTGGTGTTGATTGTTTCTGATTACAAAACAACTTGCCAAAACAGAAAACGGAGTTAGAAAATTAGATCTGGGACATTTGTACATCTTTATACCATGAATGCCATTGTACAGAATTGTTTTCATTCTCATCCAGGGATGGACTGGCTGTAGAGAGCACCAAAAGTTTTCCAACTGTCAAAACCAAAGTTTATATAAGTGATTTAAAAAGAGAATTTGTATTTTTTTTTTTAATTGTCAGGTCAATCCAATTGAGCGACAGGGTAGTTTAATATTTAAAGTGATTTATCCAACTCATTCACAAACTATACTCATTCCAAACACCACTGCTGTTAGCATCCAGACCACGCAAAAGAGAGACATATCCTGTCTGTGCAAGTGATCCAAAGACTTGTTAATACTGTACTTTTGTGTTAATCGTGGGAGTGAATTAAGGTTTACAGAGGCTTAAGGATAGTATCAAACTACTATGTAATACTTAATACAATGTTATAATGTCTAATAATGCATTGGGGAAAATACTTGCTGGTCCTCATTATGCCAAATACATGATTTCACCAGTACCTTTAAATAAGAAGCTACAAATTTTCTTTGACAGGATACATTTTTTACAGTAGTACCAAATAATTTGTATTGTATGTGTATGTATAAGTATCCGACAGGGGGTTGTGATGGGCTGTTAGGCTATGGGTCCAGGGCTGATTTTTAGTCCCAGTCCATCCCTGCTCCCATCAAAAATTAAATATGGCAATACTCTGTCTAAGGTCGATAGTTGGTCGATAGTTGACACTTGGTTCCACTAGTGGTGTGAAATTGGCACATTTCACCTTTAAATAATGACAGAGAGGGCAACATGACAAAATGTAAAGATACAGACTAAGTGGTCAGCAGGTTCTCAATCTCAAGATGTCAAATACTGCTGCTTGTGCAAGAGCCCTATGTGCCAGATTGTAGCACATTTTCACATCTTGCATTGTGCATTGCTTTTAATGAGAAGCCTTTGGTGGCAATAGACTGAGGGCATCATCATTTTCTCATCATGAAATCATTTTTTGGGACTAGGGTTGCCAAGTTTCCTGCATTAGTAAAGGATGTCCTGTATTTTTGCCAAAATTACAATGTCCCGTACAGACACATAACAGAACACTCAAATAAACCCCTTTAAATAAATTACTGTCCTGCCTTGAGCTTGTCCTGAACTTACCAGCCACATCGGTATGCAATAATTAGGGGCACTTTTGCAGTCTATATAGTGATGCTAAAGTCTTTTACACAAGCAGCAGTATTGGACACCTTCGAAGTGAGAACGGGTTGTATTAGTTAATGCAGAGCAAATGGCAAATGGTCTGCACTTATATAGTGCCTTTTTAACCTTAGCGGTATTCAAAGCGCTTTACACTGTGACTCATTCACCCATTCACACACACATTCACACACCAATGACGGCAGAGCTGCCATGCAAGGCGCTAGTCTGCCATTGGGAGCAACTCTGGGTTAAGTGTCTTGCCCAAGGACAACCCTGCGATTGGTGGCCAACCTGCTCTGCCTGCCAACCTGCCCCAAACTCAAGGATAGAGCTTGTTTATTGACTTTCATTCTCAATCTTTATTGATTCTGATTGTAATTTTAATACTTAAAGAGTAATATAGAAATCCTTATTTACTGTTTTGCATGATACTGCATTGCTTATATTGTTTGACTGACTCACCCTCTACGCTGGTGATGTTAAAAGTGGTGTTAGCAGTGGAAATAGTGGTGAAGATTTCAGCATCACTAGGTAAATTGCCAAAATGTAAATTCATATCTGTGATGACTGATCCAGCACTACATAAAGGAAAGAGAAATGGTCTATGTTAAAGGAATTGTTTTTCAATTTTCAAAATTCACCTTGTAAGGTTCAAGGGAACACATTTGTACAATTGTGATTTGTTACATAACAAACAAGCCTTTCTTCACAACAAAAACATATACAGTTAGAAATTATTCTATATTCTGGAGGTTAAATATTTTTAAGAAAGGAAATACCCACCTGAACCGTTTAACTGTCAATCCAATGAAGGAGATGAATTTATTTCTTAATATTGGGACAAACTGTAAGAAAGTCACAATGTCAGGTTGAACATTGAATTATGAAGTATGAAACATTGGAGGAAAATTTTACATTAAATTTACAACATGAAAGCATTATGATGATCACCCCCTGTTTCTTATTTTATTGTTATATTTACAATGGAACGTGTGAAGGAAATAAATTTAAATTGTTCATGGAAGTAAATTATGGACTGCTAATTAAATGATTACATTACTATTTGCAACAGGCTGTGTATAAAAAGAACAATACTTGTACTGGAGTATTAATTGCAAACATTAATATTTGTTCCTCATATGGCTTGTAAATAAGTTACCATATACACTGCCTTAAATGTTTGCCACACAACCTACCTCATCTTGGACTCTTTTTTCTCGTATTTTAAAAACAACTGAAGACAAATTTGAAAGTTCGGGATCAAAATCTTCATTGCTGGAAAACCTTACAAGAACGATATTTGTAGGCTGGATTGTCACTGTTGTAGGCTGGGTTGTGTTTGTGGTTATAGTTGTAAATTCAGATTTGCTTGTTGTTGACAGCATTGTTGTTGTAGTTGTTGTTTGATATATACTTGTTGTGGGCAGGGTTGTTTTAGATGGGGTTGTTGTAGGTAGGGCTATGGTTGTTTGTAGTGTTGTAGATGTTGAAAACTGGGTTGTTGATGATTGAGGTTTAGTTGTAGGAAGGGCTGTTGTTATTGAAGGAGTACTTGGAGTTGTTTGTTTCTCTCTAGTTGTAGATTGAGATGTAGCTGTAAGTGGTCTTGTAGTTGTCTGCTGAAATGCAGTTGTAGGCAGAATTGTGGTGGTTGTTGTAGGAAGGGTTGTGGATGCTTGTAGAGTTGAAGATGTTGAAGGCTGGGTTATTGTTTGTTCAGTTGGAGCTGTAGGGTGAACTGTTGGTAAGTCAGTGGTTGTAGAAGTAGGATGTGTTGGTGTTGGCTGAGTTGTAGTTGTTGATTGCTCTGGTGATGTTGTTGATGTCTGATGAAATGTAGTTGTAGGTATAGTTGTGGTTGTAGCTGGGGGTGTAGTATTTGGTTGAGTTGTACTTGTAGGCAGGATTGTGGTGGTTGTTGTAGGAGGGGCTATGGTTGTTTGTAGTGTTGTAGATGTTGAAAACTGGGTTGTTGATGATTGAGGTTTAGTTGTAGGAGGGGCTGTTGTTATTGAAGGAGTAGTTGGAGTTGTTTGTTGCTCTCTAGTTGTAGATTGAGATGTAGCTGTAAGTGGTGTTGGAGTTGTCTGCTGAAATACAGTTGTAGGCAGGATTGTGGAGATGGTTGTATGAAGGGTTGTGGATGCTTGTAGAGTTGAAGATGTTGAAGGCTGGGTTATTGTTTGTTCAGTTGGAGCTGTAGGATGAACTGTTGATAAGTCAGTGGTTGTAGAAGTAGGCTGTGTTGTGGTTGTTGGCTGAGTTGTAGTTGTTGATCGCTCTGGTGATGTTGTGGATGTCTGTTGAAATGTAGTTGTAGGTATAGTTGTGGTTGTTGAATCAGGGGCTGTAGCAGTTGGTTGAGTTGTACTTGTAGGCAGGATTGTGGTGGTTGTTGTAGGAAGGGTCGTGGATGTTTGTAGAGTTGAAGATGTTGAAAGCTGGGTTGTTGTTGGTTCAGTTGGATCTGTAGAATAAACTGTTGATAAGTCAGTGGTTGTAGAAGTAGGCTGTGTTGTGGTTGTTGTCTGAGTTGTAATTGTTGGTGTCTCTGTGGTTGTAGATTGAGATGCATTTGTAGATGTGGCTATGATTGTTTGCAGAGTTGTTGTAGTTGTAAATGGTGTTGTTTGTTGAGATGTAGTTGTAGGTGTTGTTGTTGTTGTTGTTGTCTGTTTAATTGTAGTTGTAGGTATAGTTGTGGTTGTAGCTGGGGGTGTAGTATTTGGTTGAGTTGTACTTGTAGGCAGGATTGTGGTGGTTGATGTAGGAGGGGCTGTGGTTGTTTGTAGTGTTGTAGATGTTGAAAACTGGGCTGTTGATGATTGAGGTTTAGTTGTAGGAGGGGCTGTTGTTATTGAATGAGTACTTGGAGTTGTTTGTTGCTCTCTAGTTGTAGATTGAGATGTAGCTGTAAGTGGTCTTGTAGTTGTCTGCTGAAATGCAGTTGTAGGCAGAATTGTGGTGGTTGTTGTAGGAGGGGTTGTGGATGCTTGTAGAGTTGAAGATGTTGAAAGCTGGGTTATTGTTTGTTCAGTTGGAGCTGTAGGGTGAACTGTTGGTAAGTCAGTGGTTGTAGAAGTAGGATGTGTTGGTGTTGGCTGAATTGTAGTTGTTGATTGCTCTGGTGATGTTGTTGATGTCTGATGAAATGTAGTTGTAGGTATAGTTGTGGTTGTAGCTGGGGGTGTAGTATTTGGTTGAGTTGTACTTGTAGGCAGGATTGTGGTGGTTGTTGTAGGAGGGGCTATGGTTGTTTGTAGTGTTGTAGATGTTGAAAACTGGGTTGTTGATGATTGAGGTTTAGTTGTAGGAGGGGCTGTTGTTATTGAAGGAGTAGTTGGAGTTGTTTGTTGCTCTCTAGTTGTAGATTGAGATGTAGCTGTAAGTGGTGTTGTAGTTGTCTGCTGAAATGCAGTTGTAGGCAGGATTGTGGAGATGGTTGTAGGAGGGGTTGTGGATGCTTGTAGAGTTGAAGATGTTGAAGGCTGGGTTATTGTTTGTTCAGTTGGAGCTGTAGGATGAACTGTTGATAAGTCAGTGGTTGTAGAAGTAGGCTGTGTTGTGGTTGTTGGCTGAGTTGTAGTTGTTGATTGCTCTGGTGATGTTGTGGATGTCTGTTGAAATGTAGTTGTAGGTATAGTTGTGGTTGTTGAATCAGGGGCTGTAGCAGTTGGTTGAGTTGTACTTGTAGGCAGGATTGTGGTGGTTGTTGTAGGAAGGGTCGTGGATGCTTGTAGAGTTGAAGATGTTGAAAGCTGGGTTGTTGTTGGTTCAGTTGGAGCTGTAGAATAAACTGTTGATAAGTCAGTGGTTGTAGAAGTAGGCTGTGTTGTGGTTGTTGTCTGAGTTGTAATTGTTGGTGTCTCTGTGGTTGTAGATTGAGATGCATTTGTAGATGTGGCTATGATTGTTTGCAGAGATGTTGTAGTTGTAAATGGTGTTGTTTGTTGAGATGTAGTTGTAGGTGTTGTTGTTGTTGTTGTCTGTTTAATTGTAGTTGTAGGTATAGTTGTGGTTGTAGCTGGGGGTGTAGTATTTGGTTGAGTTGTACTTGTAGGCAGGATTGTGGTGGTTGATGTAGGAGGGGCTGTGGTTGTTTGTAGTGTTGTAGATGTTGAAAAATGGGCTGTTGATGATTGAGGTTTAGTTGTAGGAGGGGCTCTTGTTATTGAAGGAGTATTTGGAGTTGTTTGTTGCTCTCTAGTTGTAGATTGAGATGTAGCTGTATGTGGTGTTGTAGTTGTCTGCTGAAATGCTGTTGTAGGCAGAGTGTGGGCAGTAGTAGTTTGTCGAGTTGTACTTGTTGTTGGCAGAATTGTGGTGGTTGTTGTAGGAAGGGTTGTGGATGCTTGTAGAGTTGAAGATGTTGAAGGCGGGGTTGTTGTTTGTTCAGTTGGAGCTGTAGGGTGAACTGTTGGTAAGTCAGTGGTTGTAGAAGTAGGATGTGTTGGTGTTGGCTGAATTGTAGTTGTTGATTGCTCTGGTGATGTTGTTGATGTCTGATGAAATGTAGTTGTAGGTATAGTTGTGGTTGTAGCTGGGGGTGTAGTATTTGGTTGAGTTGTACTTGTAGGCAGGATTGTGGTGGTTGTTGTAGGAGGGGCTATGGTTGTTTGTAGCGTTGTAGATGTTGAAAACTGGGTTGTTGATGATTGAGGTTTAGTTGTAGGAGGGGCTGTTGTTATTGAAGGAGTAGTTGGAGTTGTTTGTTGCTCTCTAGTTGTAGATTGAGATGTAGCTGTAAGTGGTGTTGTAGTTGTCTGCTGAAATGCAGTTGTAGGCAGGATTGTGGAGATGGTTGTAGGAGGGGTTGTGGATGCTTGTAGAGTTGAAGATGTTGAAGGCTGGGTTATTGTTTGTTCAGTTGGAGCTGTAGGATGAACTGTTGATAAGTCAGTGGTTGTAGAAGTAGGCTGTGTTGTGGTTGTTGGCTGAGTTGTAGTTGTTGATTGCTCTGGTGATGTTGTGGATGTCTGTTGAAATGTAGTTGTAGGTATAGTTGTGGTTTTTGAATCAGGGGCTGTAGCAGTTGGTTGAGTTGTACTTGTAGACAGAATTGTGGTGGTTGTTGTAGGAAGGGTTGTGGATGCTTGTGGAGTTGAAGATGTTGAAGGCTGGGTTGTTGTTGGTTCAGTTGGAGCTGTAGAATAAACTGTTGATAAGTCAGTGGTTGTAGAAGTAGGCTGTGTTGTGGTTGTTGTCTGAGTTGTAATTGTTGGTGTCTCTGTGGTTGTAGATTGAGATGCATTTGTAGATGTGGCTATGATTGTTTGCAGAGTTGTTGTAGTTGTAAATGGTGTTGTTTGTTGAGATGTAGTTGTAGGTGTTGTTGTTGTCTGTTTAATTGTAGTTGTAGGTATAGTTGTGGTTGTAGCTGGGGGTGTAGTATTTGGTTGAGTTGTACTTGTAGGCAGGATTGTGGTGGTTGATGTAGGAGGGGCTGTGGTTGTTTGTAGTGTTGTAGATGTTGAAAACTGGGTCGTTGATGATTGAGGTTTAGTTGTAGGAGGGGCTGTTGTTATTGGAGGAGTACTTGGAGTTGTTTGTTGCTCTCTAGTTGTAGATTGAGATGTAGCTGTATGTGGTGTTGTAGTTGTCTGCTGAAATGCTGTTGTAGGCAGCGTGTGGGCAGTAGTAGTTTGACGAGTTGTACTTGTTGTTGGCAGAATTGAGGTGGTTGTTGTAGGAAGGGTTGTGGATGCTTGTAGAGTTGAAGATGTTGAAGGCGGGGTTGTTGTTGGTTCAGTTGGAGCTGTAGGGTGAACTGTTGGTAAGTCAGTGGTTGTAGAAGTAGGATGTGTTGGTGTTGGCTGAGTTGTAGTTGTTGATCGCTCTGGTGATGTTGTTGATGTCTGATGAAATGTAGTTGTAGGTATAGTTGTGGTTGTAGCTGGGGGTGTAGTATTTGGTTGAGTTGTACTTGTAGGCAGGATTGTGGTGGTTGTTGTAGGAGGGGCTATGGTTGTTTGTAGTGTTGTAGATGTTGAAAACTGGGTTGTTGATGATTGAGGTTTAGTTGTAGGAGGGGCTGTTGTTATTGAAGGAGTAGTTGGAGTTGTTTGTTGCTCTCTAGTTGTAGATTGAGATGTAGCTGTAAGTGGTGTTGTAGTTGTCTGCTGAAATGCAGTTGTAGGCAGGATTGTGGAGATGGTTGTAGGAGGGGTTGTGGATGCTTGTAGAGTTGAAGATGTTGAAGGCTGGGTTATTGTTTGTTCAGTTGGAGCTGTAGGATGAACTGTTGATAAGTCAGTGGTTGTAGAAGTAGGCTGTGTTGTGGTTGTTGGCTGAGTTGTAGTTGTTGATCGCTCTGGTGATGTTGTGGATGTCTGTTGAAATGTAGTTGTAGGTATAGTTGTGGTTGTTGAATCAGGGGCTGTAGCAGTTGGTTGAGTTGTACTTGTAGGCAGGATTGTGGTGGTTGTTGTAGGAAGGGTTGTGGATGCTTGTAGAGTTGAAGATGTTGAAGGCTGGGTTGTTGTTGGTTCAGTTGGAGCTGTAGAATAAACTGTTGATAAGTCAGTGGTTGTAGAAGTAGGCTGTGTTGTGGTTGTTGTCTGAGTTGTAATTGTTGGTGTCTCTGTGGTTGTAGATTGAGATGCATTTGTAGATGTGGCTATGATTGTTTGCAGAGTTGTTGTAGTTGTAAATGGTGTTGTTTGTTGAGATGTAGTTGTAGGTGTTGTTGTTGTTGTTGTCTGTTTAATTGTAGTTGTAGGTATAGTTGTGGTTGTAGCTGGGGGTGTAGTATTTGGTTGAGTTGTACTTGTAGGCAGGATTGTGGTGGTTGATGTAGGAGGGGCTGTGGTTGTTTGTAGTGTTGTAGATGTTGAAAACTGGGTTGTTGATGATTGAGGTTTAGTTGTAGGAGGGGCTGTTGTTATTGAAGGAGTACTTGGAGTTGTTTGTTGCTCTCTAGTTGTAGATAGAGATGTAGCTGTATGTGGTGTTGTAGTTGTCTGCTGAAATGCTGTTGTAGGCAGCGTGTGGGCAGTAGTAGTTTGTCGAGTTGTACTTGTTGTTGGCAGAATTGTGGTGGTTGTTGTAGGAAGGGTTGTGGATGCTTGTAGAGTTGAAGATGTTGAAGGCGGGGTTGTTGTTGGTTCAGTTGGAGCTGTAGGGTGAACTGTTGGTAAGTCAGTGGTTGTAGAAGTAGGATGTGTTGGTGTTGGCTGAGTTGTAGTTGTTGATTGCTCTGGTGATGTTGTTGATGTCTGATGAAATGTAGTTGTAGGTATAGTTGTAGTTGTAGCTGGGGGTGTAGTATTTGGTTGAGTTGTACTTGTAGGCAGGATTGTGGTGGTTGTTGTAGGTAGGGCTGTGGTTGTTTGTAGTGTTGTAGATGTTGAAAACTGGGTTGTTGATGATTGAGGTTTAGTTGTAGGAGGGGCTGTTGTTATTGAAGGAGTAGTTGGAGTTGTTTGTTGCTCTCTAGTTGTAGATTGAGATGTAGCTGTAAGTGGTGTTGTAGTTGTCTGCTGAAATGCAGTTGTAGGCAGAGTGTGGGCAGTAGTAGTTGGTCGAGTTGCACTTGTGGTTGGCAGAATTGCGGTGGTTGTTGTAGGAGCGATTGTGGTTGCTTGTAGAGTTGAAGTTGCTGAAGGCTGGGTTGTTGTAAGTTGAGTTGTTGTTGTAGGAGGAGCTGTTATTAAGCCAGTGGTTGTAGAAGTAGGATGTGTTGGTGTTGGCTGAGTTGTAGTTGTTGATTTTTCTGGTGATGTTGTGGATGTCTGTTGAGATGTAGTTGTAGGTATAGTTGTGGTTGTTGGATCAGGGGCTGTAGCAGTTGGTTGAGTTGTACTTGTAGGCAGGATTGTGGTGGTTGTTGTAGGTAGGGCTGTGGTTGTTTGTAGTGTTGTAGATGTTGAAAACTGGGTCGTTGATGATTGAGGTTTAGTTGTAGGAGGGGCTGTTGGTATTGAAGGAGTAGTTGGAGTTGTTTGTTGCTCTCTAGTTGTAGATTGAGATGTAGCTGTAAGTGGTGTTGTAGTTGTCTGCTGAAATGCAGTTGTAGGCAGAGTGTGGGCAGTAGTAGTTGGTCGAGTTGCACTTGTGGTTGGCAGAATTGCGGTGGTTGTTGTAGGAGCGATTGTGGTTGCTTGTAGAGTTGAAGTTGCTGAAGGCTGGGTTGTTGTAAGTTGAGTTGTTGTTGTAGGAGGAGCTGTTATTAAGCCAGTGGTTGTAGAAGTAGGATGTGTTGGTGTTGGCTGAGTTGTAGTTGTTGATTTTTCTGGTGATGTTGTGGATGTCTGTTGAGATGTAGTTGTAGGTATAGTTGTGGTTGTTGGATCAGGGGCTGTAGCAGTTGGTTGAGTTGTACTTGTAGGCAGGATTGTGGTGGTTGTTGTAGTTGGAGTTGTGGATGCTTGTAGAGTTGAAGATGTTGAAGGCTGGGTTGTTGTAAGTTGAGTTGTTGTTGTAGGAAGAGCTGTTATTAAGCCAGTGGTTGTAGAAGTAGGCTGTGTTGTGGTTGTTGGCTGAGTTGTAGTTGTTGATTGCTTTGGTGATGTTGTTGATGTCTGTTGAAATGTAGTTGTAGGTATAGTTGTGGTTGTTGAATCAGGGGGTGTAATATTTGGTTGAGTTGTACTTGTAGTCAGGATTGTGGTGGTTGTTGTAGTTGGAGTTGTAGATGCTTGTAGAGTTGAAGATGTTGAAGGCTGGGTTGTTGTATGTTGAGTTGTTGTTGTAGGATGAGCTGTTATTAAGCCAGTGGTTGTAGAAATAGGATGTGTTGTTGTTGGCTGAGTTGTAGTTGTTGGTTTCTCTGTGGATGTAGATTGAGTTGTAAATGTAGACAGGACTATAGTTGTTTGTGGAATTATAGTTGTAAATGGTCTTGTTTCTTGAGATGTAGTTGTAGGTGGTGTTTTGGTTGTCTGTTGAAATGTAGTTGTAGGCAGACTTGTGGTTGTTGTATGAGGGTCTGTAGTAGTTGGTTGAATTGTACTTGCAGGCATGATTATGGTGGATGTTTTAGATGTGGTTGTTGTAAGTGTAGTTGTGGTTGTTGTAAGATGGGATGAGGTTGGCTGAATTGTAGTTGTTGGTGGCTCTGTGGTTGTAGATGCGGTTATAGTGGTTCTTGTAGGAGGAGTTGTGGCAGTTGGTTGAGTTAAAGTGGTTGTAGGTGGGGTCTCTGGTTGAGTTGTAGATGGTTTTACGCTTATTGTTGCTGGTTGAGTTGTTGTTGTTGCTATAGCTGTGGTAATAGTTGCTGATTGAGTTGAAATTGATGTTGTGGTTGTTGTAGAAGGGTCTGTGGTTGCTGTGGTAACTGATGTGGTAAATTATGTTGATATTGGGTTTTGGTAGGAGGATTTGTGGATTGCAATTGAGAAAAATCATTAGTTTCCAATGTGGTATATACAATGCTTTTTTAAACACCACCAAAAACAATCACAACTAAGGAACTCTCAACAGATAAGGTCAAATGATAACAGAACTTAAAGATTTAAGCTTTACTCAATACCAATTTACCAACAAGTTACAGAGAATACATTATAAATTGCCAGCAGTGTTGTTGTTTGTCTGATTAACTTACCTTCTACATTCCTAATATCAAAAGTTGTGTTAGCAGTGGAAATGGTGGATTGAATTTCACTGCTAGTGGGTGAGGTGCTGAACTGTAGCTTTATATCTGTGATGATTGATCCACTTCTACAAAGAGGAAAATAATAGGAACGGTTGTGACAAGGAGAGTGTGGCCGGGACGTGATGGAGCACACCTGATGCTGAATTCAGCACTACCCATGCTCCATCACGGCCCGGCCACACCCTCCTCATTACAATGATCTTATGGTAAGTTCATATCTTTTTCTTTTTCATTTTCACATTTATATTTGTAATTAGACAAAGGGTAATTTTTGTTGGTTCATTATTTATTAGGTAATACAAAAGCCTGACAGATGCAGTGATTTCAGACAACACAACACAGTGCACAAGAACATTTAGAGATGTATCCATACAAAAGGAAAAAAAATACCCACCGGAACCGAATAACTGTCAATCCAATGAAGGAGGGTATGTTTTTTTTTAAGACTGGCTCAAGCTGTGGAGAGGTCACAATGTAAGGTTCAAAGTTTAATAATCATAAATGAACTCAACAGAACAAAAAAACGTTTTGATATAAAAAAAAAATCTGCCATTAATTTCGAACTTGTGCTGCTACATTTAGAACATTTTAGAAATTGATTCATATTTAATATAATATTTGCCATAATATTTGCTATAATCAACATTTTCGCAATTTTTGAGATTCTGAATCACAGTAATTTGGGGCAAAAATCACGGTGGGACTGATTTCTGTAGTGTCTTATGGTAATACATGCACTGCGACTCAGTTTGAACTTTAAGACCCATCTGAGTTTATGAGAACACTGTGCAAGATTTTTTTTTAAATATCTTGACAAAACAAGAGAAAGAATAAGTGAGAAAAATAATTAAGGTAGACAAGAGGACAGTCTGACAAGAGAGAGAAGAAGTGAAAGTGTAATAAACAAAACAAGACTACAACAGGCAGACAAGTCTAAGAAAAGAGAAATACAAGCTAAACAATACAGGGTATCCAGAGAAGAGGAAGGGACAACATGCATAGAAGAGAGAAGGAGGTCACAAGGAGTAATACATAGACAACAATAAGACAGGAAATATAATAATGTATAAAAAACATATAATACTGAATACATTCACTAACGATGCAGCACCATTTGTAACCAAAGCCTAATTTATTTATTGTCTACTTTGATTTTTAGTGTTAGTTTATGTCATCCACCACCCACCCACCCACCCACACACACACACACACACACAAACACACACACACACACACACACACACCACACACACCACACACACATACACACACACACATATATATATCTATATATATACTATATAACATACCTCATCTTTTACTCTTTTTGCTCGATATGCAAAGGTAAATGAAGTTGATATTAACAGATCTGCAACAAAAATTTCATTGCTAGTAAAGGAGACAAATACTGTAGTTATGGCCTGGACAATTGCTGTTGTTTCTAGCACACTTGTAGGCTGGGCTAAAGTTGAAATTGTTTGAATTGTAGTCATCGGTTGAGTTGTTGTTGTTTTAGCTGTTGAAGAGGAGCTTGTACTTGTAGGCTGGAATGTAGTGGCTATTGGTTTGACTGTAGGTGGGATTAGGGTTGTAACTGTGAATGGGGTTGGGGTTGTTATGGGTTCACTTGCTTTAAGAGGTGAAGTATTTGTAGTTGTAGGTTGGGTTATATGTGGATGAACTGTAATAGCACTTGCTAAAGGAGTTGTGGTGGTTGGTTCAGTTGTCATTATTGCTGTAAGTTGTGTTGTAGGTGTGATTGTGGTTGTAGACAGGACTGTCGTTGCTGTAGTAGGGGGAGCAGATGTAAGTAGTGTTATAGTTGATTTTGCTGCGTTTGTTGTAGAAAGTGTTGCAGTTGAAGTTTCATGAGCTGTAGTTGATGGTAGGGCTGTGGTCATTGTTATTTCAGTTTGAGTTGTAGTTGATGGTTCATGAGCTGTAGTTGATGGTAGGGCTGTGGTTGTTGTTATTTCAGTTAGAGTTGTAGTTGATGGTTCATGAGCTGTAGTTGATGGTAGGGCTGTGGTCGTTGTTATTTCAGTTTGAGTTGTAGTTGATGGTTCATGAGTTGTAGTTGATGGTAGGGCTGTGGTCGTTGTTATTTCAGTTAGAGTTGTAGTTGATGGTTCATGAGCTGTAGTTGATGGTAGGGCTGTGGTCGTTGTTATTTCAGTTTGAGTTGTAGTTGATGGTTCATGAGCTGTAGTTGATGGTAGGGCTGTAGTTGTTGTTATTTCAGTTAGAGTTGTAGTTGAAGTTTCATGAGCTGTAGTTGATGGTAGGGCTGTGGTTGTTGTTATTTCAGTTTGAGTTGTAGTTGATGGTTCATGAGCTGTAGTTGATGGTAGGGCTGTGGTCGTTGTTATTTCAGTTTGAGTTGTAGTTGATGGTTCATGAGCTGTAGTTGATGGTAGGGCTGTGGTCGTTGTTATTTCAGTTAGAGTTGTAGTTGATGGTTCATGAGCTGTAGTTGATGGTAGGGCTGTGGTCGTTGTTATTTCAGTTTGAGTTGTAGTTGATGGTTCATGAGCTGTAGTTGATGGTAGGGCTGTGGTCGTTGTTATTTCAGTTAGAGTTGTAGTTGATGGTTCATGAGCTGTAGTTGATGGTAGGGCTGTGGTCGTTGTTATTTCAGTTTGAGTTGTAGTTGATGGTTCATGAGCTGTAGTTGATGGTAGGGCTGTGGTCGTTGTTATTTCAGTTTGAGTTGTAGTTGATGGTTCATGAGTTGTAGTTGATGGTAGGGCTGTGGTCGTTGTTATTTCAGTTAGAGTTGTAGTTGATGGTTCATGAGCTGTAGTTGATGGTAGGGCTGTGGTCGTTGTTATTTCAGTTTGAGTTGTAGTTGATGGTTCATGAGCTGTAGTTGATGGTAGGGCTGTAGTTGTTGTTATTTCAGTTTGAGTTGTAGTTGATAGTTCATGAGCTGTAGTTGATGGTAGGGATGTGGTCGTTGTTATTTCAGTTTGAGTTGTAGTTGAAGTTTCATGAGCTGTAGTTGATGGTAGGGCTGTGGTTGTTGTTATTTCAGTTTGAGTTGTAGTTGAAGTTTCATGAGCTGTAGTTGATGGTAGGGCTGTAGTTGTTATTTCAGTTAGAGCTGTAGTTGATGGTTCATGAGCTGTAATTGATGGTAGGGCTGTGGTTGTTGTTATTTCAGTTTGAGTTGTAGTTGATGGTTCATGAGCTGTAGTTGATGGTAGGGCTGTGGTCGTTGTTATTTCAGTTTGAGTTGTAGATGGTTCATGAGCTGTAGTTGATGGTAGGGCTGTGGTCGTTGTTATTTCAGTTAGAGCTGTAGTTGATGGTTCATGAGCTGTAGTTGATGGTAGGGATGTGGTCGTTGTTATTTCAGTTTGAGTTGTAGTTGATGGTTCATGAGCTGTAGTTGATGGTAGGGATGTGGTCGTTGTTATTTCAGTTAGAGCTGTAGTTGATGGTTCATGAGCTGTAGTTGATGGTAGGGCTGTAGTTGTTGTTATTTCAGTTAGAGTTGTAGTTGATGGTTCATGAGCTGTAGTTGATGGTAGGGCTGTGGTCGTTGTTATTTCAGATAGAGTTGTAGTTGATGGTTCATGAGCTGTAGTTGATGGTTCATGAGCTGTAGTTGATGGTAGGGATGTGGTCGTTGTTATTTCAGTTTGAGTTGTAGTTGATGGTTCATGAGCTGTAGTTGATGGTAGGGATGTGGTCGTTGTTATTTCAGTTAGAGCTGTAGTTGATGGTTCATGAGCTGTAGTTGATGGTAGGGATGTGGTCGTTGTTATTTCAGTTAGAGTTGTAGTTGATGGTTCATGAGCTGTAGTTGATGGTAGGGATGTGGTCGTTGTTATTTCAGTTAGAGCTGTAGTTGATGGTTCATGAGCTGTAGTTGATGGTAGGGATGTGGTCGTTGTTATTTCAGTTAGAGTTGTAGTTGATGGTTCATGAGCTGTAGTTGATGGTAGGGATGTGGTCGTTGTTATTTCAGTTAGAGTTGTAGTTGATGGTTCATGAGCTGTAGTTGATGGTAGGGATGTGGTCGTTGTTATTTCAGTTAGAGCTGTAGTTGATGGTTCATGAGCTGTAGTTGATGGTAGGGATGTGGTCGTTGTTATTTCAGTTTGAGTTGTAGTTGATGGTTCATGAGCTGTAGTTGATGGTAGGGCTGTAGTTGTTGTTATTTCTGTTAGAATTGTAGTTGATGGTTCATGAGCTGTAGTTGATGGTAGGGCTGTAGTTGTTGTTATTTCAGTTTGAGTTGTACTTGATGGTTCATGAGCTGTAGTTGATGGTAGGGCTTTGGTCGTTGTTATTTCAGTTTGAGTTGTAGTTGATAGTTCATGAGTTGTAGTTGATGGTAGGGCTGTGGTCGTTATTTCAGTTTGAGTTGTAGTTGATGGTTCATGAGCTGTAATTGATGGTTCATGAGCTGTAGTTGATGGTAGGGCTTTGGTCGTTGTTATTTCAGTTTGAGTTGTAGTTGATGGTTCATGAGCTGTAGTTGATGGTAGGGCTGTGGTCGTTGTTATTTCAGTTTGAGCTGTAGTTGATGGTTCATGAGCTGTAGTTGATGGTAGGGATGTGGTCGTTGTTATTTCAGTTTGAGTTGTAGTTGATGGTTCATGAGCTGTAGTTGATGGTAGGGATGTGGTCGTTGTTATTTCAGTTAGAGCTGTAGTTGATGGTTCATGAGCTGTAGTTGATGGTAGGGCTGTAGTTGTTGTTATTTCAGTTAGAGTTGTAGTTGATGGTTCATGAGCTGTAGTTGATGGTAGGGCTGTGGTCGTTGTTATTTCAGTTAGAGCTGTAGTTGATGGTTCATGAGCTGTAGTTGATGGTAGGGATGTGGTCGTTGTTATTTCAGTTAGAGTTGTAGTTGATGGTTCATGAGCTGTAGTTGATGGTAGGGATGTGGTCGTTGTTATTTCAGTTAGAGCTGTAGTTGATGGTTCATGAGCTGTAGTTGATGGTAGGGATGTGGTCGTTGTTATTTCAGTTAGAGTTGTAGTTGATGGTTCATGAGCTGTAGTTGATGGTAGGGATGTGGTCGTTGTTATTTCAGTTAGAGTTGTAGTTGATGGTTCATGAGCTGTAGTTGATGGTAGGGATGTGGTCGTTGTTATTTCAGTTAGAGCTGTAGTTGATGGTTCATGAGCTGTAGTTGATGGTAGGGATGTGGTCGTTGTTATTTCAGTTTGAGTTGTAGTTGATGGTTCATGAGCTGTAGTTGATGGTAGGGCTGTAGTTGTTGTTATTTCTGTTAGAATTGTAGTTGATGGTTCATGAGCTGTAGTTGATGGTAGGGCTGTAGTTGTTGTTATTTCAGTTGGAGTTGTACTTGATGGTTCATGAGCTGTAGTTGATGGTAGGGCTTTGGTCGTTGTTATTTCAGTTTGAGTTGTAGTTGATAGTTCATGAGTTGTAGTTGATGGTAGGGCTGTGGTCGTTATTTCAGTTTGAGTTGTAGTTGATGGTTCATGAGCTGTAATTGATGGTTCATGAGCTGTAGTTGATGGTAGGGCTTTGGTCGTTGTTATTTCAGTTTGAGTTGTAGTTGATGGTTCATGAACTGTAGTTGATGGTAGGGCTGTGGTCGTTGTTATTTCAGTTAGAGTTGTAGTTGATGGTTCATGAGCTGTAGTTGATGGTAGGGCTGTAGTTGTTGTTATTTCAGTTAGAGTTGTAGTTGATAGTTCATGAGCTGTAGTTGATGGTAGGGCTGTGGTCGTTGTTATTTCAGTTAGAGTTGTAGTTGATGGTTCATGAGCTGTAGTTGATGGTAGGGATGTGGTCGTTGTTATTTCAGTTAGAGCTGTAGTTGATGGTTCATGAGCTGTAGTTGATGGTAGGGATGTGGTCGTTGTTATTTCAGTTTGAGTTGTAGTTGATGGTTCATGAGCTGTAGTTGATGGTAGGGCTGTAGTTGTTGTTATTTCTGTTAGAATTGTAGTTGATGGTTCATGAGCTGTAGTTGATGGTAGGGCTGTAGTTGTTGTTATTTCAGTTTGAGTTGTACTTGATGGTTCATGAGCTGTAGTTGATGGTAGGGCTTTGGTCGTTGTTATTTCAGTTTGAGTTGTAGTTGATAGTTCATGAGTTGTAGTTGATGGTAGGGCTGTGGTCGTTATTTCAGTTTGAGTTGTAGTTGATGGTTCATGAGCTGTAATTGATGGTTCATGAGCTGTAGTTGATGGTAGGGCTTTGGTCGTTGTTATTTCAGTTTGAGTTGTAGTTGATGGTTCATGAACTGTAGTTGATGGTAGGGCTGTGGTCGTTGTTATTTCAGTTAGAGTTGTAGTTGATGGTTCATGAGCTGTAGTTGATGGTAGGGCTGCAGTTGTTGTTATTTCAGTTAGAGTTGTAGTTGGTAGTTCATGAGCTGTAGTTGATGGTAGGGCTGTGGTCGTTGTTATTTCAGTTAGAGTTGTAGTTGATGGTTCATGAGCTGTAGTTGATGGTAGGGCTGTAGTTGTTGTTATTTCAGTTAGAGTTGTAGTTGATAGTTCATGAGCTGTAGTTGATGGTAGGGCTGTGGTCGTTGTTATTTCAGTTTGAGTTGTAGTTGATGGTTCATGAGCTGTAGTTGATGGTAGGGCTGTGGTCGTTGTTATTTCAGTTTGAGTTGTAGTTGATGGTTCATGAGCTGTAGTTGATGGTAGGGCTGTGGTTGTTATTTCAGTTAGAGTTGTAGTTGATGGTTCATGAGTTGTAGTTGATAGTAGCACTGTGTTTGTTGGTTGCATTGTAGTTGTTATTTCAGTTAGAGTTGTAGTTGAAGTTTCATGAGCTGTAGTTGATAGTAGCACTGTGTTTGTTGGTTGCATTGTAGTTGTTATTTCAGTTAGAGTTGTAGTTGAAGTTTCATGAGCTGTAGTTGATGGTAGGGCTGTGGTCGTTGTTATTTCAGTTTGAGTTGTAGTTGATGGTTCATGAGCTGTAGTTGATAGTAGCACTGTGTTTGTTGGTTGCATTGTAGTTGTTATTTCAGTTAGAGTTGTAGTTGAAGTTTCATGAGCTGTAGTTGATGGTAGGGCTGTTGTCGTTGTTATTTCAGTTAGAGTTGTAGTTGATGGTTCATGAGCTGTAGTTGATGGTAGGGCTGTGGTCATTGTTATTTCAGTTAGAGTTGTAGCTGATGGTTCATGAGCTGTAGTTGATGGTAGGGCTGTGGTTGTTATTTCAGTTAGAGTTGTAGATGAAGTTTCATGAGATGTAGTTGATGGTAGGGCTGTGGTCATTGTTATTTCAGGTTGAATTGTAGTTGATGGTTCATGAGCTGTAGTTGATGGTAGGGCTGTGGTCGTTGTTATTTCAGTTTGAGTTGTAGATGGTTCAAGAGCTGTAGTTGATGGTAGGGCTGTGGTCGTTGTTATTTCTGTTAGAGTTGTAGTTGATGGTTCATGAGCTGTTGTTGATGGTAGGGCTGTAGTTGTTGTTATTTCAGTTAGAGTTGTAGTTGATGGTTCATGAGTTGTAGTTGATGGTAGAGCTGTGGTCATTGTTATTTCAGTTTGAGTTGTAGTTGATGGTTCATGAGCTGTAGTTGATGGTAGGGCTGTGGTCATTGTTATTTCAGTTTCAGTTGGAGTTGATGGTTCATGATCTGTAGTTGATGGTAGGGCTGTGGTCGTTGTTATTTCAGTTTGAGTTGTAGTTGAAGTTTCATGAGCTGTAGTTGATGGTAGGGCTGTGGTTGTTGGTTGCATTGTAGTTGTTATTTCAGTTAGAGTTGTAGTTGAAGTTTCATGAGCTGTAGTTGATGGTAGGGCTGTGGTCGTTGTTATTTCAGTTAGACTTGTAGTTGATGGTTCATGAGCTGTAGTTGATGGTAGGGCTGTGGTCATTGTTATTTCAGTTAGAGTTGTAGTTGAAGTTTCATGAGCTGTAGTTGATGGTAGGGCTGTGGTCGTTGTTATTTCAGTTAGAGTTGTAGTTGATGGTTCATGAGCTGTAGTTGATGGTAGGGCTGTGGTCATTGTTATTTCAGTTAGAGTTGTAGTTGAAGTTTCATGAGCTGTAGTTGATGGTAGGGCTGTGGTCATTGTTATTTCAGTTAGAGTTGTAGTTGATGGTTCATGAGCTGTAGTTGATGGTAGGGCTGTGGTCGTTGTTATTTCAGTTTGAGTTGTAGTTGATGGTTCATGAGCTGTAGTTGATGGTAGGGCTGTGGTCGTTGTTATTTCAGTTTGAGTTGTAGTTGATGGTTCATGAGCTGTAGTTGATGGTAGGGCTGTGGTTGTTATTTCAGTTAGAGTTGTAGTTGATGGTTCATGAGTTGTAGTTGATAGTAGCACTGTGTTTGTTGGTTGCATTGTAGTTGTTGTTATTTCAGTTAGAGTTGTAGTTGAAGTTTCATGAGCTGTAGTTGATGGTAGGGCTGTGGTCGTTGTTATTTCAGTTAGAGTTGTAGTTGATGGTTCATGAGCTGTAGTTGATGGTAGGGCTGTGGTCATTGTTATTTCAGTTAGAGTTGTAGTTGATGGTTCATGAGCTGTAGTTGATGGTAGGGCTGTGGTTGTTATTTCAGTTAGAGTTGTAGATGAAGTTTCATGAGCTGTAGTTGATGGTAGGGCTGTGGTCGTTGTTATTTCAGTTTGAGTTGTAGATGGTTCAAGAGCTGTAGTTGATGGTAGGGCTGTGGTCGTTGTTATTTCTGTTAGAGTTGTAGTTGATGGTTCATGAGTTGTAGTTGATGGTTCATGAGCTGTAGTTGATGGTTCATGAGTTGTAGTTGATGGTAGGGCTGTGGTCATTGTTATTTCAGTTTGAGTTGTAGTTGATGGTTCATGAGTTGTAGTTGATGGTTCATGAGCTGTAGTTGATGGTTCATGAGTTGTAGTTGATGGTAGGGCTGTGGTCATTGTTATTTCAGTTTGAGTTGTAGTTGATGGTTCATGAGCTGTAGTTGATGGTAGGGCTGTGGTCGTTGTTATTTCAGTTTGAGTTGTAGTTGAAGTTTCATGAGCTGTAGTTGATGGTAGGGCTGTGGTCATTGTTATTTCAGTTAGAGTTGTAGTTGATGGTTCATGAGCTGTAGTTGATGGTAGGGATGTGGTCGTTGTTATTTCAGTTTGAGTTGTAGTTGATGGTTCATGAGCTGTAGTTGATGGTAGGGCTGTGGTCGTTGTTATTTCAGTTTGAGTTGTAGTTGATGGTTCATGAGCTGTAGTTGTTGGTTGGGCTGTGGTCGTTGTTATTTCAGAAAGAGTTGTAGTTGAAGTTTCATGAGCTGTTGTTATTGGCTGAGCTGTTGTAGAAAGGGGTGTGGTTGTTGTAGGAAGGAGTGAAATTTTTGGTGAGTTTGTTGTAGAAAGGGTTGTAGTTGAAGCTTCTGGAACTGATGTTGATGGTAAACCTGTAGTTGTTGGTTGCATTGTAGTTGTTATTACAGTAAGACTTGTAGTTGAAGTTTCATGATTTGTAGTTGTTGCAGGAAGGGCTGTGGTTGTTTTTTGCAGTGTAGTTGTTGAAGGGTTTATGTTTGGTGATTCAGTTGTAGCTGTATTTTGTGATTTAGACAGGATTACATTTATTGGTGAAGCTGTTGTAAAAAGAGAAGTAGATGTAAGTTTTGTTGGTTGGACTATTTTATGTGCACATATATAAGCATGTTGTTTGATTACAACCAGGGGTGTTAAATGTACTCAGAAATTATACTTCAGTGAAAGTATGGATACTGAGGGAACATTTTACTGAAACATCCAAGTTTCTAGCCAAATAAATACTTGAGTAAGAGTAAAAATATATTCATATTAAGTTGTACTTGAGTATTAAAAACTAAAAAGTAACTTGAGAGAGGATGTTGTTGAATTTGACTGGTTTGTTAAGTCACATTTTTACTGTCTTGTATTACTGTCATATTTCTCTCCCAGTGATATTCGGAACCTGGTCAAAGAATCATTTTATAATAACTACATTTTTGCAAAATTATTTTTATGTGGACTGTTTTATGTAACACAACTATTTCCTGGAGAAATGAACACTAGAGGCGCTAAAACAACAATGACTTGTATCCCCTTTCACTCAAATCATGAGTAAAACAGCAGAATATCAGCACTTAAACACATACTTTCACCCTGTTCCACACAAATGCTGTCTTAAGACATATAAACACATTTGCTATAGCGGATGACTTTTTTAACATTTGCATTAAATAAACAACTGAATTTACAAGCTTGTTTAAGTGTGATCTGGCTGCCGTGAACCATTGGACTGGAACCGTCCGTCATCCCAGCAGCCCTCACGGCTAGACGATTGATTCCTCGGGTCCGGGCGCCACTCCCAGCCATGCCCCGCAGGTTCCATTCTTCCCAGAGGTGCATGATGAGCTGATGAGGTCATGGAGGACACATTTCACTGCCCACAACCGACCTCCTCGCACGTCTGCTCTCACTACCCTCGATGGCGGGCCGACCCACAGGTACTTGGAGGTCCCCCAGGTGGACAGAGCAGTTGGACGGTAAGTCCTTAGGGAAGCACGACCTGATCATCAGGTTCCTTAGAGGCACATGGAGGCTGAACCCTCCCAGGCCATGCCTGTTCCCCTCATGGGATCTCTCCGTGATCCTCTCAGGCCTCCAGAGACCCCCTTTGAGCCACTAGAATCAGTCGAGCTTAGAGCCCTCTTCTTGAAGACGGCCCTCCTGATCGTGCTCGCTTCCATCAAGAGAGTTGGGGACCTGCAAGCGTTCTCTGTCAACGACACTTGCCTGTGTGTTCATTCGACACTTGCCTGTGTGTTCATTCGACACAATGTCAAGTGAGCGACAGACGGGAAGCATCTTGGTTACTGTTGTAACCTCCATTCCCTGATGGAGGGAACGAGACGGTGTGTCCCCCCAGCCACGACATTGTACCGAGCCACTGTAACGGCCGAACCTTATTCTTGGCTCCTCAGTGCAAAACCTGAATGGACGATTCCCTCATTTTATATCTTATGTCCGGGGGAGGGACATTCAAATTATGTCTGCCAATTTCTCATTGGCCTTTTCTCAAGTTCAGAGGTAACGAGGCCTTCAAGAAAGACCCCTAGTGTCGCTTCATTCGACACAACGTCAGGGAATGGAGGTTACAACAGTAACATAGACGTTTTCCGTTTAAATTACACTTGAGTAAAGTACAAATCCCAAAAAATAATACTTGAGTATTTTTACTCAATTACTTTACACCCCTGAACTATAGTGAACATTTTGAAGAAGCTTTACATG
Source organism: Moxostoma hubbsi (assembly GCA_032164185.1). NCBI lineage: Eukaryota > Metazoa > Chordata > Actinopteri > Cypriniformes > Catostomidae > Moxostoma > Moxostoma hubbsi. Next base: position 60,214,010 of record JAVLUX010000003.1, read on the forward strand.
AAGCTGTTTTCCATACAACAACATCCCCTAAAGTGGTCTTTATGATTCTTGTGCCATATTCCAAGTCTTTAAAGTCACACAATAGCTTGTGTGTGAAACCGACCCAAATGTAAGCAATTTATTCACTGATAATGTTGTCCTGCACTGCAGCTCAAGAGCAGCTCTCAAACCATGTTTTTTCTTTGTCCCTTTTGGAGCTTTACAGACATGGTCACTGTAAACTCTAAAATCTCAAAATCATCCCTTTGTGTTCAATGTAAAAAACACTTTGTGGTTGAAGTGGTGAAACATTTATGAAAAGGTTTAATGACATTTGAAAGCTCTATTGTATCTGTTAATCATTATATAGCAGAATTGATGCTGACTATCACCCCTGGAGACACAAGTTCAAATCCAGGGCGTTCTGAGTGACTCCAGTCAGGTCTCCTTAGCAACCAAATTGGGCCGGTTGCTAGGGAGGGTAGAGTCACATGGGGCAACCTCCTCGTAATCACTATAATGTGGTTCTCGCTCTCGGTGGGGCGTGTGGCAAGTTGTGCGTGGATGCCTTGGAGAATAGAGTAAAGCCTTCACACGCGCTACGTCTCCATGGTAACGCACTCAACAAGCCACGTGATAAGACGTGCGGATTGACGGTCTCAGATGCAGAGGTAACTGAGATTCGTAAATCCAAGCATAAATCCAAGATGGTGGACGCAGCGACATACATTTACATTATAAATACACTTAAAATCCATTCAGTACAGACGAGTACTGATATATATATTTTAAATATGATAGAAAACTATTTCCCCAAAAATGTGTGTGTGTGCAATGCATATTTATGTTCATAAGACTAAAGACACCTTCCACATTTCCAACACTGTCATGAACATCACCGAAACCCACCCATTTGAGAGCTCGTCCAATCATCATACAGAGAAGATGGGCTCCCAGATGGTCGATACATTGATTCAAATCCCAATGTGTAAGACGCAAGGAGATATTTTATTCCAATGAAAGCAGAGCTAAAGGAGTTCCCATGGACTTCAAACAATGCCGGGCATTCGGGCAGGACCCCAAATGACGTGTTAAGAGCCTCTTTTCTAATCAACATCGATCTTTACTTCATTATAGTCCAGCTATCTGTCAGATTCCCATTGAAGCATGACTTCTAAAAGCGTCTGTGCCCCATGCGTCCACTAACTGGACATATTCATGGGAAAAAGTTAATTGTGTTATTTAAATGAATAGCATAAAAGTGATGTGTTTATACTATTACAAGTTATTGAAATGCACACATAGATATTTAATAGATGTATCAGTGAAGCAATGACTGTAACATTTTCAATAATTAGCACATAGCACATTCAAAAGTCAATAAAATGTGTTCGGTTCAGTTCAGTGACTTTATTATCCACAATTTGGAAATTTGTCTTCGGCTTCACCATACACAGTACCAAAAAACATGAATATAATCCATTAATTACCCATATTCAAATACCTACCCACTAATACAACTATGTGTTTAATAATCTGACTGCAGTTGTCACAATGCCAACTGATACATATTCTTGATAGCCCGCGGTTGCCTAAAATGCCTCCCTGAGGGTAATAACTGAAAGTGACTGTGTAGAGGTTGAGTAAGATCCTCTATAATCACCAAAGCTTTTTGTTTAACTTTGGATATAAATGTATCATTTATCTTCCTCTGTGTCTCACCTACAATTTGACTTACTACATTAACAACTTTAGACAACTTTGCTTTGTCTTTACACTCAGGTTTCCGTACCGCATTGTTATATTGAGACTCTGATTGATTATTTCTCACAAAACAACATACTGTCAATGCAAATCAATATATAATGTCTATTTATGTATGTATTTGGACTGGTAATCTGGCGTACTGGCCGTTTTTACGGTGGGGCGATGCACATTGGGGGTGATCAGGGGTGGACTGGCCATCGGGAAAACCGAGTGGCCGCGAAGTGATACAAAATGAGCCGCCGGATACAGAATGGACCACAAAACAGCGCCACGATATGCAGAAAAGAACAGTGAACACCAACTCAACACTCAACATCTTTTGACTCAACCCCCCCAACTTTTGGCCCAGTGGCTATGCAACATCCCGGGCCGATTTCTCTTGCCAGTCCATAGTAGCCGTGTGATAAGCGGGATTATGTCCAGTCAGCTGGATGTTATTGCAAAATAAACAAGCGTCCTCAAGAGTCCTGTGCTTCACTGTCAGGGTTTACTTTGCGATAACGTCCAGCTGAATGTACATTATCCCTCATATTTATTAAACTGCCACATTTCAAGTACATTTTGTAAGCACCACTTATAAATGGTAGTCACGTTTGATTGACTTATGAATGTGCTGCATGCTAAATATTACAAAAATGAACAGTTCTCCCTGAAAAGCGGGAAATGTGTGTCACATACAAAAGAAAAATGTACACTCGAGTGAAGTACAAATATTCCAAATATGTACTTGTGCAATGATAAAGATATTTTTCTTAACTGTCAGCTCTGAATACAGTATGTGTGATAACACGAGTAACTGCACACAGTGATAGATAATGAAATATTTGACAGCTTCTGTGAGAAATAAATGTGAGGAATGTTAAGTGTTACAGAAGTAGCATGTACTGTACTGTACCTGTTGAAATGGAACTTGTGGCACCAGTTGGTCCCGTTGTGGATGACTGAGCATCTTCACTATATACTGTTGTTCAAAATGCAGAAGAGGATTATTTAGAGAGAAATCATCACATGTAAGGACATTAAGCAAGCTCATGAACTCACCTCCTAACAGAAACACTGTAACTAACAGTGCTAGTCTGTGCATCTTGATAGCTGTTAAAAAGATCATCTAGAATGAAAAATGAAATTAAAGACACAATCAACCTGCGTTTTTATATCATAAAATGTCGACACATTTCCCCAGTGCAAGCCGCCACTCCTTTATCATGAGCGCATTTTTGTTGAAATGATTGGAGAATTAAACATAAGCTTATGCAGCTATTTTTCTTTTTTACATTTATCAAGTTGTTGATATCAATTTAATTCCTCAGTGCATGAACAATAAAGATAAAACTAGTTATTATAGATGGTGTCATAAATAATAAAGCTCGATGTGCACATTTTGACAATGCATTTTTGAAATTACAATCGTTTTTTTGACAACATTGATCTGATTTTGAACCCGGCAAGTATTTTCACTCCACCTGCATGAATATTTGTCCATATCAATTAAGATTGTATAGTAGATTGCATTTTATATTATCTCCTGTTGCACTGCAATGTGCAACTGACTAAAATGAGTCCAAATGTAATGTACTTGAACTCCACCATCATTAATTAATCAATCAGAAGAGGCAGAGATTGCTCTTTGGTGAACGGCTTTAATGTGGCATCTTCACCTAAAGTTGCATTTCCAGAGACGGGTCTGAGTTGTGTAGAATGCCACGTCGACGGGGTAACTTTGTCATTTTGGGTTTACATTGTAATGCAATGTTTAAAAATATAAATGTCGAGTGTGACCGTTAAACCTGAGAATGTCTTTCCTGATTTATTCATTTTTATCCATTGAGAATTAAACGTATTTATATTTATTTTCTTTTTATTTCCTTAAGATCTTAAACGGTTTTAAAATGTTGTGATTTTGATTTTTAAGCCTATAAACGGCCTCTTTATATAAAATGTGCTCTATAAATAAATGTGTCCTTAAAACCAGCTCCACTTACATCATTAAAGCGTTGACGCTCAGATGAACCAGAAATCGTGCACGTTCCAGAAAGACATTATTGTTATCACACCAAAAATCAAATATCACATTCTGGTTGCACATGAACAAGTTGCACTTGTTTCCCAAAATATGTGAAGATTATTCAGGATATTAATGCTAAAACCTGAAACCTGCTCCTAAAGAGATGTTAACTAAAAAAACTACTCAAACATAGTTAAAACACAAACACACAAATATGTTATAAACCAACAACAACTCACCCAGTGCATTCAGGGAAGGAAGTCTGATGGTAGAGTTGCATGTAACAGCACAGGTTCTCAGCAAGTCCTGTGATGAAGATGAGTAAACTGCTGAAATGCTTCTTATTAGCTAAGATTAAAGTCATGTGACTGTAATGCATCTAAACTGGATATCCAACAATGCATTCTTCTTTAAACACACAGATTTATTTTTAAGAGCCATGGAGACAAACGAGGAGGAACTTAAAAAAAAAAAAAAAAAGCGCTCACCTCTTGCTCTTCTATCGAGGTGTTGTTATGTAGACACATGAAGGAATGTTTACCACTAATCTCTCATGATCCCTTCGTACTCATTAAACCTATAAAGTTATTATAATACAAATAAGAACAAAAAGCAATAGTACATGAGTAATGCTGAAGCAGATTACAATCATAGATCATTTTCTTCATAATTTGTCATGTCAAAGTGCAGTGTGCAGTTTTTAGTTCCTCCTGCAGACTTCTCTAATTATACATCACACGCAAATCAGCCGGATACTTTCAATCAAAGTGAAAGAAACAGAAGGTTAAAAAGTGATTTAATCACAGTAACATCATGTGATGATGAACAGCGAGTATTTTAATGTTTAAACACTTATAGTGCAGTATTGATATATATTGTAATTATGATATAAGTATATTAATATGCTGAATAAGTATTATATGCTTGTATTTGTAGTGTATGTAAAGATTTATGTATTGCAAATGAATTGCAAAATTGTGCAAAGTTAGCTGCAAAAATAAAGGGCATCTCGAGGAGCACAAGCGGGTCCTGAATACATTATTTAATCAATTGCAGTAATGATAATTGACCATGTGCACAACTGTATTTTTCAGTGCATTGTGGGATTTCAATGTATCCAAATGATTTCAGATCCATTTACTGATTCAGTGACCATTTCTGGAGATGCCAGAAGGTGACAAATGATTCTTGTGTGAAATGAGTCCGTCACTGATTCAACGATCAAAAGAATCTTATCTTATTAAGGATCAAAAGTGTTTATCTACAGACCTGCAAAGAGACTTTAGTAGAGGATTTAATCATTATAAGTGTAATCCCTACAGTTTGTGAGCTGCTGAGCACGACTTTTATCAAAAGACAACAATAATAGTCTTATAATAATTATGTGTTTCAATAACGTCTGTATATTTTCATGTAAAAAAAGGAAAGCGTGTCTGCATATCCGCTGACTTCAGTAAAATGCAGAAGTGTTCTAAGAGCACGGCAGATCAGTTTCTCAAACACACACTAATATATGTCATGGCTCTGGTGAGTCTGCCGGATTGTTTTGTTTGTTTTGTTTGTTTTGTCATTTTCTTCCTCCATGTCTCGCAGGCGTGGCCGGCATGCATGATCGGCATTGATTGTTCCTGGAGGAACTCTGATCATGCCACTGATTAGCCTGCCGGGCAACACCTGTTCTCCTTTAATTCTCTCCTTCCTTAAGCCCGTTGTGTTCTCAGTATCTTCTACATTGTTGTTTGAAGTTGAGTATTAACTTCAATCTCTCTGACTAGTTGGTCCTGTCTTGTGCATTTGTTGGTTGCCCGCGTGTCGGGTGTGTGGTTGCCTTCCAGATTAGCTGAGCTGGTCTTCCACGGAGGATACCTTGTCTCTGCCCGTGTGTCAGGAGAAAAATCACCCATCTCAGTCGAGCATTGTTCTGCAGCTCACTAAGCTTCAACGGAGGATCCTATGACTTCCACAATGCACACAGTCATCCTAAGAACACACTCTTCACGGACTCCCCCTTGCGCGCCCATGGCGCACACGCTATCTGAGATCGCTTCTCACTGCTGCAGCCGGTGCTGGGATCTTCGAAATGTCACAGCCCAGTGAATGCTCTTATTTATTGTTATAAATCCTTTGAACGTTTCCTCTGCTCTTGGGTCAGTCTGTTGAGATGATATTAAAAATAGCTTTACCTATGTAGCCAAGAGGAGAAATTTAATTTAATATAACTCTAGTCATAAATTGGACGTAGCCCCTTTAAGACTTTTGCGACACCCGCTTTCCAGCGGTTTAGAGACATGAATACATATGCTGTGCAAGAGAGCTCCCAGTTTTGTTCATCGGTTTATAATTCTTTGGGTAAACATAGCATTTTACACAAAATGCTTATAAATGACATTAAGGATGTGTTCACTAGAGTCGTTTGTTAAAATTGAGTGCTTGTTCAGAATCATTTTTGAAGGATGCATGTGTGTAGGTTGACTATGTTGTGCACATGCAAGGAATGTTAAATGCACAAGATGCTTTGAGTGATTTAAGCATGTGTTAAATGCACAAGATGCTTTGAGTGATTTAAGCTTGTGTTAAATGCATAAGATGATTAGAGTGATTTAAGCAGGTGTTAAATGCATAAGATGCTTCGAGTGATTTAAGCAGGTGTTAAATGCATAAGATGATTTGAGTGATTTAAGCAGGTGTTAAATGCATAAGATGCTTTGAGTGATTTAAGCAGGTGTTAAATGCATAAGATGATTTGAGTGATTTAAGCAGGTGTTAAATGCATAAGATGCTTTGAGTGATTTAAGCAGGTGTTAAATGCATAAGATGCTTTGAGTGATTTAAGCAGGTGTTAAATGCATAAGATGATTTGAGTGATTTAAGCAGGTGTTAAATGCATAAGATGCTTTGAGTGATTTAAGCAGGTGTTAAATGCATAAGATGCTTCGAGTGATTTAAGCAGGTGTTAAATGCATAAGATGATTTGAGTGATTTAAGCAGGTGTTAAATGCATAAGATGATTTGAGTGATTTAAGCAGGTGTTAAATGCATAAGATGATTTGAGTGATTTAAGCAGGTGTTAAATGCATAAGATGATTTGAGTGATTTAAGCAGGTGTTAAATGCATAAGATGCTTTGAGTGATTTAAGCAGGTGTTAAATGCATAAGATGCTTTGAGTGATTTAAGCAGGTGTTAAATGCATAAGATGATTTGAGTGATTTAAGCAGGTGTTAAATGCATAAGATGCTTTGAGTGATTTAAGCAGGTGTTAAATGCATAAGATGCTTCGAGTGATTTAAGCAGGTGTTAAATGCATAAGATGATTTGAGTGATTTAAGCAGGTGTTAAATGCATAAGATGCTTTGAGTGATTTAAGCAGGTGTTAAATGCATAAGATGCTTTGAGTGATTTAAGCAGGTGTTAAATGCACAAGATGATTTGAGTGATTTAAGCAGGTGTTAAATGCATAAGATGCTTTGAGTGATTTAAGCAGGTGTTAAATGCATAAGATGCTTTAAGTAATTTAAGCAGGTGTTAAATGCATAAGATGATTTGAGTGATTTAAGCTTGTGTTAAATGCATAAGATGATTTGAGTGATTTAAGCAGGTGTTAAATGCATAAGATGCTTTGAGTGATTTAAGCAGGTGTTAAATGCATAAGATGATTTGAGTGATTTAAGCATGTGTTAAATGCATAAGATGATTAGAGTGATTTAAGCAGGTGTTAAATGCATAAGATGATTTGAGTGATTTAAGCAGGTGTTAAATGCATAAGATGCTTTAAGTAATTTAAGCAGGTGTTAAATGCATAAGATGATTTGAGTGATTTAAGCAGGTGTTAAATGCATAAGATGATTTGAGTGATTTAAGCAGGTGTTAAATGCATAAGATGATTTGAGTGATTTAAGCAGGTGTTAAATGCATAAGATGCTTTGAGTGATTTAAGCATGTGTTAAATGCATAAGATGCTTTGAGTGATTTAAGCAGGTGTTAAATGCATAAGATGATTTGAGTGATTTAAGCAGGTGTTAAATGCATAAGATGATTTGAGTGATTTAAGCAGGTGTTAAATGCATAAGATGCTTTGAGTGATTTAAGCATGTGTTAAATGCATAAGATGCTTTGAGTGATTTAAGCAGGTGTTAAATGCATAAGATGATTTGAGTGATTTAAGCAGGTGTTAAATGCATAAGATGATTTGAGTGATTTAAGCAGGTGTTAAATGCATAAGATGATTTGAGTGATTTAAGCAGGTGTTAAATGCATAAGATGATTTGAGTGATTTAAGCAGGTGTTAAATGCATAAGATGATTTGAGTGATTTAAGCAGGTGTTAAATGCATAAGATGCTTTAAGTAATTTAAGCAGGTGTTAAATGCATAAGATGATTTGAGTGATTTAAGCAGGTGTTAAATGCATAAGATGCTTTGAGTGATTTAAGCATGTGTTAAATGCATAAGATGCTTTAAGTGATTTAAGCAGGTGTTAAATGCATAAGATGATTTGAGTGATTTAAGCAGGTGTTAAATGCATAAGATGATTTGAGTGATTTAAGCAGGTGTTAAATGCATAAGATGCTTTAAGTAATTTAAGCAGGTGTTAAATGCATAAGATGATTTGAGTGATTTAAGCAGGTGTTAAATGCATAAGATGCTTTGAGTGATTTAAGCATGTGTTAAATGCATAAGATGCTTTAAGTGATTTAAGCAGGTGTTAAATGCATAAGATGATTTGAGTGATTTAAGCAGGTGTTAAATGCATAAGATGATTTGAGTGATTTAAGCAGGTGTTAAATGCATAAGATGCTTTGAGTGATTTAAGCATGTGTTAAATGCATAAGATGCTTTAAGTGATTTAAGCAGGTGTTAAATGCATAAGATGATTTGAGTGATTTAAACATGTGTTAAATGCATAAGATGCTTTGAGTGATTTAAGCAGGTGTTAAATGCATAAGATGCTTTGAGTGATTTAAGCATGTGTTAAATGCATAAGATGCTTTAAGTGATTTAAGCAGGTGTTAAATGCATAAGATGATTTGAGTGATTTAAACATGTGTTAAATGCATAAGATGCTTTGAGTGATTTAAGCAGGTGTTAAATGCATAAGATGATTTGAGTGATTTAAGCATGTGTTAAATGCATAAGATGCTTTAAGTGATTTAAGCAGGTGTTAAATGCATAAGATGATTTGAGTGATTTAAGCATGTGTTAAATGCATAAGATGCTTTGAGTGATTTAAGCAGGTGTTAAATGCATAAGATGCTTTGAGTGATTTAAGCATGTGTTAAATGCACAAGATGATTTGAGTGATTTAAGCATGTGTTAAATGCATAAGATGATTCGAGTGATTTAAGCAGGTGTTAAATGCATAAGATGCTTTGAGTGATTTAAGCAGGTGTTAAATGCATAAGATGATTCGAGTGATTTAAGCAGGTGTTAAATGCATAAGATGATTTGAGTGATTTAAGCAGGTGTTAAATGCATAAGATGATTTGAGTGATTTAAGCAGGTGTTAAATGCATAAGATGCTTTAAGTAATTTAAGCAGGTGTTAAATGCATAAGATGATTTGAGTGATTTAAGCAGGTGTTAAATGCATAAGATGATTTGAGTGATTTAAGCAGGTGTTAAATGCATAAGATGATTTGAGTGATTTAAGCAGGTGTTAAATGCATAAGATGCTTTGAGTGATTTAAGCATGTGTTAAATGCATAAGATGCTTTGAGTGATTTAAGCAGGTGTTAAATGCATAAGATGATTTGAGTGATTTAAGCAGGTGTTAAATGCATAAGATGATTTGAGTGATTTAAGCAGGTGTTAAATGCATAAGATGCTTTGAGTGATTTAAGCATGTGTTAAATGCATAAGATGCTTTGAGTGATTTAAGCAGGTGTTAAATGCATAAGATGATTTGAGTGATTTAAGCAGGTGTTAAATGCATAAGATGATTTGAGTGATTTAAGCAGGTGTTAAATGCATAAGATGATTTGAGTGATTTAAGCAGGTGTTAAATGCATAAGATGATTTGAGTGATTTAAGCAGGTGTTAAATGCATAAGATGATTTGAGTGATTTAAGCAGGTGTTAAATGCATAAGATGCTTTAAGTAATTTAAGCAGGTGTTAAATGCATAAGATGATTTGAGTGATTTAAGCAGGTGTTAAATGCATAAGATGCTTTGAGTGATTTAAGCATGTGTTAAATGCATAAGATGCTTTAAGTGATTTAAGCAGGTGTTAAATGCATAAGATGATTTGAGTGATTTAAGCAGGTGTTAAATGCATAAGATGATTTGAGTGATTTAAGCAGGTGTTAAATGCATAAGATGCTTTAAGTAATTTAAGCAGGTGTTAAATGCATAAGATGATTTGAGTGATTTAAGCAGGTGTTAAATGCATAAGATGCTTTGAGTGATTTAAGCATGTGTTAAATGCATAAGATGCTTTAAGTGATTTAAGCAGGTGTTAAATGCATAAGATGATTTGAGTGATTTAAGCAGGTGTTAAATGCATAAGATGATTTGAGTGATTTAAGCAGGTGTTAAATGCATAAGATGCTTTGAGTGATTTAAGCATGTGTTAAATGCATAAGATGCTTTAAGTGATTTAAGCAGGTGTTAAATGCATAAGATGATTTGAGTGATTTAAACATGTGTTAAATGCATAAGATGCTTTGAGTGATTTAAGCAGGTGTTAAATGCATAAGATGCTTTGAGTGATTTAAGCATGTGTTAAATGCATAAGATGCTTTAAGTGATTTAAGCAGGTGTTAAATGCATAAGATGATTTGAGTGATTTAAACATGTGTTAAATGCATAAGATGCTTTGAGTGATTTAAGCAGGTGTTAAATGCATAAGATGATTTGAGTGATTTAAGCATGTGTTAAATGCATAAGATGCTTTAAGTGATTTAAGCAGGTGTTAAATGCATAAGATGATTTGAGTGATTTAAGCATGTGTTAAATGCATAAGATGCTTTGAGTGATTTAAGCAGGTGTTAAATGCATAAGATGCTTTGAGTGATTTAAGCATGTGTTAAATGCACAAGATGATTTGAGTGATTTAAGCATGTGTTAAATGCATAAGATGATTCGAGTGATTTAAGCAGGTGTTAAATGCATAAGATGCTTTGAGTGATTTAAGCAGGTGTTAAATGCATAAGATGATTCGAGTGATTTAAGCAGGTGTTAAATGCATAAGATGATTTGAGTGATTTAAGCAGGTGTTAAATGCATAAGATGATTTGAGTGATTTAAGCAGGTGTTAAATGCATAAGATGATTTGAGTGATTTAAGCAAGTGTTAAATGCATAAGATGATTCGAGTGATTTAAGCAGGTGTTAAATGCATAAGATGATTCGAGTGATTTAAGCAGGTGTTAAATGCATAAGATGATTCGAGTGATTTAAGCAAGTGTTAAATGCATAAGATGATTCGAGTGATTTAAGCAGGTGTTAAATGCATAAGATGCTTTAAGTGATTTAAGCAGGTGTTAAATGCACAAGATGATTTGAGTGATTTAAGCATGTGTTAAATGCATAAGATGTTTTGAGTGATTTAAGCAGGTGTTAAATGCATAAGATGATTCGAGTGATTTAAGCAGGTGTTAAATGCATAAGATGATTCGAGTGATTTAAGCAAGTGTTAAATACATAAGATGCTTTAAGTGATTTAAGCAGGTGTTAAATGCATAAGATGATTCGAGTGATTTAAGCAGGTGTTAAATGCACAAGATGATTTGAGTGATTTAAGCAAGTGTTAAATACATAAGACGATTTGAGTGATTTAAGCAGGTGTTAAATGCATAAGATGATTCGAGTGATTTAAGCAGGTGTTAAATGCACAAGATGATTCGAGTGATTTAAGCAAGTGTTAAATACATAAGACGATTTGAGTGATTTAAGCAGGTGTTAAATGCATAAGATGATTCGAGTGATTTAAGCAGGTGTTAAATGCACAAGATGATTTGAGTGATTTAAGCATGTGTTAAATGCACAAGATGATTCGAGTGATTTAAGCAGGTGTTAAATGCATAAGATGATTCGAGTGATTTAAGCAGGTGTTAAATGCATAAGATGATTCGAGTGATTTAAGCCGGTGTTAAATGCACAAGATGATTTGAGTGATTTAAGCATGTGTTAAATGCATAAGATGATTTGAGTGATTTAAGCAGGTGTTAAATGCACAAGATGATTTGAGTGATTTAAGCAGGTGTTAAATGCATAAGATGCTTTGAGTGATTTAAGCAGGTGTTAAATGCATAAGATGCTTTGAGTGATTTAAGCAGGTGTTAAATGCATAAGATGCTTTGAGTGATTTAAGCAGGTGTTAAATGCATAAGATGCTTTAAGTAATTTAAGCAGGTGTTAAATGCATAAGATGATTTGAGTGATTTAAGCTTGTGTTAAATGCATAAGATGATTTGAGTGATTTAAGCAGGTGTTAAATGCATAAGATGCTTTGAGTGATTTAAGCAGGTGTTAAATGCATAAGATGATTTGAGTGATTTAAGCATGTGTTAAATGCATAAGATGATTAGAGTGATTTAAGCAGGTGTTAAATGCATAAGATGATTTGAGTGATTTAAGCAGGTGTTAAATGCATAAGATGCTTTAAGTAATTTAAGCAGGTGTTAAATGCATAAGATGATTTGAGTGATTTAAGCAGGTGTTAAATGCATAAGATGATTTGAGTGATTTAAGCAGGTGTTAAATGCATAAGATGATTTGAGTGATTTAAGCAGGTGTTAAATGCATAAGATGATTTGAGTGATTTAAGCAGGTGTTAAATGCATAAGATGATTTGAGTGATTTAAGCAGGTGTTAAATGCATAAGATGATCTGAGTGATTTAAGCATGTGTTAAATGCATAAGATGCTTTGAGTGATTTAAGCATGTGTTAAATGCATAAGATGCTTTGAGTGATTTAAGCAGGTGTTAAATGCATAAGATGATTTGAGTGATTTAAGCAGGTGTTAAATGCATAAGATGATTTGAGTGATTTAAGCAGGTGTTAAATGCATAAGATGCTTTGAGTGATTTAAGCATGTGTTAAATGCATAAGATGCTTTGAGTGATTTAAGCAGGTGTTAAATGCATAAGATGATTTGAGTGATTTAAGCAGGTGTTAAATGCATAAGATGATTTGAGTGATTTAAGCAGGTGTTAAATGCATAAGATGATTTGAGTGATTTAAGCAGGTGTTAAATGCATAAGATGATTTGAGTGATTTAAGCAGGTGTTAAATGCATAAGATGCTTTAAGTAATTTAAGCAGGTGTTAAATGCATAAGATGATTTGAGTGATTTAAGCAGGTGTTAAATGCATAAGATGCTTTGAGTGATTTAAGCATGTGTTAAATGCATAAGATGCTTTAAGTGATTTAAGCAGGTGTTAAATGCATAAGATGATTTGAGTGATTTAAGCAGGTGTTAAATGCATAAGATGATTTGAGTGATTTAAGCAGGTGTTAAATGCATAAGATGCTTTAAGTAATTTAAGCAGGTGTTAAATGCATAAGATGATTTGAGTGATTTAAGCAGGTGTTAAATGCATAAGATGCTTTGAGTGATTTAAGCATGTGTTAAATGCATAAGATGCTTTAAGTGATTTAAGCAGGTGTTAAATGCATAAGATGATTTGAGTGATTTAAGCAGGTGTTAAATGCATAAGATGATTTGAGTGATTTAAGCAGGTGTTAAATGCATAAGATGCTTTGAGTGATTTAAGCATGTGTTAAATGCATAAGATGCTTTAAGTGATTTAAGCAGGTGTTAAATGCATAAGATGATTTGAGTGATTTAAACATGTGTTAAATGCATAAGATGCTTTGAGTGATTTAAGCAGGTGTTAAATGCATAAGATGCTTTGAGTGATTTAAGCATGTGTTAAATGCATAAGATGCTTTAAGTGATTTAAGCAGGTGTTAAATGCATAAGATGATTTGAGTGATTTAAACATGTGTTAAATGCATAAGATGCTTTGAGTGATTTAAGCAGGTGTTAAATGCATAAGATGATTTGAGTGATTTAAGCATGTGTTAAATGCATAAGATGCTTTAAGTGATTTAAGCAGGTGTTAAATGCATAAGATGATTTGAGTGATTTAAGCATGTGTTAAATGCATAAGATGCTTTGAGTGATTTAAGCAGGTGTTAAATGCATAAGATGCTTTGAGTGATTTAAGCATGTGTTAAATGCACAAGATGATTTGAGTGATTTAAGCATGTGTTAAATGCATAAGATGATTCGAGTGATTTAAGCAGGTGTTAAATGCATAAGATGCTTTGAGTGATTTAAGCAGGTGTTAAATGCATAAGATGATTCGAGTGATTTAAGCAGGTGTTAAATGCATAAGATGCTTTGAGTGATTTAAGCAGGTGTTAAATGCATTAGATGATTCGAGTGATTTAAGCAGGTGTTAAATGCACAAGATGATTTGAGTGATTTAAGCAGGTGTTAAATGCATAAGATGATTTGAGTGATTTAAGCAGGTGTTAAATGCATAAGATGATTTGAGTGATTTAAGCAAGTGTTAAATGCATAAGATGATTCGAGTGATTTAAGCAGGTGTTAAATGCATAAGATGATTCGAGTGATTTAAGCAGGTGTTAAATGCATAAGATGATTCGAGTGATTTAAGCAAGTGTTAAATGCATAAGATGATTCGAGTGATTTAAGCAGGTGTTAAATGCATAAGATGCTTTAAGTGATTTAAGCAGGTGTTAAATGCACAAGATGATTTGAGTGATTTAAGCATGTGTTAAATGCATAAGATGTTTTGAGTGATTTAAGCAGGTGTTAAATGCATAAGATGATTCGAGTGATTTAAGCAGGTGTTAAATGCATAAGATGATTCGAGTGATTTAAGCAAGTGTTAAATACATAAGATGCTTTAAGTGATTTAAGCAGGTGTTAAATGCATAAGATGATTCGAGTGATTTAAGCAGGTGTTAAATGCACAAGATGATTTGAGTGATTTAAGCAAGTGTTAAATACATAAGACGATTTGAGTGATTTAAGCAGGTGTTAAATGCATAAGATGATTCGAGTGATTTAAGCAGGTGTTAAATGCACAAGATGATTCGAGTGATTTAAGCAAGTGTTAAATACATAAGACGATTTGAGTGATTTAAGCAGGTGTTAAATGCATAAGATGATTCGAGTGATTTAAGCAGGTGTTAAATGCACAAGATGATTTGAGTGATTTAAGCATGTGTTAAATGCACAAGATGATTCGAGTGATTTAAGCAGGTGTTAAATGCATAAGATGATTCGAGTGATTTAAGCAGGTGTTAAATGCATAAGATGATTCGAGTGATTTAAGCCGGTGTTAAATGCACAAGATGATTTGAGTGATTTAAGCATGTGTTAAATGCATAAGATGATTCGAGTGATTTAAGCAGGTGTTAAATGCACAAGATGATTTGAGTGATTTAAGCAGGTGTTAAATGCACAAGATGATTTGAGTGATTTAAGCAGGTGTTAAATGCACAAGATGATTTGAGTGATTTAAGCAGGTGTTAAATGCATAAGATGATTTGAGTAATTTAAGCATGTGTTAAATGCATAAGATGATTTGAGTGATTTAAGCAGGTGTTAAATGCATAAGATGCTTTGAGTGATTTAAGCAGGTGTTAAATGCATAAGATGATTTGAGTGATTTAAGCATGTTTTAAATGCATAAGATGATTCGAGTGATTTAAGCAGGTGTTAAATGCATAAGATGATTTGAGTGATTTAAGCAGGTGTTAAATGCATAAGATGATTCGAGTGATTTAAGCAGGTGTTAAATGCATAAGATGATTCGAGTGATTTAAGCATGTTTTAAATGCACAAGATGATTCGAGTGATTTAAGCAGGTGTTAAATGCATAAGATGATTCGAGTGATTTAAGCAGGTGTTAAATGCATAAGATGATTCGAGTGATTTAAGCCGGTGTTAAATGCACAAGATGATTTGAGTGATTTAAGCATGTGTTAAATGCATAAGATGATTCGAGTGATTTAAGCAGGTGTTAAATGCACAAGATGATTTGAGTGATTTAAGCAGGTGTTAAATGCACAAGATGATTTGAGTGATTTAAGCAGGTGTTAAATGCACAAGATGATTTGAGTGATTTAAGCAGGTGTTAAATGCATAAGATGATTTGAGTAATTTAAGCATGTGTTAAATGCATAAGATGATTTGAGTGATTTAAGCAGGTGTTAAATGCATAAGATGCTTTGAGTGATTTAAGCAGGTGTTAAATGCATAAGATGATTTGAGTGATTTAAGCATGTTTTAAATGCATAAGATGATTCGAGTGATTTAAGCAAGTGTTAAATGCATAAGATGCTTTAAGTGATTTAAGCAGGTGTTAAATGCATAAGATGATTCGAGTGATTTAAGCAGGTGTTAAATGCACAAGATGCTTTGAGTGATTTAAGCAGGTGTTAAATGCATACGATGCTTTGAGGGATTTAAGCAGGTGTTAAATGCATAAGATGCTTTGAGGGATTTAAGCAGGTGTTAAATGCATGAGATGCTTTGACTGATTTAAGCATGTGTTAAATGCAAGAGATGCTTTGAGTGATTTAAGCAGGTGTAAATGCATAAGATGATTCGAGTGATTTATGCAGGTGTTAAATGCATAAGATGCTTTGAGTGATTTAAGCATGTGTTAAATGCATAAGATGCTTTGAGTGATTTAAGCATGTGTTAAATGCATAAGATGATTTGAGTGATTTAAGCAGGTGTTAAATGCATAAGACGCTTTCATTGATTTAAGCAGGTGTTAAATGCATAAGATGCTTTGAGTGATTTAAACATGTGTTAAATGCATAAGACGCTTTGAGTGATTTAAGCAGGTGTTAAATGCATAAGATGATCTGAGTGATTTAAGCAGGTGTTAAATGCATAAGATGGTTTGAGTGATTTAAGCAGGTGTTAAATGCATAAGATGCTTTGAGTGATTTAAGCAGGTGTTAAATGCATAAGATGCTTTGAGTGATTTAAGCAGGTGTTAAATGCATAAGATGATTTGAGTGATTTAAGCAGGTGTTAAATGCATAAGATGATCTGAGTGATTTAAGCATGTGTTAAATGCATAAGATGGTTTGAGTGATTTAAGCATGTGTTAAATGCATAAGATGCTTTGAGTGATTTAAGCAGGTGTTAAATGCATAAGATGCTTTGAGTGATTTAAGCAGGTGTTAAATGCATAAGATGATTCGAGTGATTTAAGCAGGTGTTAAATGCATAAGATGATTCGAGTGATTTAAGCAGGTGTTAAATGCACAAGATGATTTGAGTGATTTAAGCATGTGTTAAATGCATAAGATGATTCGAGTGATTTAAGCAGGTGTTAAATGCACAAGATGCTTTGAATGATTTAAGCAGGTGTTAAATGCACAAGATGCTTTGAGTGATTTAAGCAGGTGTTAAATGCACAAGATGCTTTGAGTGATTTAAGCAGGTGTTAAATGCACAAGATGCTTTGAGTGATTTAAGCATGTGTTAAATGCATAAGATGATTCGAGTGATTTAAGCAGGTGTTAAATGCACAAGATGCTTTGAGTGATTTAAGCAGGTGTTAAATGCACAAGATGATTTGAGTGATTTAAGCAGGTGTTAAATGCATAAGATGATTTGAGTGATTTAAGCATGTGTTAAATGCATAAGATGCTTTGAGTGATTTAAGCAGGTGTTAAATGCATAAGATGCTTTGAGTGATTTAAGCAGGTGTTAAATGCATAAGATGATTCGAGTGATTTAAGCAGGTGTTAAATGCATAAGATGATTCGAGTGATTTAAGCAGGTGTTAAATGCACAAGATGATTTGAGTGATTTAAGCATGTGTTAAATGCATAAGATGATTCGAGTGATTTAAGCAGGTGTTAAATGCACAAGATGATTTGAGTGATTTAAGCAGGTGTTAAATGCATAAGATGCTTTGAGTGATTTAAGCAGGTGTTAAATGCATAAGATGATTTGAGTGATTTAAGCAGGTGTTAAATGCATAAGATGATTTGAGTGATTTAAGCAGGTGTTAAATGCACAAGATGATTCGAGTGATTTAAGCAGGTGTTAAATGCATAAGATGATTCGAGTGATTTAAGCAGGTGTTAAATGCATAAGATGATTCGAGTGATTTAAGCCGGTGTTAAATGCACAAGATGATTTGAGTGATTTAAGCATGTGTTAAATGCATAAGATGATTCGAGTGATTTAAGCAGGTGTTAAATGCACAAGATGATTTGAGTGATTTAAGCAGGTGTTAAATGCACAAGATGATTTGAGTGATTTAAGCAGGTGTTAAATGCACAAGATGATTTGAGTGATTTAAGCAGGTGTTAAATGCATAAGATGATTTGAGTAATTTAAGCATGTGTTAAATGCATAAGATGATTTGAGTGATTTAAGCAGGTGTTAAATGCATAAGATGCTTTGAGTGATTTAAGCAGGTGTTAAATGCATAAGATGATTTGAGTGATTTAAGCATGTTTTAAATGCATAAGATGATTCGAGTGATTTAAGCAGGTGTTAAATGCATAAGATGATTTGAGTGATTTAAGCAGGTGTTAAATGCATAAGATGATTCGAGTGATTTAAGCAGGTGTTAAATGCATAAGATGATTCGAGTGATTTAAGCATGTTTTAAATGCACAAGATGATTCGAGTGATTTAAGCAGGTGTTAAATGCATAAGATTATTCGAGTGATTTAAGCAGGTGTTAAATGCATAAGATGATTCGAGTGATTTAAGCCGGTGTTAAATGCACAAGATGATTTGAGTGATTTAAGCATGTGTTAAATGCATAAGATGATTCGAGTGATTTAAGCAGGTGTTAAATGCACAAGATGATTTGAGTGATTTAAGCAGGTGTTAAATGCACAAGATGATTTGAGTGATTTAAGCAGGTGTTAAATGCACAAGATGATTTGAGTGATTTAAGCAGGTGTTAAATGCATAAGATGATTTGAGTAATTTAAGCATGTGTTAAATGCATAAGATGATTTGAGTGATTTAAGCAGGTGTTAAATGCATAAGATGCTTTGAGTGATTTAAGCAGGTGTTAAATGCATAAGATGATTTGAGTGATTTAAGCATGTTTTAAATGCATAAGATGATTCGAGTGATTTAAGCAAGTGTTAAATGCATAAGATGCTTTAAGTGATTTAAGCAGGTGTTAAATGCATAAGATGATTCGAGTGATTTAAGCAGGTGTTAAATGCACAAGATGCTTTGAGTGATTTAAGCAGGTGTTAAATGCATACGATGCTTTGAGGGATTTAAGCAGGTGTTAAATGCATAAGATGCTTTGAGGGATTTAAGCAGGTGTTAAATGCATGAGATGCTTTGACTGATTTAAGCATGTGTTAAATGCAAAAGATGCTTTGAGTGATTTAAGCAGGTGTAAATGCATAAGATGATTCGAGTGATTTATGCAGGTGTTAAATGCATAAGATGCTTTGAGTGATTTAAGCATGTGTTAAATGCATAAGATGCTTTGAGTGATTTAAGCATGTGTTAAATGCATAAGATGATTTGAGTGATTTAAGCAGGTGTTAAATGCATAAGACGCTTTCATTGATTTAAGCAGGTGTTAAATGCATAAGATGCTTTGAGTGATTTAAACATGTGTTAAATGCATAAGACGCTTTGAGTGATTTAAGCAGGTGTTAAATGCATAAGATGATCTGAGTGATTTAAGCATGTGTTAAATGCATAAGATGGTTTGAGTGATTTAAGCATGTGTTAAATGCATAAGATGCTTTGAGTGATTTAAGCAGGTGTTAAATGCATAAGATGCTTTGAGTGATTTAAGCAGGTGTTAAATGCATAAGATGATTTGAGTGATTTAAGCAGGTGTTAAATGCATAAGATGATCTGAGTGATTTAAGCATGTGTTAAATGCATAAGATGCTTTGAGTGATTTAAGCATGTGTTAAATGCATAAGATGCTTTGAGTGATTTAAGCAGGTGTTAAATGCATAAGATGCTTTGAGTGATTTAAGCAGGTGTTAAATGCATAAGATGATTCGAGTGATTTAAGCAGGTGTTAAATGCATAAGATGATTCGAGTGATTTAAGCAGGTGTTAAATGCACAAGATGATTTGAGTGATTTAAGCATGTGTTAAATGCATAAGATGATTCGAGTGATTTAAGCAGGTGTTAAATGCACAAGATGATTTGAGTGATTTAAGCAGGTGTTAAATGCATAAGATGCTTTGAGTGATTTAAGCAGGTGTTAAATGCATAAGATGATTTGAGTGATTTAAGCAGGTGTTAAATGCATAAGATGATTTGAGTGATTTAAGCAGGTGTTAAATGCATAAGATGATTCGAGTGATTTAAGCAGGTGTTAAATGCACAAGATGATTCGAGTGATTTAAGCATGTGTTAAATGCACAAGATGATTCGAGTGATTTAAGCATGTGTTAAATGCATAAGATGATTTGAGTGATTTAAGCATGTGTTAAATGCATAAGATGCTTTGAGTGATTTAAGCAGGTGTTAAATGCATAAGATGCTTTGAGTGATTTAAGCAGGTGTTAAATGCATAAGATGATTCGAGTGATTTAAGCAGGTGTTAAATGCATAAGATGATTCGAGTGATTTAAGCAGGTGTTAAATGCACAAGATGATTTGAGTGATTTAAGCATGTGTTAAATGCATAAGATGATTCGAGTGATTTAAGCAGGTGTTAAATGCACAAGATGATTTGAGTGATTTAAGCAGGTGTTAAATGCATAAGATGCTTTGAGTGATTTAAGCAGGTGTTAAATGCATAAGATGATTTGAGTGATTTAAGCAGGTGTTAAATGCATAAGATGATTTGAGTGATTTAAGCAGGTGTTAAATGCATAAGATGATTCGAGTGATTTAAGCAGGTGTTAAATGCACAAGATGATTCGAGTGATTTAAGCATGTGTTAAATGCACAAGATGATTCGAGTGATTTAAGCATGTGTTAAATGCATAAGATGATTTGAGTGATTTAAGCATGTGTTAAATGCATAAGATCCTTTGAGGGATTTAAGCTTGTGTTAAATGCATAAGATGATTTGAGTGATTTAAGCAGGTGTTAAATGCAAAAGATGATTTGAGTGATTTACGCATGTGTTAAATTCATAAGATGATTTTAGTGATTTAAGCATGTGTTAAATGCATAAGATGATTTGAGTGATTTAAGCAGGTGTTAAATGCATAAGATGATTTGAGTGATTTAAGCATGTTTTAAATGCATAAGATGATTCGAGTGATTTAAGCAAGTGTTAAATGCATAAGATGCTTTAAGTGATTTAAGCAGGTGTTACATGCATAAGATGATTCGAGTGATTTAAGCAGGTGTTAAATGCACAAGATGCTTTGTGTGATTTAAGCAGGTGTTAAATGCATAAGATGCTTTGAGGGATTTAAGCAGGTGTTAAATGCACAAGATGCTTTGAGGGATTTAAGCAGGTGTTAAATGCATGAGATGCTTTGACTGATTTAAGCATGTGTTAAATGCAAAAGATGCTTTGAGTGATTTAAGCAGGTGTTAAATGCATAAGATGATTCGAGTGATTTATGCAGGTGTTAAATGCATAAGATGCTTTGAGTGATTTAAGCATGTGTTAAATGCATAAGATGCTTTGAGTGATTTAAGCATGTTTTAAATGCATAAGATGATTTGAGTGATTTAAGCAGGTGTTAAATGCATAAGACGCTTTCATTGATTTAAGCAGGTGTTAAATGCATAAGATGCTTTGAGTGATTTAAACATGTGTTAAATGCATAAGACGCTTTGAGTGATTTAAGCAGGTGTTAAATGCATAAGATGATCTGAGTGATTTAAGCATGTGTTAAATGCATAAGATGGTTTGAGTGATTTAAGCATGTGTTAAATGCATAAGATGCTTTGAGTGATTTAAGCAGGTGTTAAATGCATAAGATGCTTTGAGTGATTTAAGCAGGTGTTAAATGCATAAGATGATTTGAGTGATTTAAGCAGGTGTTAAATGCATAAGATGATCTGAGTGATTTAAGCAGGTGTTAAATGCATAAGATGCTTTGAGTGATTTAAGCAGGTGTTAAATGCATAAGATGATTCGAGTGATTTAAGCAGGTGTTAAATGCATAAGATGATTCGAGTGATTTAAGCAGGTGTTAAATGCACAAGATGATTCGAGTGATTTAAGCATGTGTTAAATGCATAAGATGCTTTGAGTGATTTAAGCAGGTGTTAAATGCATAAGATGCTTTGAGTGATTTAAGCAGGTGTTAAATGCATAAGATGATTTGAGTGATTTAAGCAGGTGTTAAATGCATAAGATGATTTGAGTGATTTAAGCAGGTGTTAAATGCATAAGATGATTTGAGTGATTTAAGCAGGTGTTAAATGCATAAGATGATTCGAGTGATTTAAGCAGGTGTTAAATGCATAAGATGATTCGAGTGATTTAAGCAGGTGTTAAATGCACAAGATGATTCGAGTGATTTAAGCATGTGTTAAATGCACAAGATGATTCGAGTGATTTAAGCATGTGTTAAATGCATAAGATGATTCGAGTGATTTAAGCATGTGTTAAATGCATAAGATGATTCGAGGGATTTAAGCTTGTGTTAAATGCATAAGATGATTTGAGTGATTTAAGCAGGTGTTAAATGCAAAAGATGATTTGAGTGATTTACGCATGTGTTAAATTCATAAGATGATTTTAGTGATTTAAGCATGTGTTAAATGCATAAGATGATCTGAGTGATTTAAGCAGGTGTTAAATGCATAAGATGCTTTGAGTGATTTAAGCAGGTGTTAAATGCATAAGATGCTTTGAGTGATTTAAGCATGTGTTAAATGCAAAAGATGATTTGAGTGATTTAAGCAGGTGTTAAATGCATAAGATGATCTGAGTGATTTAAGCAGGTGTTAAATGCATAAGATGATTTGAGTGATTTAAGCATGTGTTAAATGCATAAGATGCTTTGAGTGATTTAAGCATGTGTTAAATGCATAAGATGGTTTGAGTGATTTAAGCAGGTGTTAAATGCATAAGATGCTTTGAGTGATTTAAGCATGTGTTAAATGCATAAGATGATTTGAGTGATTTAAGCATGTGTTAAATGCATAAGATGATCTGAGTGATTTAAGCAGGTGTTAAATGCATAAGATGATCTGAGTGATTTAAGCAGGTGTTAAATGCATAAGATGATCTGAGTGATTTAAGCAGGTGTTAAATGCATAAGATGCTTTGAGTGATTTAAGCAGGTGTTAAATGCATAAGATGCTTTGAGTGATTTAAGCAGGTGTTAAATGCATAAGATGCTTTGAGTGATTTAAGCAGGTGTTAAATGCATAAGATGATCTGAGTGATTTAAGCAGGTGTTAAATGCATAAGATGATCTGAGTGATTTAAGCAGGTGTTAAATGCATAAGATGCTTTGAGTGATTTAAGCATGTGTTAAATGCATAAGATGATCTGAGTGATTTAAGCAGGTGTTAAATGCATAAGATGATCTGAGTGATTTAAGCAGGTGTTAAATGCATAAGATGCTTTGAGTGATTTAAGCAGGTGTTAAATGCATAAGATGCTTTGAGTGATTTAAGCAGGTGTTAAATGCATAAGATGCTTTGAGTGATTTAAGCAGGTGTTAAATGCACAAGATGCTTTGAGTGATTTAAGCAGGTGTTAAATGCACAAGATGCTTTGAGTGATTTAAGCAGGTGTTAAATGCACAAGATGCTTTGAGTGATTTAAGCAGGTGTTAAATGCACAAGATGATTTGAGTGATTTAAGCAGGTGTTAAATGCACAAGATGATTTGAGTGATTTAAGCAGGTGTTAAATGCACAAGATGATCTGAGTGATTTAAGCATGTGTTAAATGCATAAGATGATCTGAGTGATTTAAGCATGTGTTAAATGCATAAGATGATTTGAGTGATTTAAACATATGTTAAATGCATAAGACGCTTTGAGTGATTTAAGCAGGTGTTAAATGCAAAAGACGATTTGAGTGATTTAAGCAGGTGTTAAATGCATAAGACGATCTGAGTGATTTAAGCATGTGTTAAATGCATAAGACGCTTTGAGTGATTTAAGCAGGTGTTAAATGCATAAGATGGTTTGAGTGATTTAAGCATGTGTTAAATGCATAAGATGCTTTGAGTGATTTAAGCAGGTGTTAAATGCACAAGATGCTTTGAGTGATTTAAGCAGGTGTTAAATGCACAAGATGCTTTGAGTGATTTAAGCAGGTGTTAAATGCACAAGATGCTGTGAGTGATTTAAGCAGGTGTTAAATGCACAAGATGATTTGAGTGATTTAAGCATGTGTTAAATGCACAAGATGATTTGAGTGATTTAAGCAGGTGTTAAATGCACAAGATGCTTTGAGTGATTTAAGCAGGTGTTAAATGCTTGAGACGATTTGAGTGATTTAAACGTGTTAAATGCATAAGACGATTTGAGTGATTTAAGCATGTGTTAAATGCAAAAGATGATTTGAGTGATTTAAGCATGTGTTAAATGCATAAGACGATTTGAGTGATTTAAACGTGTTAAATGCATGAGACGCTTTGAGTGATTTAAGCATGTGTTAAATGCATGAGATGCTTTGACTGATTTAAACGTGTTAAATGCATAAGACGATTTGAGTGATTTAAGCCTGTGTTGAATGCATAATATGCTTTGAGTGATTTAAGCATATGTTTAATGCATAAAATGCTTTGAGTGATTTAAGCAGGTGTTTAATCAGAACATTAAATCACCAAAATGGACACTTCATACCATTTTAATTTAATCACTTTTTTAAATTAGTTGACTGTATGAAAATTTGAAATATTGTGTTCTCTCAACAATTTCAGCCTATCATTCAAGTTGAAAAATGAGTAAAGGCAACTAAAAGCAAGATAACTTGGCGAAGGGAGGGAATTGAGATGGGCCCACCTAAATAATTTAGTAACTTGTTCTAGCTCCACAGTTCTTAAGTGACCTTCTACCATGCTATATTCATCATGTTCATTATGATCACAAAATTCTGGCCTGTTAATAATAAAAATCCACAAAGGGATGTAGATCCTTTACATATTTGGCTCCTGAACTATGGAATAGTCTCCCAAACACTGTTTGCAGTTATAGGCTGGCTTGTGGTGGTAGTTGTTGTAGGCTGGATTGTGGTGGAAGATGTTGCATGTGGGTCTGTGGTTGTTGAAGGCTGTATTGTGGTAGTAGATATTGTAGGTGGGCTTGCTGTTGTTAAAGGCTGAATTGTGGTGATAGTAGTTGCAGGAAGGTGTTTGGTGGTAGTTATTGATGGTGGGCTAGTGGTTGCTGAAGGCTCTATTGAGACTTTTCCCTTCAGACTGACTCAAGATGAGGCCTCAGTTCTCTGGTCTGTCTAGGTCTATAGCTGCTTCTACATTTACCAAGCATGCTTGAGAGCTCCCTAGCATAGCGACAGACCTCTTGGGCCTGCTGCAGTAGGTGGAGAGCATCTGGTCCAATCATGGCAGAAGGCTCAACAGGCAGTTTAGAGAGACAGTTCCAGTCATCCTGCTGGAGCCGAGACTGGGACAGCCACAAGTGATGCCTCGCCACCCAAAGTGATGACATGGATATTCCTGCTGCCTCCGCCTGTTCTTTCACAACTAGGCAGACGGGAGAATTAAGGAAACCTGCCTATACTCCTGCAGGTACAATGAGAGAATGGGGCCTGTGTTTGCCAACTTAGTCTGAACCACCATTTTACTAGGGAAGCCAGCCCTGCCCAAAACAGTCTTGTCGGATGGTGATGCAAAGGCTGCCATGGGTTGGTTTACTGAGGGCAATGGCCCACATCCAATCTTTTCTGCCCCAGCCACATTCGATAGTCTTCTTTAACACAACTTTAACAGGGCCAGGCCAAGCCTCTGTCTCCTCTCTGAATCTCGAGGGAGGGTCAGAAAGGCTCTCCGGCATAAGGGTTTTCAATGCTTTGGCTGCTCTACCAATAACTTATTTTAATCAAACAGCCATCTACGTTTTCCTACTGCTGAATCTTCTTCAGTATGCCATTCCTTAGAAAAATCATCCTCATCTGTGGGGAATAGAGTTACTACATCAACATCCTCTTTTGCTGCCCCAGAGGAGAAAGTATCTTCAATCTGGGAATCTGCATAAGAAGAGCCCTCACTGACAGATTCTCTTCTCATACTTTTAGTTCGTTCCCCCCGAGGAGACTGTGGATGTTTACCTCCAAAGAAATGTAAACGGGCCTCCCTTGTATGCAAGGGCATAAAGAAACCATGTAAAAGTCCATGCATGCTGAGAGATCCTCGTGAGCCTTTATTGCACGGTCATATCCCAAGCATGCAATACATCTATCATGCCCATCTTCTATTGGCAAAGCAACCACCAGTGCTTGTCATTTTTGTTTTGTCTGCACGAATGGGATCGAACTCGTCTTTCTGACGGCACCCGGATTTGACGATCAGGATTTTAACTTAGGCCATTCTGATACTACTTAAAGAACTCTTGAATGTTCACACTCACACAACATTGTACCACCATATCTGACTGGATTAGCCACTTCGCAGCACACCAGAGAAACGGAATAATGGAAGAGATGAAAGAAGTTTGCTCGGTTCTCACTATGAATAGTAAGAATGCAAAGCTGCTCCTAGGCACGTTAGCTTATGCCACTCCATGCAATATGCCTTACAGAGAAATTCAATCACACACAATCTGAAATAATGAAGAAACCACAACAGCAATCCTGGGAGGCTGCCCAAAGACAGATGCCCATCCTTTAAGGTAAGTGGATCACACAGTGAATGAAGTATGTATTTAGTATAAAGCTTCCACGTCTTGTACCCAATGTGGAGATCAAAGAAGCTGTGAATTCATGCTGTTTTTTAGGGCATTAATTAGGGTGTGACTGGCACAGACTGTCTTAAAGAATATCTACATCACCAGACCCAGAAAATCCTTGTACATATGGAATATCAATACAATTGAGAACATGGTAAATGGTCTGTACTTATATAGCACTTTTTTAACCTTAGCTGTATTCAAAGCGTTTTACACTGCGTCTCATTCACCCATTCATACACCAATGATGGCAGAGCTGCCATGCAAGGTGCTAGCCTGCCATTGGGAGCAACTTGGGGTTCAGTGTCTTGTCGAATTACACTTCGGCATGTGGAGTCATGTGGGCAGGCAATCGAACCACCAACCCTGCGATTGGTGGACAACCCGCTCTACCAGTATCTATAGATTGGTACCATAGAGATGAATGTTAGTGAGGAAACCTCTTGATTGTTGAGGAGACTTATGGCCTGAGGGTAATAACTGTTTTTTAGACTGTTAGTCAGAGCTTGAATGCTTCTGAAGTGCCTGTCTGAAGGAGGTGTCCTGAATAGCATGTATGCTGGCTTTCTCAGTCACCTCCTCATGTATGTGTCCTGAAGCGAGGGGAGTTTGGTGCCTATAATGAGCTCTGCTGATCTCACAACTGTCTGAAGGTTTTTGCAACCAACCACACAGGATGCTCTCAATGGTGCATTGATAGAAGTTGGTGAGGATTCCAGAGGCCATGCTGAACTTTTTAGTCTCCGCAGTAAGTAAAGATGCTGGCAGGCTACCTTGACTACAGTGTCCCTGTGGAGGGACCAAGTGAAATAGATTTACCAATAGAATTATGTGCTAATGACGCTGATGGAAATTACATTTGTAACATTTTCAAATTGAATTACCAACTCCTTTGTCTTGCTAAGGCTAATTTCAGACTTTTTGCATAAATTATAAAATTAGAAATTAGAAATTATAGCTTGAAAGGAAATGACACCCAATAAAATATTTGATATTTCCCTTGATTTGTCTTTGTTTTGTTTCATATTTCATCTCAAGCATGCTTCTCTTCTACACTGACACTTTTGTCCACTTGGTTAACAAGTACACTTTATTAGGGGCGAAATGTTTTGGTGTGGTATAAATGGTGCCACAACTGGGGGACAGTCGTAATTTTTTGATATAATTTTTAAAAAAAATGTTATTTAATTGATGATTTCCCACAATAAACATTGAAATGGTTTATGTTTGTCATTGTTTAGATTATTCAATTCTTTTCTCTCTGACCATCAACACTACATCTCTATACGTCAGTCAAAATCTACTACAGCTCCTGTTTCTCAAGGCGCCCCTCAGGGTTCTGTTCTTTGTCCACTGCTCTTCATCACTTATATGCTTCCCCAGGGTCACATCATCCACCAGCACAGACACAACCTTCACTATAGTGCTGACACACAGATTTACATCAGTTCAAAACCCACTGCCCCCTTCCCCACAAGCTCCATATCTGCATGTAACAATGACATCAATACCAGAATTATCTTTTTTTTTTTTTTTTTTTTTTTTTTTAAACTTAACACTGACAAAACTGATATACAAATCGTACTTCTCGTCACTCTGATCAGTCTGGTGTCCTGGTTAGACCCTCCTCTACAGTCAGAAACCTCTGCAGTATTTTTGATTCTTCACTCTCCTACCTACCTTATATATCTCTTCTCTCAAAAAATAAGCTTACTTTCACCTCTGTAATATTGCCAGAGTATGCCCCATTCTTAATATAAAAGATGCAGAGACCTTTTTCACACTGTAATCACTTCATGACTTGACTACTGTAACGCCCTCTTTTCTGGTCTCCCTATCAAAACAATCAACAATGTACATGACATAGTCAGCAGCCATATCACCCTGCACCTCTTGCCTGGTTGACTGCTAAAGCTAAGCAGGGTTGAGCCTGGCCAGTACCTGGATGGGTGACATCCTGGAGAAAACTAAAGTTGCTGCTGGAAGTGGTATTAGGGATTCTCGCCCTCCTTGGAAGAGCTGAGAGAGTCAGGATCCCAACACAAAACTTTAATTGTAAATAAAAGATACAAGGAAGGTAAACATTCTAAAAAGATTGTAACACAAATAGCAGTATGCTGGCTAATAATGCGGCATGAAAGAACAAGAGGGTATATATATATACACATGGGATAATAAGAAAATGATGAACCCCTAGAATACAATTAGGGCAATGGGCACGAAGACAGACATAACAGAGGAAGATACAAAACTACAAAGAAAGAGTCTCTTCAAACTTTCCAAATAAGAATACTGGGGGGGTAAGAATGACATGACAGAGCGCCCCCCCCAGGGCTTAGAGGAAAAGTAAAAGGCTTAGTGGGTGGCTCAGGGGGCTAGGGCAGATCTGCAGGAGACTGAGCCACAGTTGGAGGAGCGGGCGGAGCTGCTGGAGTCTCAGGAGGAGGTATGGGTGAAGCCGCTGGATCAACAGAAATGGTGCAGTATTCCGTTGCAGGAGTGGACCCTTGGGAAAGTTTCCAGGTTTGTTCAACATGATATTGCATAATATGGGGTGAGTTCTTCTGTCAGAGTTTGTGAAGGGAAGAGATGAGAGACTGATGATCCAAACACAGAAGTTTCATTTTAAACAAAAGAAGAGAAAACAACGCTCAAATAACGATTTTTACGATCATTTTAGGGTTTACAGCATTACGTTGCCATGGCAGTGAAGTTGCAAAATTGGATATAACTTTACACAGATGTGGTTAGAAAGCTATTTTATCATATTAAAATCATGTTAACACACGTGTTGTTTATGTCTTGCGACTCTACTTTTTAAACATTAAAGTGTTTTACTGTAACAGATTACATTTTTTTTTTTTTTTTTTAAAGATGGATGATTCAAAATTAATATTTGTGTTAATCAACATCATACCAAAAATTAATTATGTCTCAAATCCACAAATCTATTGATCTATCTATCTATAGATAAATGAATGTACATGAAGTTTTCAGCTAACTGTATTTAGTATTTAATGAGGGCAAATGAAAATTATTAAAGAGTTAGACAAATAAACACACAGACAGACAGTCAGTCATAGAATCTTTATTTTTTATGAAAAACAACAACAACAACAACCAAGAATCCTAGGACATCTCATAATAAAACACATCTAATATTTTTTGCCAATGCAAACATACAAATGCTAAATTAACTATGCATACTGTATTATACAATCATACTGGCAGGTTTTAATTTTATTTCCAAAAGTCAGCACTACAATCTTATGATAACTACAATAAAATATATATTTTATACAATACAATAATACAAATGTAATATGTTATATTACAAAATATTTCAGTATTTTCAAGATATCATATTTGACTCGATCATCACTCCAGCCCATACATTCAGAAATATAAATGCACGTTTATTACACCCCCTCAATAACGACACTAATATTTGATATAATATTAAAGTGAAAGATGGTCTTCAAACAAATCATTTATATGTAACCAATTACTCCGAATGCTTTGTGTTTGTTTGTTGAAACTGCGTAGTCAAACAATCGGATTGATCCTGAAATAACTGCAATATTCATTCAGTAATGTTTGTACAGAAACCAGGAACAGAGTGACACTTTAAGTTCATGCATTTCTTTCATTCTTTTTCTCTCTCTGTTCCCCACAGCTTAGTATTAAATTTCATCCAAACATGATCATTTCCTCATTATTGACAGAATATAAAATAGTGAACATGTTACATGAACACCATTTACATGGCTTAATAAATTGACATGTTCCTTGATTGGGGTTACAGAAGGTCATATACGGTTCAAGAAAGAAATGACCGACAGCGTTTTAACCAATTACCCTTATTTAAGGTCATTGAAGGTACCTGTCAAGAGCGCTTCATGGATTTGAATCTGTTGTCATAATGGTGGCTTGTTGTACCAGTGGGTGATTAAAGGTGATCGTTTTAAACTCAGGCACTTTGGGTTGGTTTAGGAAAAACACAACGATGCCCCTCTCCGACTTTACAGACATATCAATGTTTCCGTCTCCGGTGGCGTTGCTGGACGATGTCGAGTTTGTTTGACCTGTTGGTGTTGAAGGTACCTTGTTGTTTGCGAGGGTGTCTGTGGGTTTTGTTCCTTTTGAATCAACATTTTCTAGCCCTGTTTGAATATACGTGGATGTCCCAAATGTTGAGTTTTGTGCAGAAGCTAACAGTGTGGACACAAGGACTGAATTGGAGTCTTTCCTTACAGTTGTGAGAGCAGATGATGGAGACATAGAAAATGAGTCTAAGGGGGTGTTGTATGTTGTCTGGCTTTCTTGAGTGGTTGGAAAAAGTGTGGATGTGTCCATAGGTTTGGGGTTGGAGTTAGCTTGTCTTGAAACTGCTTCCTGTGAAGATGTAAAGAAAAATGGTAGAATGTGAGAGCCAGTTCAAAGGGTAAAGATAGTTTCTATGACTGAAATGGTATGGTTTGTGGTTTGCTATGTGCACAGTGGCCCCAAAAAGTATTTGGACACTTTTGGATGGTAAAGTCAACTT
Organism: Moxostoma hubbsi; assembly: GCA_032164185.1. NCBI lineage: Eukaryota > Metazoa > Chordata > Actinopteri > Cypriniformes > Catostomidae > Moxostoma > Moxostoma hubbsi. Next base: position 60,245,100 of record JAVLUX010000003.1, read on the forward strand.
ACAAATGTCTGCATTTCATTGCATTAGATTGCAAAATCAGAATTTACGTAACTTTTCAGAGGCTTTTTTGCTCAGCTGTCCGACACCTGTGTGTGTGTTTGTCTTTTTGTTTCAGTTTTATATTAAACTATTATTTCTATTGTCAAGCCGGTTCTCACCTCCACTCTATTAATACCTTTATATAGTATATTAATTCTAGTTACTTTCACATACAAAAATCAACTGTGATTTTACTAAAGTAACCATCATTCACCCATGATATTTGTAGTAAAACTATAGTATCCACAAAATTAACCATAGTTACTAAACTTTCACGGTTACACGTCATAGGTAGCTGTGGCCTGGAGCTCCACCTATTTTGAGGCTTTTGAGTACAGTCAGTTCAGATCAGTCAACATGAACACACCGGCGTGTATAGTTATTAGCGAGCTGCTGCAAACTTACTAAAATCTGTACGATCGTTTGCGTAGAGGCATTTTACAAGACCATGTCATGTGATTTTATTTGTTTGATTCATCTACAAAAGGAATCAAATCTATTCAAATACTCTTAGTGTCTAATCACAGTTGTTTGATATGCTACTTTATGTGCCATTTGCAGGCTTTCATGCATCTCTGCAGTAGTATGAGTGTCATCATAAATCACAAAAACAGACTGTTACTGCTGCATAGTATGACCGTGTATAGCATATTAGCGCCATGAATGCTGAATGTAAACATGACAAATTACACATTATATACTGCATATAGTATATTACTTTAAACCATCATCAAATTGTTAAAAGTGTCTGTGGCAGGGCGGAGGGCGGGGCCGGGTCGTGACGATACACACCCTGTCCCATATCAGGCTAATCAAGCCTCCGAGAGGGAAAAAAGTCGATGGCAGTCAATGATCTCTCTCTCTCATCGCACCATCGTCTGCCATTGGCCTTTATCCCTTTCGGAGGCTTGATTAGCCTGATACGGGAGTGTGTATCGTCACAACCCGGCCCCGACCTCTGCCCTGCCACAGTGTCTTTTACTGATCTTGTGCAAATTCTACTCATAGAATGAGGCATGAAGTCTTTGATGACAAATTTTAATGTCACATTAGATATGGGTTTACAAATTGTGCTCCTTATATGTAAATACTCCTCTAAACGCCTCCCACGGCGATGTGGAAGGCGTCTGAATGTTTGCAAACCGTATGACGTTGATCAGCTGCTTCAAACCTCTTTTTGCCTTTGAGCAAAGAACGAAGAAGCACTTCGACGTCAGTACCAGGCCATAAGGCTGCACTGGGCTCAGTTTATGTAAACTAGTATTAACCGGTTCATTTACGTGAACTGTGCAAAAAGAAGTCATTTACTTCAATGATTCGGTTTTCTCAGCAATATAGAGAAAGAGAAGATGGTTTAGCTGAGTGTGTTTGATTACTCCCTCGATACCATTGCTGCATTTACAATACAATGTAACAAATAAAGCATTTTGTGACACTAGGGCACTACTTGTTAGACTACTGTCAGTCTAGTGAAAAATGTTAAGTTATTAGCGTCGCTACTTATATCTGTCACTCACTCGACGTTGTGCCGATGAGTTGACACTAGGGATCACCCTTGGGAGCCCAGACATCTCTGATCTTTTGAGAAAAGGCCAATGGGAATTGGCGTGTGGGATTTGCATGCCACTCCCCCGGACATATGGGTTAAAAAGGAATGACGCAGCAAACCACATTCAGATGTCTTCTTCGGAGCCGAGCAGACACATTCACTGACCTGAATTCTTCCTGCCGTTCCGTTCATCTCTCCTCTGACGAAAGCTGCTGGTTCTATGGCACATTACAGCGGTTCTAGCCCTCACACACTACGGTTGTGTCGAGTAACACCCCTGGGCGCTTCAGCAGTGCAGCAGAGCCCTTCCTTATATATATATATATATATATATATATATATATATATATATATATATATATCAATAAAAGAGTTATTTCTCTAAAAGAGTGGCTCAAAGGAAAGCATCTTTTTCAAGACGTCCTTTCGTTTGTGTGTAATTCCTGGCTGCGGTCGATTTCTCTCCACTTCTGACGGCCACGATCGCTGCCTTACGTGCCTGGGCGCTACCCACGTGGAGTCAGCGTTCGTGGATGATTCGTGCCCTCATTGCGAGGACATGACCATGGCTACGTTGCGGTCGCGGCTTGCCTTCATAAGAGGGCAAGCCACCCCAGCGGCTCCCCGACTCGGTCCTTCTACCTACAGGTACAAGGCAGGGTCAGTTAACACTGGGGGCAACATGGTGACATCAGTGGGACCCCCTCCACCGGGTATTCCCCTTCTGACCTCCCATTCCCTGTCACGCTCGTATGTTCCGACTGAGCTCTGGAGCGAGGTTGCCGATCCATCTTATGCTGAACCCGCAATCTCATACTGGGCTCGTGACGAAGATGAGATATCGATCGCGGCAACAGAGAGCGGGCTCATCATGTCTAACACTGAGGATTCGGCTGGACTCTAAACCTCGGGTAGCTCAGCTGCAGGCTGACATGGAGCTGTGGCCATGCTTGCTCGGGCAGTCACGAGTGTCAGGCTGGAGTGGAACCCTCCTTCCCCCACCGGCCCCAGACGCCACCCGGCAAACGCCTGGCTGCCAAGAACCCCCAAGAAGGCTTGAAAGCACCCCTGAGATGGGCACCCCTGGGACTCAAGAAACTGCACTATGGTAGCTGGTATGCAGACCACTCCCTCCCCCACCAGAGGGTCAGCACATCACAACGCTGTAGACGGTAAGTATTTGGGGAAGCACGATTTGATCATCAGGTTCCTGAGAGGTGCGAGGAGGTTAAACCTCCCCAGGCCACACCTCGTTCCCTCATGGGACCTCTCTGTGGTCCTTCAAGCCCCTTGAGTCAGCTGAGCTAAAGGCGCTCTCTTTGAAGACCGCCCTCCTGACGGCGCATACCTCAATCAAGAGGGTAGGGGACCTGCAGGCGTTCTCTGTCAGCGAACTGTGCCTAGAGTTTGGTCCAGACTACTCTCACATTGTCCAGAGACCCCGACCAGGCATCTTGCTCAAGGTTCCCACAACCCCTTTCAGGGATCAGGTGGTGAACCTGCAAGCGCTGCCTCTGGAGGAGACAGACCCAGCCTTCGTGTTGCTGTGTCTGGTGCGTGCTCTTCGCATCTACTTGGATCACACGCAGACCTTTAGAAGCTCCGAGCAGCACTTTGTCTAATTCAGTTAACAGCTGAAAGGAAGCGCTGTCTCCAAACAGAGGATCTCCTCACCGAGTGATAGATGCAATCACCATGGTATACCATGCCCAGCATGTCCCACCCCCTGCTGGCCTGCGAGCCCACTCAACCAGAGGTGTTGCGGCTTCTTGGGCATTGTCCCACGGCGCCTCTCTCACAGAAATCTGTAGAACTGCGGGCTGCGGGCTCCCTTGGGGCAGGGTGTGGTCTCCGTGGTGTGGTGAGGGACACCCCCCAACGTTGACCTTATATGGCCCCCAACTGAACAATTTGTTCCTTTTTCTTTTTCTTTTCTTGTGATTGTTTCATTGTTTCACCGTAAGAGGTCGGCAATATCGTTAAATAAAAAGTGTGGAATGTGCTGCACGCTTCGTATTAATCGTATAACAGTATCGTATCATCATATTAAATTATCTAATACACAGATTACAGAAGTCATAATGTGTTCTTAGTTATTAAATAATGTCTATTTGAAGCATGCAACACAAGAGAACTGGATATTTCTTAAATTAAATCAGAGGGTGTTGTGTTTTAATAATCAGACTAGGACGTGTGTACATCATATTTACAAGATCAATGGAAGATTTAGTGATAACGCAGTACTGGCCCTAAAGGGAGAAACTCTCACACTGGCCCCGGGCCAGCTGACCATACATATTATTGATAATAAATGTTTAATTAGACATATATAACTCTCACTTTAGATTTGGTCACACAAAATGCTTAGCTAGCCATTAGAAAGTGCTTTATTACAACATTGATTTAATAGCAAGTGTACCTAAAACATTAATTAAGCAGAAATGTGTATCAAATTCATTACATGTTTAATATCTTTATTAACTATGAATTTATGTTTTCTTAATGTTCTCATAAACACTTCTTTACCTCTGGATTACATCAACTAAAATACATCAGTTAAGTATGATAAACAAGTTGTTTACTAAGGATAAAACATGATAAAACATGATCAATCTGCCAATATTTTAACATATTAAACAATTGCTAGAGTGAATAGAAACAACTAACATACTATTTATATGTATCTTATTAATGTATTAATAATGTAGGAACAATTATTTATAAATGATTAATTAACTATTAACTAATGATTGGACAAATACTTTATACCGTGTAGTTATTATAAAGTGTTACCAATTAATGTCTCTAAAATTTATGAATTTGCATGTCCACCTAAGCCTTGAAGTGGAATAGTAAACAGATTGTTAAAGGTAAACAAATTTGGCTAGCTGTCTATAAAGGAAGGGCACAAGCATGCGGCTCGGCTCGAGCTCTAAGTTCCCTTCCTTCAGGCCTACTTAACTAAAGTTCATTAAGATTAATAATCAAGGAGGATTTTGGGTGCCGGAAGAATAATAAGCAGCTGCTTATATGTGCTTGCACTATGATTGACAGGACTAGCTTGACAAGCTCCTCCCAAACTTTGTTTAGAACTCCATTAATAAATAGTTTAATACATAAAGTAAATGCATGCACTGGGTGTACTATGTATTCTCCGTTCTTAAAAGTATCTGATTTGCAACAATGACAGCAGGATGCACTAAGCGAATAATACTATAGACCATGTTAACTCTGTTAACATTTGAAAACTCAGTTCTAGCATCATTCTCCAGAGTATACATTTATTAATTTTTTTAAAGTCTCATTGACTTTGCGTATGTTGGAGGCACACCTCAAAAATATATTCATTAAGGTAAACAAGCAAATATTGCCAAGATGCAATACTCTTTAGATTATGTAAGCAGATAATCTCTGACAATTTTTGAACATGTTATCAAGTTTGCAAGTGTTATTATGCATGCAACTCTTTAGTAGATGAGGGCCTATGTGTCACAACACTGCATGCAGGGACGGACTGGGACTAAAAAGTGGCCCAGGACTTTCTGGCCTGCAACACACCAAACCATTACACACCGGCACTATAAAGGTAAATGTAAAAGAAAATGAAAACAAAGTTGGCCAGAATATGTATATGTATATATATATATATATATATATATATATAACAAATATAAATATATGTAAAACAAAATAAACATGCCTCTTAATGTGAAGATCTTTGCAGGAATTTTGCAGATTAATTGCTCTTATTTTCACTCAATGTGAGTTTGTTTCATCTTTATATCTGCAGTTTTAATTCCTTCCCCAGATTATTCTTGAGAAAAAGTGAAAAGCCCAATGCTTTGACAAGTGCTGTTTCTGCTGTCCTTTAAAAAAAGCAAGCCTCAAAGACTCAAAAAGCCACAAAGTAATATTTTTCATGACTTATTTTCTTCGGAAACGTGAAACATTATCAGACGTGAACATTATCAGCAAATCGCACTTCAGCTCCCACTAATGCTTTGCAATATGAATAAATTATGCAAATGACTATGTACTGCTCATAGCTTTACTGGTTGCAGATTTTATAAATGCTGCTGCTGTTATTGTATTTATTCTAACTTGAAGTTATTTGTCATTTTGTGATTATTCAGAGCTCATCTTATACTTAATATGTTGTCTTTGGTTGTCACCATTATTGTGATTTGTACAATAGTCAAATAATGAGATCCATGGGAGGTACACATTAATAGCATATAAGTGGATGTGTGCTTCGACGTGCAAATAATTTCAAAATAAAAGCCTGCCAAAGTGTTTTGAAAATTCACTGTAATGGGATCCACACAGGCATGTTGGAGCCCTGAGCGGCCACCTATATCGCCTGTAGGGTGGATAGGTACCTGTGCAACAATGTGCTGTCCCAAAATACACCGCCCCTGACTGCATGTTTCATTTTGACCAATATATCATTTGTTTTATAATTTGAAACCAAACAAACAGATTTTTGTGATATGTTTCCCTTGGTAAGTGGCTTGTGCTATCTGTTTTTCAAATAAATCCTACTTGGTCTTGCTATTTGGAAATTATATTTTGCTATAGAATGCAAAGAAATTAATGCATTTTTAAGTGTGAATGAAAGGTCCAAACAATTTTGGGGGCCACTGAATGTCATGCATATAATGTACCTCAGTTTGAAGAGAGCTGGCAACTGGGCTGGACGTTGTTTTAGATGTAATTGTAGCAGTGGAATCTATCCCTGAAGATGAGTTATGATTATTAGCAGTATCCGTTGTTGTAGAAGACACATCAGTGGATGTGAATGAAGAGTCTGTAGTTGCTAAAGTGGATATTGTAGTGAATGGTTCATTGCCTAGTGGATCAGCTGTAGTCGTTGATTCAGAATATGGGGTTGGCTCTGTGACACTTTTGTTAGTTGAGGATCCATTTGTTGACAGTTTTGTTGAGGAATAGCTTGTAGATGTTGGCTTGGCTAATGTTCCAGGGGTTGTTTCTGAATTGGAAATATTACTAACTGAGGTTTGCTCTAGATTTGCCTGTGTGTTGTTATTGAGGGAGGGAGTAGTATTGTCTTTATCCACATGAGTTGTCTTAAAAGGCTCAGAGGTCTCACTATGTGTTTCATATGTAGTCGATATACCTTCATTAGTTGTTATAGGATTTATGCTTTTAGTGTTGCCTGCCAAATTTGTTCCAGTTGTTGGTTCTTGGGCAGCAGCTGACAGGTGTGCTGTAGAGTAGCTTGTAGCTCTTGGCGTGGTTAATGTTTCAGGAGTTGTTTTAGAAGCAGAAATATTCCTTACAGTTGTTTGTTCAATAGTGGTGGTAGCTGAAATGGATTTTGTCACATTATTTGATGTAGACATTTTTACATCAGTTGTGTTGCTACCAGTGTTGAGAAGATCACTTGAGATGATTGTTGGGTAAGTGGGACTATCTGTAGTATTGATAGAGACAAGACTTTCATTCATAGATGTGTTTCTTGGTAGTGTAGTTGGTGCCATCACAGTTGTCTTGATGTATGGTGTATCTGTGGGAACCATTAGACTATTGGGATTATTTGTGTTGGAGACTTGAGTATTGTTTGCAGACATATGCTGATGTGATGTTGTAGCAGTGGAATCTATCCCTGAAGATGAGTTATGATTATTAGCAGTATCCGTTGTTGTAGAAGACACATCAGTGGATGTGAATGAAGAGTCTGTAGTTGCTAAAGTGGATATTGTAGTGAATGGTTCATTGCCTAGTGGATCAGTTGTAGCTGTTGATTCAGAATATGGGGTTGGCTCTGTGACACCTTTGTTAGTTGAGGATCCATTTGTTGACAGTTTTGTTGAGGAATAGCCTGTAGATGTTGGCTTGGCTAATGTTCCAGGGGTTGTTGCTGAAGTGGAAATATTGCTAACTGAGGTTTGCTCTAGATTTGCCTGTGTGTTGTTATTGAGGGAGGGAGTAGTATTGTCTTTATCCACATGAGTTGTCTTAAAAGGCTCAGAGGTCACACTTTGTGTTTCATATGTAGTCGATATACCTTCATTAGTTGTTTTAGGATTTATGCTTTTAGTGTTGCCTTCAAAATTCATTCCAGTTGTTGGTTCTTGGGCAGCAGTTGACAGGTGTGCTGTAGAGTAGCTTGTAGCTCTTGGCGTGGTTAATGTTTCAGGAGTTGTTTTAGAAGCAGAAATATTCCTTACTGTGGTTTGTTCAGTAGTGGTGGTAGCTGAAATGGATTTTGTCACATTATTTGATGTAGATGTATTTACATCAGTTGTGTTGCTACCAGTGTTGAGAAGATCACTTGAGGTGATTGTTGGGAAAGTGGGACTATCTGTAGTATTGATAGAGGCAAGACTTTCATTCATAGATGCGTTTCCTGGTAGTGAAGTTGATGCCATCACAGTTGTCTTGGTGTCTAGTGATTCTGTGGGATTCATCAGACTTTTGGTACTATAGGTGATGGAGACTTGAGTATTGTTTGCAGACATATGCTGATGTGATGCTGTAGCAGTGGAATCTATCCCTGAAGATGAGTTATGATTATTAGCAGTATCCGTTGTTGTAGAAGACACATCAGTGGATGTGAATGAAGAGTCTGTAGTTGCTAAAGTGGATATTGTAGTGAATGGTTCATTGCCTAGTGGATCAGCTGTAGTCGTTGATTCAGAATATGGGGTTGGCTCTGTGACACTTTTGTTAGTTGAGGATCCATTTGTTGACAGTTTTGTTGAGGAATAGCCTGTAGATGTTGACTTGGCTAATGTTCCAGGGGTTGTTTCTGAATTGGAAATATTACTAACTGAGGTTTGCTCTAGATTTGCCTGTGTGTTGTTATTGAGGGAGGGAGTAGTATTGTCTTTATCCACATGAGTTGTCTTAAAAGGCTCAGAGGTCTCACTATGTGTTTCATATGTAGTCGATATACCTTCATTAGTTGTTATAGGATTTATGCTTTTAGTGTTGCCTGCCAAATTTGTTCCAGTTGTTGGTTCTTGGGCAGCAGCTGACAGGTGTGCTGTAGAGTAGCTTGTAGCTCTTGGCGTGGTTAATGTTTCAGGAGTTGTTTTAGAAGCAGAAATATTCCTTACAGTTGTTTGTTCAGTAGTGGTGGTAGCTGAAATGGATTTTGTCACATTATTTGATGTAGACATTTTTACATCAGTTGTGTTGCTACCAGTGTTGAGAAGATCACTTGAGATGATTGTTGGGTAAGTGGGACTATCTGTAGTATTGATAGAGACAAGACTTTCATTCATAGATGTGTTTCTTGGTAGTGTAGTTGGTGCCATCACAGTTGTCTTGATGTATGGTGTATCTGTGGGAACCATTAGACTATTGGGATTATTGGTGTTGGAGACTTGAGTATTGTTTGCAGACATATGCTGATGTGATGTTGTAGCAGTGGAATCTATCCCTGAAGATGAGTTATGATTATTAGCAGTATCCGTTGTTGTAGAAGACACATCAGTGGATGTGAATGAAGAGTCTGTAGTTGCTAAAGTGGATATTGTAGTGAATGGTTCATTGCCTAGTGGATCAGTTGTAGCTGTTGATTCAGAATATGGGGTTGGCTCTGTGACACCTTTGTTAGTTGAGGATCCATTTGTTGACAGTTTTGTTGAGGAATAGCCTGTAGATGTTGGCTTGGCTAATGTTCCAGGGGTTGTTGCTGAAGTGGAAATATTGCTAACTGAGGTTTGCTCTAGATTTGCCTGTGTGTTGTTATTGAGGGAGGGAGTAGTATTGTCTTTATCCACATGAGTTGTCTTAAAAGGCTCAGAGGTCACACTTTGTGTTTCATATGTAGTCGATATACCTTCATTAGTTGTTTTAGGATTTATGCTTTTAGTGTTGCCTTCAAAATTCATTCCAGTTGTTGGTTCTTGGGCAGCAGTTGACAGGTGTGCTGTAGAGTAGCTTGTAGCTCTTGGCGTGGTTAATGTTTCAGGAGTTGTTTTAGAAGCAGAAATATTCCTTACTGTGGTTTGTTCAGTAGTGGTGGTAGCTGAAATGGATTTTGTCACATTATTTGATGTAGATGTATTTACATCAGTTGTGTTGCTACCAGTGTTGAGAAGATCACTTGAGGTGATTGTTGGGAAAGTGGGACTATCTGTAGTATTGATAGAGGCAAGACTTTCATTCATAGATGTGTTTCCTGGTAGTGAAGTTGATGCCATCACACTTGTCTCTGTGTCTAGTGATTCTGTGGGATTGATCAGACTTTTGGTACTATAGGTGATGGAGACTTGAGTATTGTTTGCAGACATATGCTGATGTGATGCGGTAGCAGTGGAATCTATCCCTGAAGATGAGATATGATTATTAACAGTATCCGTTGTTGTAGAAGACACATCAGTGGATGTGAATGAAGAGTCTGTAGTTGCTAAAGTGGATATTGTAGTGAATGGTTCATTGCCTAGTGGATCAGCTGTAGTCATTGATTCAGAATATGGGGTTGGCTCTGTGACACCTTTGTTAGTTGAGGATCCATTTGTTGACAGTTGTGTTGTGGAAAAGCCTGTAGATATTGGCTTGGCTAATGTTCCAGGGGTTGTTTCTGAAGTGGAAATATTGCTAACTGACGTTTGCTCTAGATTTGCCTGTGTGTTGTTATTGAGGGAGGGAGTAGTATTGTCTTTATCCACATGAGTTGTCTTAAAAGGCTCAGAGGTCTCACTATGTGTTTCATATGTAGTCGATATACCTTCATTAGTTGTTTTTGGGTTTATGCTTTTAGTGTTGCCTGCAAAATTCGTTCCAGTTATTGGTTCTTGGGCAGCAGTTGACAGGTGTGCTGTAGAGTAGCTTGTAGCTCTTGGCGTGGTTAATGTTTCAGGGGTTGTTTTAGAAGCAGAAAAACTACTTACTGTGATTTGTTCAGTGGTGGTGATAGCTGAAATGGATTTTGTCACATTATTTGATGTAGATGTATTTACATCAGTTGTGTTGCTACCAGTGTAGAGAAGATCACTTGAGATGATTGTTGGGAAAGTGGGACTATCTGTAATATTGATAGAGGCAAGACTTTCATTCATAGATGCGTTTCTTGGTAGTGAAGTTGATGCCATCACACTTGTCTTGGTGTCTAGTGATTCTGTGGGATTCATCAGACTTTTGGTACTATAGGTGATGGAGACTTGAGAATTGTTTGCAGACATATGCTGATGTGTTGCTGTAGCAGTGGAATCTATCCCTAAAGATGAGTTATGATTATTAGCAGTATCCGTTGTTGTAGAAGACACATCAGTGGATGTGAATAAAGAGTCTGTAGTTGCTAAAGTGGATATTGTAGTGAATGGTTCATTGCCTAGTGGATCAGCTGTAGTCGTTGATTCAGAATATGGGGTTGGCTCTGTGACACTTTTGTTGGTTGAGGATCCATTTGTTGACAGATTTGTTGAGGAATAGCCTGTAGATGTTGGCTTGGCTATTGTTCCTGGGGTTGTTTCTGAATTGGAAATATTACTAACTGAGGTTTGCTCTAGATTTGCCTGTGTGTTGTTATTGAGGGAGGGAGTAGTATTGTCTTTATCCACATGAGTTGTCTTAAAAGGCTCAGAGGTCTCACTATGTGTTTCATATGTAGTCGATATACCTTCATTAGTTGTTATAGGATTTATGCTTTTAGTGTTGCCTGCCAAATTTGTTCCAGTTGTTGGTTCTTGGGCAGCAGCTGACAGGTGTGCTGTAGAGTAGCTTGTAGCTCTTGGCGTGGTTAATGTTTCAGGAGTTGTTTTAGAAGCAGAAATATTCCTTACAGTTGTTTGTTCAGTAGTGGTGGTAGCTGAAATGGATTTTGTCACATTATTTGATGTAGACATTTTTACATCAGTTGTGTTGCTACCAGTGTTGAGAAGATCACTTGAGATGATTGTTGGGTAAGTGGGACTATCTGTAGTATTGATAGAGACAAGACTTTCATTCATAGATGTGTTTCTTGGTAGTGTAGTTGGTGCCATCACAGTTGTCTTGATGTATGGTGTATCTGTGGGAACCATTAGACTATTGGGATTATTGGTGTTGGAGACTTGAGTATTGTTTGCAGACATATGCTGATGTGATGTTGTAGCAGTGGAATCTATCCCTGAAGATGAGTTATGATTATTAGCAGTATCCGTTGTTGTAGAAGACACATCAGTGGATGTGAATGAAGAGTCTGTAGTTGCTAAAGTGGATATTGTAGTGAATGGTTCATTGCCTAGTGGATCAGTTGTAGCTGTTGATTCAGAATATGGGGTTGGCTCTGTGACACCTTTGTTAGTTGAGGATCCATTTGTTGACAGTTTTGTTGAGGAATAGCCTGTAGATGTTGGCTTGGCTAATGTTCCAGGGGTTGTTGCTGAAGTGGAAATATTGCTAACTGAGGTTTGCTCTAGATTTGCCTGTGTGTTGTTATTGAGGGAGGGAGTAGTATTGTCTTTATCCACATGAGTTGTCTTAAAAGGCTCAGAGGTCACACTTTGTGTTTCATATGTAGTCGATATACCTTCATTAGTTGTTTTAGGATTTATGCTTTTAGTGTTGCCTTCAAAATTCATTCCAGTTGTTGGTTCTTGGGCAGCAGTTGACAGGTGTGCTGTAGAGTAGCTTGTAGCTCTTGGCGTGGTTAATGTTTCAGGAGTTGTTTTAGAAGCAGAAATATTCCTTACTGTGGTTTGTTCAGTAGTGGTGGTAGCTGAAATGGATTTTGTCACATTATTTGATGTAGATGTATTTACATCAGTTGTGTTGCTACCAGTGTTGAGAAGATCACTTGAGGTGATTGTTGGGAAAGTGGGACTATCTGTAGTATTGATAGAGGCAAGACTTTCATTCATAGATGTGTTTCCTGGTAGTGAAGTTGATGCCATCACACTTGTCTCTGTGTCTAGTGATTCTGTGGGATTGATCAGACTTTTGGTACTATAGGTGATGGAGACTTGAGTATTGTTTGCAGACATATGCTGATGTGATGCGGTAGCAGTGGAATCTATCCCTGAAGATGAGATATGATTATTAACAGTATCCGTTGTTGTAGAAGACACATCAGTGGATGTGAATGAAGAGTCTGTAGTTGCTAAAGTGGATATTGTAGTGAATGGTTCATTGCCTAGTGGATCAGCTGTAGTCATTGATTCAGAATATGGGGTTGGCTCTGTGACACCTTTGTTAGTTGAGGATCCATTTGTTGACAGTTGTGTTGTGGAAAAGCCTGTAGATATTGGCTTGGCTAATGTTCCAGGGGTTGCTTCTGAAGTGGAAATATTGCTAACTGACGTTTGCTCTAGATTTGCCTGTGTGTTGTTATTGAGGGAGGGAGTAGTATTGTCTTTATCCACATGAGTTGTCTTAAAAGGCTCAGAGGTCACACCGTGTGTTTCAGATATATTTGATATAGCTTCATTAGTTGTTTTAGGATTTGTGTATTTAGTGTTGCCTGCAAAATTTGTTCCAGCTGTTGGTTCTTGGGCAGCAGTTGACAGGTGTGCTGTAGAGTAGCTTGTAGCTCTTGGCGTGGTTAATGTTTCAGGGGTTGTTTTAGAAGCAGAAATATTGCTTTGTTCAGTAGTGGTGGTAGCTGAAATGGATTTTGTCACATTATTTGATGTAGACATGTTTACATTAGTTGTGTTGCTACCAGTGTTGAGAAGATCACTTGAGGTGATTGTTGGGAAAGTGGGACTATCTGTAGTATTGATAGTGGCAAGACTTTCATTCATAGATGCGTTTCTTGGTAGTGAAGTTGATGCCATCACAGTTGTCTTGGTGTCTAGTGATTCTGTGGGATTCATCAGACTTTTGGTACTATAGGTGATGGAGACTTGAGAATTGTTTGCAGACATATGCTGATGTGATGCTGTAGCAGTGGAATCTATCCCTGAAGATGAGATATGATTATTAACAGTATCCGTTGTTGTAGAAGACACATCAGTGGATGTGAATGAAGAGTCTGTAGTTGCTAAAGTGGATATTGTAGTGAATGGTTCATTGCCTAGTGGATCAGCTGTAGTCGTTGATTCAGAATATGGGGTTGGCTCTGTGACACTTTTGTTGGTTGAGGATCCATTTGTTAACAGTTGTGTTGTGGAAAAGCCTGTAGATGTTGGCTTGGCTAATGTTCCAGGGGTTGTTTCTGAAGTGGAAATATTGCTAACTGAGGTTTGCTCTAGATTTGCCTGTGTGTTGTTATTGAGGGAGGGAGTAGTATTGTCTTTATCCACATGAGTTGTCTTAAAAGGCTCAGAGGTCACACTGTGTGTTTCAAATATAGTCGATATGTCTTCACTAGTTGTTTTAGGATTTATGCTTTTAGTGTTGCCTGCAAAACTTGTTCCAGTTGTTGGTTCTTGGGCAGCAGATGACAGGTGTGCTGTAGAGTAGCTTGTAGCTCTTGGTGTGGTTAATGTTTCAGGAGTTGTTTTAGAAGCAGAAATATTCCTTACAGTTGTTTGTTCAGTAGTGGTGGTAGCTGAAATGGATTTTGTCACATTATTTGATGTAGACATTTTTACATCAGTTGTGTTGCTACCAGTGTTGAGAAGATCACTTGAGATGATTGTTGGGTAAGTGGGACTATCTGTAGTATTGATAGAGACAAGACTTTCATTCATAGATGTGTTTCTTGGTAGTGTAGTTGGTGCCATCACAGTTGTCTTGATGTATGGTGTATCTGTGGGAACCATTAGACTATTGGGATTATTTGTGTTGGAGACTTGAGTATTGTTTGCTGACTCAAGCAAATGTGATGTTGTAGCAGAAGAATTTATCCCTGAAGATGTTTTATTATTATTAGCACTTTCAATTGTTGTAGAAGACACATCAGTTGATGAGAATGAAGAGTCTGTAGTTGCTAAATTTGTTTTAAGGAATGTTTTAGTGTCAAGTGCATCAGTTGTAGTCGGTGATTCAGAACTTCTGCTGGTTGAGGATCCATTTGTTGACAGTTGTGTTGTTGTAAAGCCAGTAGTTTTTGGCATGGCTAATGTTTCATTAGTTGTTTCTGAAGTGGAAAAATTGCTAACTGAGGTTTGCTCTAAAGTTGCTTGTGTATGTGTATTTAGGGTGGAAATATGAGTATTTGTATCCACATGAGTCACCTTTGAGGGCTCAGTTGTCACAGTATGTGTTTCAAATATAGTTGATATGTCTTCACTGGTTGTTTTAAGGTTTATACTTGTAGTGCTGCCTGCTGAATCTATCCCAGTGCCATTAGTAGAAGTTAAAAGCTCTGTTGCATTTGTGTTTTCATAAGAAGTGTTTTGTGGTCCAGAAGTCTGAGAAACATTTGTCGAGAAGTTTGTGGAAGAACTAGCAGCAGTAGACTGAGCTTGAAGAGTCGAGGGCTGTGAGCTTGTGGGAGGACTAGTCTGGCAGTAGTTTGACAGAGGTGATGAAAGAAAAATTGCTGCAAATAGAAAATAATATATTTGAAATCATCTCTCTCTCTCAACAATAATGAAATGAACATGATTGTGTAAAATGATTGTTGTTCTTAAAGGGTAATTCTAAGTCAACTCAATCAGACGTCCCCAGCTCAGTTTTGTTTTTGATAGTAGTTTTTTATTGATAGCCAAATATTAAATGCCATGGATCAATATTTCCTGAGTAATACAATTTTGTAGAAGAGGGTCAAAAGAACAAATGTCATCTATTTTAACGCTCTATATGGTTAAATCCCAAAGATTCGGGGGCACTCAGTGTGGCTCCATCCATAAACTTTGAAATTGTACTCATATTCAAATGTCGAAAACCAAAACGTGGGCCCAATTGTATGAAGCTAGTTGTCCATGAACAACAAAACAAAGGTCTGTGGTCCAATTATTGTTGAAACTTAAAATGTACCTTTATTTATTTGATTTTGTGGAGTACAAAAATAGTGACAGGGCTGGACTGGGAAGAGAAATCGTCCCGGGATTTTATATAGCAACTGGCCCAAAAGTTGAGCGGGGGTGGGGGGTGGGGGGTTTGGTGAGTCTGGGCATCAGTGCCCCTACTTTTGTTGGGGTGGTCCAATATCCCACTCAATATTCAGGTGCACACACACACACACACACACACGCATCCATCTGACACTAGGTGGCACTATATTAGCACATATAATTGAACTGTATGAGTCAGAATAAAAATTATATTTGGGTCAACATGGAGAAAATTGCCGACCCCCTCTACAAAATAATGGATCACTCAGAACATTTATCATTTATGTTTATCTTGATAAAATGTATTAACACAATAAAAAACTTCAGCCATGAATGTTTGTGAAATTTGACATTGATTAACCCTTAAGCGATAATTCAATTAAAAATGTACACACTAGTTCTAATACTCCCAAAAATGCCAGATTTACACTAGAACACACTTGACTAAATTTAAGTTTCTTGTATTTTTAACTGAATATCAGGGTGATGTCACAGAAAGTGCTATGAAATAAATATGCATTGAATAATATTTATTTAATTATTTTTGGTAGATTAACATAGTTAAATTAAATCATAAATATGTCATCAATGAAAAACATTCATTATTGTAGGATATTATGTACTGTGTATAACAGATGCATGTCAAATATTCCTTATGATGAACCAAATAGATACTGTATATCAAAGTATGCACTGGAAAATGCAGGTGTTTAAGATAGTTTCAATGTGAATCACGTCTGATCTGACAGTCATAACACATGACATAACTCACCCCAAAAGAGCAGGAATGCAGCTTTACACCACATGATCTGTAGCTCACCAATCAAAGGGAAATCTGAGAAGGGGAAGTATTAAATGTCAAAAGCTGTTGCATTTTAATTTTAGTTAGTGTCATCATTGCTTTAATAATTTCAGGCACCAAGGAAATTGATCAGATATTGTTCAGCTGCCGTTCACGCACTGCCAGCGACTTGCAACGGCACAGCAACAAATCATTCATTTTCAATTATAGCTGGCAATATGTGGGCGAGAGGATGTGGGCATTTCCATGTGAGAGTATCATGTGTGGATCAGTGATGCACCATAAAGGAATTCTATTTGTATTTTGATTTTGATTCGGGGAGGCTAATCTGCTAATCAGTGTTGAAAGATCAAACCACTGACAGGTTTTATTATCTCATATTTTGACTGATAATATGCTCCTGTGCACAGAAGATCTCTTCCTGTTATTGTAAAATAGTCTTGATAATTATCGATGAGATACAACGAAGACTATGGCCAATACAAACATTCAAAATGTGTTCATAAAATGTATTTTAATCTCAGCTTTTTCGGATGCATTTGAAATGGAAGCAGATGAGCATTTTATTTGTGTCCATTTTGATTGGTCGGTTTTCTTTCGAGAGGAGTGTTTATGCTGTCAGCCTCCACTTGCATTCATACCGATTCATAAAGTCCCTTTCAAGGCAGATATTTTCTATGGATACAAGCTGCATACAAGAGCAGCTCCTGTCTACTTGAGTGAGGAAAGACTGAACTCTTTAAAACGGTTGGTCAAGAACATATTTCTAAATCAGCTTCTATAGCCAATATCATGTCAAAAACGCTATTTTTCAGTCCTGATTGGCTCTTTTACCTGTAAGGCGGGACTTCCTTTTCTACACTCACCATACTGGGTGTAACCTTTATGTGTTGATGTATGTGCCCAGAGTCATTACACTGACATACACCTCACAACACAACACACACACAACAGCTGTCAATGACAAAATGGAGGAAGGCCCTCTTAACACTATTTGATGTACAAAACAAGCTCATATTGGACTTGTGATAGAAATCAAGTAGATTTCATTATATTTGAGAGGCACATATTAACCGCACCAGAAGCACGTCAAGTCTTAACTATCACCAAAATGCAGAATGAGATGTTTTTTGTCTGCAAGTGCTTTTCATGTGGAGTTCAAAGCGGCGCTTGAGACTGGCACTGATGCAAATCATGAACGCAGCTTCACGATTGCTGTAACACAGCGGATAGTTACAGTCTACCGGCAGATTATTATTGTGGAGGATGATATAAGAGATTTAATGCCCATTGCAATGAATATGGAACCTATGGGGAGACTCATTTTTTCAATTAGTCAATCTCCGCTTAGACTTTGGGAAACATTATTTGTTTTAATGAATTGGTGCTATTTTAGAGCATTTCTGTCTTTATACTGTGGGAGGATTTGTTTGAAAAATGTTACTAAAGATGGAAAGAAATGTATTTTGACAGAAAAAGAAGTATATATATATATATATATATATACTGTCAAATGTTAGCACTTTCAAATCTTCGATTAATCGTGATTAACTGCCAAAAATTATGCGATTAATCGTGATAAAAAATGTGAACGACTGACAGCACTTTAAAATATACATGTACATTTTTAATAATAGACCTTATTCACAGTAGTGCCATATTTCATTTTTCAATGCCTGCTTTCCTCGGCGGTAAGTGTTTTTTGCGGCAGGCAAATAGCACTGAGTTTTGTGGATAAAGCGCAATCATAATTAGCATAATTTACATAGAAAAGAAGCTTGTTTGTGTGAGAGAAAAAAAATGACGACTTAATTTAAATACTAAAGATGCAACACTATCTCAGCACCGATTGAGGCTGCTTAAACAAGATTGCAGGTGGTTCGGAAGACAATAGCAGGTTAATGCGCTGAAATACCTCGTGTAAATGTGCCATAACTGTTTAATGAATTTACCCCTGTATCAGAGCGACTTTAAACTTTGTCAATGTCAATCAGAGCACATTTCATTTTGAGTGCTGTTTGTGGAGGATATCAATCTACTCTTTAAAATGATGAAAGTGCACATCTGAATATATGACCAGTTATAACATTCTTCTCTTTCATTTGATTAAAGGAATATTCCGGTTTCAAAACAAGTTAAGTTCAGTCGACAGCATTTCTGGCATAATGTAGATTACCACAAAAATGATTTCGACTCGTCGAAGTATAGACACAAGACGTAAACAATATGTGCATTAACGTGATTTTAGGCCACGTCCACACTTATACAAAGTTTGAAAGCGCATCTTTTTCTCTACGCTTTGGCCTTTCATCCACATTGAGACGGCGCTTTTGACTGCAAAAACTGAGCTTTTAGAAAACGCTCTTTGCCGTCTTTGCGTTGTTGGATGGACGGGGAAGATGGAGATATGGTGGCGTAGTGAGCTAAAGCACATAACTAGTAATCAGAAGGTTGCTGGTTCGATCCCCACAACTCCAGGTTGCTCCGGGGGGATTGTCCCTGTAATAAGTGCACTGTAAGTCACTTTGGATAAAAGCATCTGCCAAATGCATAAATGTAAATGTCTGAAAATGATGATGTATTTGTTATCATGTGATGCAGTCATGTGATCCATTCAACCCTAAACAATCAAGATGGCGGCCTGTGTTGTAGCAGTGTTATTGTGCCTGTTATTCACTTTGAATGCGTTTTAAAAGATAAATGTTACTTTGTACAACCTTCACAATGCATTACTTCATAGGCGACGCAAAGCTAATCTAAATTAGCTGAAAATTGCCACTCATTATTTTCACATGCAAATGAGCTTTTGACTTGCTGCAAATGTTTGCCAGAAGTTTGCAGCTCTTCACCGGTAGTGGTGAACCTCCGGCAAACCTTTGGCAACAATGAGCAATTTTCAGCATTTTTGCCGCAAAGCTCATTTGCATGTGAAAATGATCAGTGGCGAATTTGAAGGAAGATGGCGGCAAATACACCATGGACTCTCGATTTTCGTAAGGGACACAAAAACAATTGCGTTTCAGCCCGTACATGAAACGGTGATTGGTCACATGTGCAGTAAGGGGATATAAGCATTTTCATACGTTTATTGTGTGGAAGAGCAACTTTTGGAAAACTCTTGAGAACTGAAGTGTAGGAGAGTGTTTCAAATGAAAACGTCCTTTTCAAATGTATCCAGATTAATGTGGATGTTGCCTTAGTGTGATAAAATTGATTACTAACCATTTCTGTGCTAATAGTGCAACGTTATTTGCTGCGGGCATTACGGACCGGGCCAATGGGGCCAGTGCCCAGGTGCCTTAGGGGGCTTTCACAATGGGCACGTTTGCTGCGGTCCGATTCCGAGTGCGATTGTTCCCGATGACCCCCGCAGCGTTGGTCTGGTTTCACACTCACTCGACTCTATCGAACCCCGGTCCATTTGCGTTCATCTTATGTCATCACAAACGCACATGGAGAACACAACGCAACTCATCAAACTTTTTGATTATTTTGGTGCCATTATGCACAGCAGAGTGAAGGACAACTGCGTATATGTGCGCTTCATGGCGTATCTCGTCAGATGTGGCTTGCTGCGGCTCATAAACGGCATTTTTTAAGGAGACCGCCGATTGCAAGGAATTAATTTGCACCTTTGTTTACACTGCAGGCTTACTCGCGCTCGTGCCCAAGGTGAAGTTATCTGTCATCTCCTATTATACCCAATATTTATAACTTGTAATAGTACTGTATATATATATATAATATTTATAAGGTGTATATGTAATGGTGGTCAGCTGATAGATAGCTGTGCAGTTTGTAAACTTCACTCTCCTGACCTCAAGCGGTGTACTAGCGACTGATGCTAGAGGCTGTAGCCTTTAGCCTCCTCTTTAGCGCACCTGTCTCCCACGCCGGAGAAGGACCGGGAACATGTAGACACACACACAGACAGACAGACAGTATTTATAGTGTTGATTGTACTTGTATGTCATTCTGGTGTCATTAGTTTTTGGGACTTTCAGGAATGAGTTGATCCTCGTGTGTTGTCGAAACTAGTAGTCTCGGGTTCGGTTCCAAGGTGCTCATCCCGGTCCGCATGACAGCTTTCACAATTTTTCACCTATTTTTCATGCGAACTGTGCTCTTTTTGACATAAACTGCCAGTGTGAAAGCACCCTTAGACTATCAGGGGCCTGGAGGACCCTGAGCTTTATTGTCTTGCGGTCTGTCAACATGTTTATATTGAACACGTCCCACAGACAATACAAGGCCCCTTCAGTAGGGCCCCGTGTCTATGAAGGCCCTTCGGCCATCGTATAAGACCCTTTTGCCTTCCTGTTTCTAATTAAAATTAGTTTGGGCTACTCTTTTACCCTATAAAGCCACATGTATCAAATTTGATATGTGACATTCTAAAATCTTTCTGTCTGTTGTATAAATTGTATAATAGGTTTAAAAACAGCTCTGTTTTAAATGTTTTTAGCCTTCATGTTTGCCATTATCCATTGTCGAGGATTGTGAATGTATCGTTGTTTGTGTAACATCGTGATATTGTTCTAACCAAGTCATGTTTATGTTTTGTTCACATTTGTATTTACGGTTTTTGGATTTCACTTATGGGTGGGGGCACAGGGCCAGTTCTAGCCATTAAGAGACCCTAGGCAAAATGTATGTATGATAAACTTTAAGCATGTTCCAATTCAAAAGCTGTCGCACTGTACAGCCCCTGGCTAACTACCAAGTTCATACGTCATTTGGAGGCCCCTGGCAATGCACAGGCCCTAGACGGGCACATAGCGCTTACTCTTGTAAATACAGTGTAATTATAATGAGACGTGTGTGCTGAAAAATCAAGGAAAGAAACCTACGTCACTGTTATCATTCAAGTACACAATTATTAATCTGACAAAGAGACCTGCCAATTATTTCAATGTATTTTAGCAGTGTGTTTAAAATGGTTAATTCAGTGCATTGATTCATTGCTAGCACTTTTATAAACATTGACACGGTGTGATTTCTATGGTTAAAAATATGCCCTCATTATGGTCAGAAGTGCCCTTGAAAATAAACTATGTGGGCAAATGTGGCTATTTTATCAAATCAATAATTTCTGACACTGACCAACAGTGTATACAGTATTACACAAACTCTGTCTTACACTTTCCTACATGATCAAGCAGCAGTCATATTATACTCTATAATATCTGTAACAATACAAGATCTGATAATGCTGTGTTACATTTATCAATAACAATAATGCCAAATAGCAGCACCTTTCAGCGATCAGACAGAGGTCCGGGAGTGAAATGCAAGAAATTCTTTCATTTGGCATTCTTAAAATACCCCTTTACTCACCACACCAGATGGAAACTGGATGGCGCAGATCAGCGTGATAATAATTCTTCAGTCATGCGGTGTGAGAAAGATGGTTAAGGACAAATATTCCAGCTCCAGTCCATTTGATGCAATTCATTTAAAGCAGTCTTACACATTACATTCAATGTTTGGTCATATTTTACTTTTTCAGTTTCTAAGCACGAACACAGAACATCAGAAAGAAGCAAAACACGATGAACCTGTTGGGTGAGAAATGTCCTGTTCTGGAAAAATGCCATGCAAATAGTTTACGAGATATTCACAAGGTTCTTTATTAAAAACAGAGTATTTGTATTACAGCAACATTATTGTTCAGCAGCGACATGGAAATATGAAAATGAGGTTCCTTAATCCTGCAACGTTGTTTGTTTTTGCTACTTTGTATAAAAGTATTTGGTCACATGAGTCACACTAAAAATGTCTGAATGTCAAAGCAAGTATCATTTATTAGTACAAAATAAAGCACAAATTATTTTCAAGAAAAACAATTCACAAAAAAAAGTTAATTTTGAATTATAAAACCATAAAATGTGTCTGTAGTAATGATGGGAGGTGTCTTAAACTTTCGCCATGATGGAGGAGAGTACGATGTCTGTGGTGAATGACAGGTTTTGTTTGTTATGCTAATTGTTGGCGCTTTCTGCTTTGGTCATATTCATTTATGTATGTCAGCAACCATTCTATTGTAAATTGATACACTGTGAAAATAGCTTGAATTTGACCACAATTCCATTATCATCAGCAAGCTGATATGTGTAATGGTGTCAAGTATTATGAATGAATTAACCTGGCGTCGGCCATGTTTCCTGTTCTTTCCGACAACAAAGCACTTGAACACCACATACTCGTAATAACCACTTCAGAAGTGGGGAGTAAGATCATTCCGATAGCAAATGAAGGCAGTATTATTATATTTCAGCAGTTTTTAGCACAGGGACTGTTAAAATACAAATACATTAACATTTATAATGAAAACATTTGCATTGATTGTAATTCAAAGTCTCTGCAGTTTTTAATCACTTTGAGGTTGGCTTGAAAATGCCTGGTCTGAAAGTTTAATTGAGTTTAAAAGTCCAGATCTAGTAAATTTTGAGGTTTTAGTTGCCAGATGTTGCTAGCATGTAGCTAGGTTTTCTAGCATGTTTTAGCATGACATTAGCATGTTGCAGACTTGTTTCTGGGTGTTGTTAGCATGTTTTAGTATGACATCAGTGCTGTTGCTAGGTGCTGCTAGCATGTTTAATATGACATTAGCATGTTGCAGACTTGTTGCTAGTAATTGTAAAACCTTGCAAAGGTATTGGGTGTTGCCCAGCTCACTGCCCTGCATATGTCTGCAAGAGAGGTGCCATTGGCCAGTGCCCACGAGGATGCCACCTCTCGTGGAGTGTTCTCGAACCCGCAAGGGGGCGGGCACTGACTGGACCTGGTTGGCCAATGCTATGGCATCCACAATTCAGTGGGCAAGCCTCTGTTTGGAGACAGCGTTCCCTTTCCACTGTCCACCAAATCAGACAAAGAGCGTCTAAAGCTCTGGGATGCGATAAAAATAGGTGCACAAAGCATGCACCGGACACAGG
Organism: Moxostoma hubbsi; assembly: GCA_032164185.1. Taxonomy (NCBI): domain Eukaryota; kingdom Metazoa; phylum Chordata; class Actinopteri; order Cypriniformes; family Catostomidae; genus Moxostoma; species Moxostoma hubbsi. The sequence continues at coordinate 60,268,323 of JAVLUX010000003.1, forward strand.
AACGATAAGGCTGGGTCTGCCTCCTCTGGGGGCAGCGCTTGTAGGCTCACCACTTGATCCCTGAAGTGGGTTGTGGTAACCTTGTGCAAATAGCCTGGTTGGGGTCTCAGGATCAAGTGAGAGTCTTCCGGACCAAACTCTTGGCACTGACAGAGAATGCTTGCAGGAAGTGCAAGGAAGTGAGAGTGGTCAGGGGGGCAGTCTTCAGAGAGAACTGACTCGAGGGGCTCGAAATGGGCTCTCTTTAGGCCTGAGAGGACCACAGAGAGGTCCCATGAGGGAAAGAGGCGCGGTCTAGGAGGTTTCAGCCTCCTAGCGCCTCTTAGGAACCTGATGATTAGGTTGTGCTTACCTTGAACCACGTCGTGGTGTGCTGCTATAGCAGCTACATAAACCTTGAGAGTGAAGGGGGACAGCTGCCCATCCAACTTCCCTTGCAGGAAGGAAAGCACTGACCCGACTGCGCAGCTCTGGGGGTCTTCACTCTTGGAAGAACACCACTTATCGAAGATATGCCACTTCAGGGAGTAGAGCTGCCTTGTAGAAGGGGCTCTGGCCAGTGTGATCATGTTAACCACAGTTGGCGGTAGACAAGTTAGGTCCACCACCAGGGACCAGACATGGAGATTCCAGAGGTCTGAGTGTGGATGCCAGAGGGTGCCCCGTCCCTGAGAAAGAAGATCCTTCCTTAGGGCAATTCGCCAGGGAGGAGCTGTTGCGAGTAATGTGAGGTCCGAGAACAAGGTCTGAGTGGGCCAGTATGGAGCCACAAGGGTGACCTGCTCCTTGTCCTCCCTGACCTTGCACAGAACCTGTGCAAGTAGGCTCACTGGGGGGAACGCATATTTGCGCAGCACTTGGGGCCAGCCATGTGCCAGCACGTCTGTGCTGAGGGGAGCTCCCATCAAGGCATACCAGAGTGGGCAGTAGGAGGATTCCTGGGAGGTGAGCAGGTCTACCTGTGCCTTGCCAAATCGACTCCAAATCAGGTGGACCGCCTGTGGTTGGAGTCTCCACTCTCTCCTGAGCGTTACCTGCTGTGACATTGAGGTTGCCCAGGATCTGAGTGGTGTGCAGCGACCTGAGCCGCTTCTGACTCCATAGGAGGAGACGACATGCGAGTTGTGACATGAGACCGGGGCCTAAACTGTCTTGGCAGTTTATGTAGGCCACCGTCGAGGTGTTGTCCATGCGGACATGCATCAGCACATGCTTGCCCTGAATCAATGGCTGTAGCCTCCACAGGGCAAGCAGTACTGCCAGCAACTCGAGGCAGTTGATGTGCCAACACAGGTGAGGTCCTTTCCAGGAGCCTGCAGCTGAGTGCCTGTTGCACACGGCACCTGTGTGCCGCGGCACCATGCGTGCCTTGGGATTCGGGTCTGGAGCCAGTGCTTTAGCGGTCTCATATGCATCAACCCAAGCGGCGTGACTGCCGCTGAGGATACCATATGCCCCAGGAGCCTCTGAAAGTACTTCAGTGGGACCGACATTTGCCATCTGGATAACTTCAGGCAGTTCAGCACCAACTGCATGCACTCGTTCGTGAGGCGCGCTATCATTGACACCGAGAATAACTCCGTGCCGAGAAAAGAGATGCTCTGAACCAGGGAGAGCTTGCTCTTTTCCCAGTTGACCCAAAGCCCTAAACGGCTGAGGTCGCACCAGGTCCCTGTGTGTACACAGTAATTCTCGAGTGTGTTAGAATCAGCCAGTCATTGAGGTAGTTCAGTATGCATATGCCTACTTCCCTTAGTGGGGCAAGGGCAGCCTCCGCGACCTTCATGAAGACACGGGGGGACAGGGACAAGCCGAAGGGGAGGACCTTGTACTGATACGCCCGACCGTCGAACGCGAACCGTAGGAAGGGTCTGTGTCGAGGTGGAAAGGTGGTGGCATAGTGGGCTAAAGCACCAAACTGTTAAGCAGAAGGTTGCTGGTTTGATCCCCACAGCCACCACCATTGTGTCCTTGAGCAAGACACTTAATTCCAGGTTGCTCCGGGGGATTGTCCCTGTAATAAGTGCACTGTAAGTCACTTTGGATAAAAGCGTCTGCCAAATGCATAAATGTAAATGTAAATGTAAATGAGGTAAGATCGAGACGTGAAAGTACACGTCCTTCAGGTCTATCGCTGTGAACCAATCTTGATGCCGGATGCACGACAAAATGTGCTTCTGTGACAGCATCTTGAACAGGAGTCTGTGCAGAGCCTGGATCAGGACACGCAATATGTTGCATTCCCTCTAAATAGTTTTGCGTTCCCCCGCAATAGTTTGGGTTCCTCACAATGATTTTACTGGAGAAATGACACTTGCTTTGAAATGTCTAATGCAAAGACATTCATATATTTTTAAGTATGTTTTAAGGGTCCACATACTTTTCAAAACATTTCTTTATAAAGGGGCTATTGGAGGAACAATTTACTGTACAGTTCTTGCAGGGACATAGTAGGTTTATCAGAGAACAGCTCTTTTATAAAGTATGCTTAGAGATTCTCCAAATGTTTCAGTTACGGCTTGATCAACAATACAAACATCTTTTGCGTTTCTCATGTAAAATGCTCCTGATTGTTGTAAATGTGCATGCTTGTGTGTGTAGGCAGTTGAGTGACATCAATGGTGCATACTGAGGACAGGTGTGGCTTACATGCATATGAAACAAAAGTTACTTTCTATTAAGGGAAATTTCTGAGGAGGCGTTCGTCGTATAATGCTTGACGTTTTGCGTCATTGTTCCGTTGAGAACGTCTCTTCAGTGCAAACTGGTTTTAGTGCTAATAAGTTTTGGAATAAAAACTCTTTGTTTGTTTTCAACAATGTGTGTGATGACACTTAAAAGCACTTAGTAAATTGTTTCACTCAAACTGTAAGTACCCACTTAGCAAGTGCTTTTATCCAAAGTGGTTTCAGAAGGACAATACATTTGATGCGACCTGAACAGGAACATAAACGTTTAATAAAAGTAGTATATACGATGTATGCAGTGTATTTCAAATATTTTAAATTGTGAAGCCAAACGATTGCTCTTCACCATGAACATAGCCTTGGAAGACGGCATGTCGTAAAATAATCCTAAGTAACTTAATTTTTACTAGGAACCTGATGTGAGCTGAATATCATATACAAACTTTACACATTTTTGACTTTCCTTTAAAACACTTTATTCACGTGGAAGGTTTCATTCATGCTGCGTAGTCTGAGACAATATTACCTTGCATTACTGGTGTAAAAAAACAAGAACCTTGTACCGCGATAACGGTAACCATCAACCCTAACCTAATTTTTCTATCATGAACGGGTAATTTTATGTAGAAAATTAACTTAGTAAATGTTAAAACTATATCAACAGTCACATTAGTGTAAATACAACTGTAAACAGTGAAAACATTCAAGTTTATTCATTAATCAAGCTGAATCAACTTCAAAAATTCAGTAAAATGTACTTATTTTATTTACCAGTGACATTTACGCACATAAGCAAATAAATATTACCATGTTTTTCTACTTAAGGATTGATACTTGAGGACGCATTGAAAATATAAACAATCATAAATAATATTTACTTATATAATTTCTACATGTTTCAATCGAGTATGAACGTAGAATTTACTTAATATTTTTAAGTTCATATTTGAACTAACAATGTAGAAAGAACTTCATCTTTTCTGCTATATTTACTTCACCACAAAATCTTATAATTATTATTATTATTTTTTGAGTGTAACTAAATATTTTAATGCTGCTGTTCCTTGCAGTTTTCAACAGTTATATCCATTATTTTGCTTTTAGTTTTATTAGTTGTGTTTATTGTAAATGTATTAGTTCAGATTTAATGTTGTCACCCTAATTGAGATCCTTATTTTTTGTTTTGGTTTAAATAAATACTTAACAGGAAAATAAAAATAATATAATCAGATAGTTACATGTGTTGTCTAGGGTTACATTCATTTCTGTTAGTAGCTTGTTGTGTAGCTATCTACTTTTTATAAATAGTATTGCTCGACTGAAGTTGAAATACTTTAAATTATAAGTAGCTTGACAAACTAGTTTCAAAGTAGCCTTCTTGATAAGCCAAATTACTGTAAAACAGACTTTTATGTAGTTTTTCATTCTCTTGAAGGAAATAATGAGATAAAATATGCTGTCACCACACCCTCTTCCATGACTGGATCAGACTGTACATGTGACAAGCGCATGCATGTCAAGAGAATGTGTGTGTGTGTGTGTGTGTGTGTGTGTGTGTGTGTCTGTGTGTCTGTGTGTGTGTCTGTGTGTGTGTGTGTGTGTGTGTGTGTGTGTGTGTGTGTGTGTGTGTGTGTGTGTGTGTGTGTGTTTCTGACTGGTATGTTGTGCTAAAAAAAGTAGCAGACTTCATATTTTTGATCTAATCGTTGATAAGATGGAATTGGTGTAACTATATGCTGCTGGAGCTTTTCACAACTAACTTGATGTTTGCTGAATGACTTTGAATGAATTGATGTTGTGCTGATTTTTAGTGGATGAATGAAGTTCACACGGGTGTCAGAGGAACTGTCAACACTCACAAACACAAAGTGGTTTCATTTACCAATACATACTTCTCTGTCAGACGTGTCTTATAAAAACATTCTTCTGCCATCTTTCTTTAAAATAATCTACTTCTCTTTGTCTAATCCAGTGCACGCTAATTTGGGACATTGACCATGTTCAATTCATGTTCATTCTAAATGAAACTAATTTAATTCTTAATAAAAACACACTTATTAAATTAGAAAAGAATGCAACAGAACACACTGTATGATCAATCCTGTCACTTTTGCTCTTCATAAATAACTCATATACGTGATCGTGCAGCGAGGAAGATTCCAAACATTATTCTGATTGCTAATATTTATGTCGCAAATATCCATTGAATTCACATTGCGCAAGTGCGATGAATTCTTTTTCTCATAAGAGCCATTGATAGTTTGCTTCAGGCACTTAATTAAATCTAATTAAAATGGTTCCACCTACATTTACATTTAGTCATTAAGCAGAAGCTTTTATCCACAGCGACTGACAAATGAGACACATAGCAATCAATCTGTCATACAAACTTTAACAACATCTGCAGTACAGGACGGCCAAGCTCTCACAGTGCTGGATGGTAAAGATTCTAGCACAGAAGAAAGAGACAGACAAGCATTTTTTTTTCTACTTCTTAACTGTTGAGAAGGTAACAGCAGACCATGTGGATATTGGAATCTCATTCCACCAAGAGGAGCAGAGAAAGTGAATGCTCGTGAAATAGACTTTGAGCCTCTTTGTGATGGGACCACCAGGCCTTGCTCATTCACAGACCGCAGAGGTTGTCCTGAAGGCCAGAGTCAAATCCTAGAATTTGATGCAGATAGCTACAGGTAGCCAGTGAAGTGAAATCAAGAGTGGGGTGACATGAGCCCTTTTCGGCTGATTGAAGACCAGATGCGCTGCAGTGGCTTAATTGTGTTCACTGGGAGGCCAGCCAACAGATTGTTGCAGTTGTCCAGCCTTGAAATGACCAGAGCTTGGACCAGGAGCTGTGTGGCATATTCAGACAGGAATGGTCTGATTTTCCTGATGTTGTAAAGTGTGAATCTGCAAGACTGTGCGATTGGTGAGATGTGTGGTTTGAAATTAAACTGATCATCTATCACCACTCCCAGGTTCCAGGCTCTTCTGTTTTGTGTTAGAGTTGTTGAACCGAGATGAATAGTGAGATTGTGGTTAACAGATGGGATCACAAGGAGTTCTGTCTTGGGAAGGTTGAAGCTGAAGGTGGCGTTCCTTCATCCAGGCCAAAATGTCCGAGAGGCAGGCAGAGATACAAGCTGAGACAGTAGGGTCATCAGGCTGGAACGACAGGTAGAGCTGCGTATCATCTGCGTAGCAGTGGTAGGAAGGGGTCCATGCACTGATACATGAGGAACCCCAGTGGTCAGCTAGTGTGTCTTGGACACCTCTCCCATCCAGGAGACCTTGAACGATCTGCCAGTGAGATATGACTGAAACCATCCAAGTACAGTTCCTGTGATGCCCAGGTCAGAGGAGTGGACAGGAGGATCTTGTGTTTCATTATGTTGAAGGCAGCAGACCAGTCAAGGAGGATGAGGATGGAGTTAGCTCTTGCCAGTTTTAGGGTTTCAGCTACTGACAAGAGGGTAGGCTCTTGTTGATTGTCATTTTTGAAGCCAGACTGATGTCTGTCAAGTAGGTTGTTCTGTGAGAGAAAAGAAGGCAACTGGTTGAATACGACCCTCTCAATAGTTTTAGACAGGAATGGTAGGAGAGAGACTGGTTTGTAGTCATCGACTACTGTCAGGTTATGTGTTGATTTTTTTAAGCAGTGGGGTTACTTGAGCCTGCTTTAATGTGTTGGGAAGGTTTCCAGTTGTGAGAGTGGTGTTGATAATGTGCGTTTGTGCAGGTAAGATTGATGGAGAGGCAGCTTGCATAAGATGGGAGGGGATAGGGTCAAGTGGACAGATGGTAGGACGGTTAGAAAGAAGCACTTTGGAGACCTCAGTCTCGGAGAGAGGGGAGAAAGAGGAAAACAGAGGTAGGGATGTTGGAAGAGAGTAGCTGTGGGTGTTAGGTGTAGAAAACTGGCTGCTGATGCTCACTACTTTGTTAGTAATAAATGTGGTAAATTCATCAGCAGTCAGAATAGTAGGGTGTGGTGGAAGAGGATAGAGAAGTGATGAGAAAGTTGGAAATTGACTGATCTTGATCTGGTTTTAATCCATTTTAGCAGCAGAAACTCTAGCAGTAATAGAGAAGAGAAGTGATTGATAATTGTTCAGGTCAGCAGGGTCCTTTGACATGCACCACTTTCTCTCCACAGCCCTCAGCTCGGTTCGGTGATCAAAAATTTTCTCCGACAGCCAGGGGCCGGAGCATGTGCTGGCCTGGAGGTAAGAGGGTAGACACTATCAAGACAAGAAGATAATGTTAAACAAAGGGAATTTGTAGTTTCATTTCAATCAATTGAAGAGAAATGGTTAGTAGAGGGAAGGGATACAGACAATATGGAAGGGTAGCGAGTGGGTGAGGAGTGCGAAGGTTGAGGCAGAAGGAGAGTAAGAGGTAAAGAAGAAGGGAGAGTAAAAGAAAACTGGATGAAGGAATGGTCATAGATATGTAGAGGGGTTTCAAGGGGATTATTGGAGACACAATTATGTGTAAGGATGAGATCTAGCAGTCCCTGCTCTGAGTTGCAGGGGTGTGCAGTCTTGTAAGGTCAAATGAGGTCAGAAAAGCTAGAAGGTCAGCTGTTTCAGGTTTTTGAAGGGGATGTGACAAATTAAATAAATTCAACTGAGGATTCTCCTCCCGGCCCTTCACCGGGGAACGGAATGGTCTTCTTACCAGCTCTGGAGCGAATGTCTTGGTCTCTGGGTCGTCTGTCTCAGGACCGCTTGGGAGACTTCCGGGTCCTCGAAGTGGTTCGTGAGATGGGGGGGGCGTGCGCTTCCTGCGGGGCGCTCGATACAGGGGCTGAGAGCTGGGCCCGGGTTGAGGCGGAGCTGCTCGTTTTTTTGGAAGGAGGATGCCCTCGTGGCCCGTGCTTGCAGCTTTGTGGCTGGGCATGATGTGAGATATGGCCTCCGTCTGCTTCTGTGCCGCTGAGAGCTGCTGATATACGGCATAGATCCAACAGCAATCGCACTTAGAGATGGGAGGAAACAAAATGTGACTCACAGCTCGCTGCATACACGACCATCGGCTCCGAAGAAAATTTCTGAATGAAACAGACGCATTTCCCTCCCTTTATACCTGTATGTCTGGGGGCGGGACATGCAAATTCTGTCTGCCAATTTCTCATTGGTCTTTTCTCATAGATCAGAAATGCGAAAGGTGCTCAAGAGAGACCCCTAGTGTCACTTCTTCAACACAACGTCGAAGTGAGCAACAGACCACTATTAATCCTTGACATTTCCAGCCCAGCATACAGGTTCACCCTCCTTAAACCATGAACATTCAAAATTACATTAAACGATTTAAAGAGAAAACATAAACCCACATGGTGGGGTTCAATTCAAAATATAAATTCATCCTGGAAATAAAGTTAGGAAGGATTAGGCTACATCAAGATATAGATTGGAATGGAGGTGTGAAAAACATCATATAATTACGTTTACATTTATGCATTTGGCAGATGCTTTTATCCAAAGTGACTTACAGTGCTCTTATTACAGGGACAATCCCCCCGGAGCAACCTGGAGTTAAGTGTCTTACTCAAGGACACAATGGTAGTGACTGTGGGGATCAAACCAGCAACCTCCTGATTACCAGTTATGTGCTTTAGACCACTACACCACCACCACTTCAATTAAAATAGCCTGCCCCTCTTTCACTGTTGCTTGCGTGCCAGTGATTAAATGATTATAGTGACAATAGAAGAAATTTTTAAGATTCCACACAATTTTGTGATCAGTCATCAAATAAGCAAATTTGTGACATTAAATTTGTTAACTCATAACTCAAATGGACATGTTTGCTGTCATTAAATCACTTTAGATACTCTGAAAATTCACATGCAGGATCATGATTACATCATAATCATCGGGTTTTGCACAAAATCTTCACTCAAAAAGCATACGATAAGATTTGGTGAGAAACAAACTGAAATATAAGTTGTTATTTAGTGTAAATGTTCACTGTTGATCTCCTGTGTGTGTTCATAAGCCACGAGAGTAACAGCTCACGCAGCCCCCTCGAGACATTGGGGCGTTCAAGCAAAAATGTGTTTATTGATCTAAAAACAGGTCTTCCACAGAGATAGTGACAACAGAAATAGAGGTAGACCGATATATCGGTTTTATCGATTAATCGGTGCCGATGGTTGCTTTTTGGAAGTATCAGTTATCAGCAAATATCTATGTCGAAAGTTGTTGTTAGTTATTTCAATATAAGAGTCCCAGGTGTGTTTCGAGCTTGTTCATGCTTAAAAGTCCCATTTCTGCACTAAATCTTCATTTATTCTGTTTATTTGGTTGAACAAAAAACTACATCAGGGATTTAGTTAATTTTGGACTTTGTTTTTCCCCACCATAGTAAAGAAAGAATAAGAACAATTGTATAAATCAATTTCAAAAACTATCGGCCGAGTAATCGTTATCGGCCTTGCCCACCACCTTAGTTATCGGTATCGGCAAAATCCACTATCGGTCGACTTCTAAACACAACACAACTGCACACAAAACAGAAACATGTCTGAAGAGTTTGTAGTCCAAGAATTGATGCATTTCTATGTCCAGCCTTTTTTTGGATCGGTGCCAGCTCACAGAGGACGGAGTTATCTGTGTGATGCTGGAAATACATGCGATCGATAGTATGTACCGTCGCTCACCACTGCTAGTTAGGGCAAAAACACTGATTAACATAGAAAATACACCTTTAATCGCACCAGGTTTGGACACGGTGTGACTGTAGCTGCCTGTAGGTCTCCTCTATGTTTCTGTTTGATTTCCAAGTACTCAAAGACAACTTATTAGGTTTTTACGTGTAACTTTATAAATGAAGATTGTCTCATTACAGTAACCTTCAGTGACACACTTGGTAAAGCGAACCTGTTTTATCACAATGTTCAATGTGGTGATAAAAGTCTCTTGAAACCACCAGATCCGGATATCTGTTGCTTTAAATTGTTCAGATTTATTGGCTGATGATTTTATAAGTGTTTGATATTGAAGTGTAGCTGTTTACAGACTGATCAACGGTGTTCATATTCAAATCAGGTTTCTTCAAAGTCAGCGAAGGTTGTCATTAAATCATTTGGCTTCAGGTCAAATACTTTGTTGTGGTGACTCATCAGATGTCTCTTCCTGACTTTGAAATGGATTTCATTAGCTGTTGTTAAATTAAGCTGAAGTGAAAGTGCCATTGTGTCTAATATTTGAGCTATTATACATGTAGATATTATGCACGATGTACGTGTTACTCATTTGTTGTGTCTGGTTAAAACAGGCTGATGAAATCTTAGATTGATGATGATACTGAAGTGTGTACATTATGTGCATGCATGTGAATTTGTTATTCAATGCATTGGTGAAACGTTCATATTTGGAAAACTGGGTCGATATAATGTGTTTTTTCTTTGATCTCTGTCGCCCTCTTATGGTGCAGTATTGCAACAGGCTTTGTCAGGATCATTTATAAGGTTCTACAGTTTATGGTAACCTTTTTATTTTGTTAGCAAAATTTTATTTGAGATAAATTCCAGATTTTAGAGCTTAAAAACTTTATAATCGTCCTGACATTGAAAAAATAAAACAATGGACATCTTTTGTAAGCAACATATGTATGGATGTATGCATGCATGAATCATGTTCAGCACTAAATGTATTGTTCCTGGCAGTGAAGCTCTTGGACAGGGATAGGTTTGGTCATGATGGCATGTGAAAATGTTTCAAAGAGAATCTTGTGAGCTTTAATCTGTACAAAGAGCTCATATGATTAATGACACTCATTTATTTACATATGATTAATCAGAATATGCAAAATCTTATTTTATTTTATTATTATTATTTTATATCACAATTTGTTTTATTTTTTATTTTTTAATCCATAAAATGTTGTTTATTGCCAGGTTAAACTCTAAACAGGTGCGGTATTTCGTGAAAAGAAGTGTACGTTAAAGTCTCTGCATACACAAGTCCGGAATGAGGAATATGAGGAAGCATTTGAAGGGTTAGAATCTGAACTTTTCACACATAACATCACATTTCAGTTACTTAAAATAACAAAATAAGGCCTCAAAACATAAGCGTTGAATATTTGCGCCCCCTAGAGGTGATGTGGCAGAAATCAGACAACGTCAGGTAAAGCAGGTACATTACAGTTTTTTCCAATTGCTAACACACTAAAATGACATGCACAGCACAATTATTTAAACTGACACACAGAGAGCAAAACTTCTTCTCAAGTCTCCAAAAGTCTAAACACATTTTCTGCTTTACACACATTTTGCATTTCAAAATGGCACTTTTTAAATGCACTGAACACAATTCTCTGCATAAGACACAACAATCTGACATAAAGTCACATGTTTGCCATTTCAAAACACTGCCATTCACAATGACACTACATGAGCTAATTGGCAAATTACATGTGCCACCTGGCCAAACACCTCAATGGTTAATTGTTAACACTTCAATCAGGATGTAAGCACTATGAAAAGACCACAGGTGAGCACCTTTTTTTTTACAACAACAATGGAAGATGTTGCAGAGAGAGGAAGAGGAAGAGGAAGGTTGAGAATAAGAGGGGGAGGAAGAGTGAGAGGTAGGGGTAGAGCAGGTAGAGGAGTTCATGGCCAAAGAAGACAAACACTTTCAAATGAAATCAGAGCAACCTTAATGGATCATGTCATCAACCATGGGCTGACAATGCGTGAGGCTGGACAGAGAGTGCAGCCAAACTTGAGCCGTTTTACTGTCGCCTCTGTCATCCGGACCTTTAGACTGGAGAACAGGTATGTAACCAAAATTTCATGTAGTACTCATGTAGTACACCCCATGTCATAGTGTATCGGTTGGGTGACACCTGTTTACTTCGTGTATGACATCAGCCATTCATGAACTGTACAAGTTTCCTGTACAATGTACCCTACTGTGGGGGAAAAATATTTAGGCTGCATTGTCCAAGCCCTATATATTTTTATTATTTTATTTTTTCTAAAGGACTGAGAGACGACACCATGGAGGAGGAAGGGGCCAAATGTTCACCGGGGTACAGGAAGCTGGCATTGTAAACTTGGTTTTGGAACATAATGAAATCAGATTACGAGAAATTCAAAGCCACATCATCCAAGACAACACCTTATTCAACAACATTCAACGAGTCAGTCTGTCCACATTGGCTCACATTCTCAAGCGAAACCAAATCGGAATGAAACAACTTTATAAGGTGCCGTTTGAGAGAAACTCTCAAAGAAACAAAGAGCTCAGACGAGCATATGTGGATGTAAGTACTATATTGACTGCAGTACACTACACGCAACATTGTTTCCCAGTGTACTGGATAACACCATATTGACTGATTTTTGTTCTTTGTTTTCAGGGAGTACTGGAAATGGATGCTCATGCAATCCCACATGAGTTCATCTTTATAGATGAGGCTGGGTTCAACCTAGCAAAGACCAGAAGAAGGGGGAGAAATGTCATTGGCCACAGAGCCATTATAGATGTTCCAGGTCAACGTGGAGGGAACATCACAATGTGCGCTGCCATCTCCAGTATGCATGGTGTCCTGCACCATCATGCAAAGCTTGGACCATACAACACAGCCCATATTCTCACTTTTCTGGACAGACTTCGCAACATTCTCATACCACCAGAGCGTATGAATGATGCAGACCATCAAAGAAACCGGTACGTTGTAGTATGGGACAACGTGAACTTTCATCGTGCAGCCCCAGTCCAAAACTGGTTTGGTGACCACCCAACATTTCTCGAGCAATACCTCCCACCATACTCACCATTTCTGAACCCCATAGAGGAGTTCTTTTCGGCATGGCGGTGGAAGGTATACGACCGGCAGCCCTTTGTGCGCATGCCTCTTGTGCAGGCCATGGAAGAGGCATGTGATGAGATTGATGTGGGTGCAATTCAGGGATGGATAAGGCACTCAAGGCGCTTCTTCCCTCGATGTCTGGCAAGGGAAGATATTGCCTGTGATGTTGACGAGGCGTTGTGGCCAGACCCGGCTGTGCGGCAAGATGCTGCCTAATTATTTTTCTTGCCTCTTTTTTTTTTTTACTGTAATATATTCTTTCTGAAATTGTCTTTTTCAGTTTACTTTTTTTGTAAGAATATTTTTGTTCAGTCCCATGTAAATATATCTGCTGTGCATATGTTGCACTGACTTGTTTACTGTAGTGAAAAATAAAATAAAGTTTCAACAGCATGTGTGTGTATCTGCAAATATTTCTGTGCATGTCAACAATCTGATACATATTTTAGTAGGCTATTATGGCAAAGCATACTAAAGATGGGGGTGCTTTTCATTATGACCAACAGTGTGTAGTTGGTTAGGCAAAAATCTGGTAATATGAATGAAGTGTGTGCCATTTCATGCAAAAGTTTGATTTTGATAATGCTATGTGTAGTTTCGGTTGCAGTGCTTCATTTTGCAGGATATATGAGGTATTTTGCAGTTTGGGTGTGTGGTTTTGTGAATTGTGTTAAGTATTTTGATAAAACCAGACTAGTTTGCAAAATTGTGTGTTAGCAATTGGAAAAAACTGTATTCTGTGGCGCGCAAGTACACGACTTAGTGCAGAAATGCTTACACTGTGTATATTTTGAAAGATGGTGTCATTATCAATTATGCGCTGCTGTATTTCGTGCAGTCTTATTGCATTATTGGCAATCACCATGTTCACTATATGGGTCTCTTGCTCTGGAGTGAACATTCTTCCTCTGCCCCCAACATCTGGACGTCTAGCAATTCTGTAAAGTAACAATTTCAGTATTTTTGCATGTATGGTACTGTTGTGTTTCTCATTCGAGTATGGCAGTGCTACAAAGTACTTACCGATTCTCATTTCGAAATGTCCTAATGATGCTTGCCACAGTGTAGCGGCTCAAATTAGGCTGAACCCGTTGGCCAGCTTCCCTCAGGGTCATCCCATGGTTGATGACATGGTCCACTATTGTAGCTCTGATGTCATCAGTTATTCTATTTCTTACTCTTCTTACCCTTCCTCTTTCCCCTCCTCGTCCTCTTCTTGCTCCTCCTTGTCCTCTTCCTCTAACTTCCTCTAACCCTCTTGCTTCTTCATCTCCACGTCCTCTCCCTCGGCCTCCTCTGATTCTCACTCTTCTCACTCTTACTGCTCCATCCATTGTACTCCACACAGACAGCTTACCTGTGGCTTATTTATAGTGCTTAGGCTGATTGCAAAGTGAACTAATTATCTAAAACAGTTTTCACATGTGAAAGTGTGCCAGACAGTTGGCAAAATAGTGTTAATGATAGCCATACATGTGTATAATTTTGCTAGGAGTGTGTTGGAAATTTGGTAATTGAGTGTAAGCAGTGAGTTGTGTTTAAAGTTCTGCAAAAAGAGTGTTGTGCAGTGAATTGTGCCTACAGTTTTGCAAAATGTGTGTTACAAAATTGCAAACTGAGTGCAATGCAGCGTTTGTGCTTTTAGTTTTGCAAACTCAGTGAGTGGTTTTGCTATACGTATTAATAGTTTTAGAAATTGTGCTACAAGAATCACGATTAGCGCTTAAGCATTCAGAAAAAACTGTAATAAATACGAAATAATGTCATAATGAAACTGTACAAATACAGAAAGGGTTGTATAATATAATATCATATCATAGCATATAACATTATATGATATTATGTTTTGTTATAAAATATAATACTATATTATATATTATATTATATTATTACAATATAATATTATATTTTGTTATATTATATTATTACAATATTATATTATATTTTGTTATATTATATAATTATAATATTATATTATATTTTGTTATATTATATTGTTATTATATTATATTATTATAATATTATTATATTATATTATATTATGTTATATTATTATAATATTATATTATATTTTGTTATATTATATTACTATATTATTATTATTATGTTATATTATATTATTATAATATTATATTATATTTTGTTATATAATATTATATTATGTTATATTATATTATTATAATATTATATTATATTATGTTATATTATATTATTATTATATTATATTATATTATGTTATATTATATTATGTTATATTATATTATTATAATATTATATTATATTTTGTTATATTATATTATTATAATATTATATTATGTTATATTATATTATTATAATATTATATTATGTTATATTATATTATTATAATATTATATTATATTTTGTTATATTCTATTATTATAATATTATATTATATTTTGTTATATTATTATTATGTTATATTATATTATTATAATATTATATTATATTTTGTTATATTATATTATTATTATATTATTATAATATTATATTATGTTATATTATATAATTATAATATTATATTATATTTTGTTATATTATATTATTATAATATTATATTATATTTTGTTATATTATATTATTATTATATTATATTATATTATTACAATATTATATTATATTTTGTTATATTATATAATTATAATATTATATTATATTATGTTATATTATATTATTATAATATTATATTTTGTTATATTATATTATTAATAATATTATATTATATTATTATAATATTATATTATATTTTTTAATATTATATAATTATAATATTATATTATATTTTGTTATATTATTATAATATTATATTATTATAATATTATATTATATTATATTATTATATTATTATTATATTATATTATATTTTGTTATATTATATTATTATAATATTATATTATTATATTATTATAATATTATATTATATTTTGTTATATTATATTATTATAATATTATATTATTATATTATTATTATATTATATTATTATATTATTATAATATTATATTATATTATGTTATATTATATTATTATAATTGTATATATTACACTGGCAAGCCTCAGCCTGCTCCATGCCATGTCCCAGTTCCACCTCTGCTCTATGGTCCAGGCCCACACCTGCTTCTGCTGCACAAGCAGGCACCCAAGTCTGCCACGGCCAATGAGCCAGCGTTGCAATCCTCATCCGTCCCAGAGCCAGCGTTGCAAGCCTCAGCGGCCACATTATGCCATGCTGCCATTCCTAACTCATCATGCTATGTCACCACATATGCCACATCAAGCGACCCTGCCTTGGTCCTCCGAGCCTCCGGCTACTCTCCGGGTTACCAGTGCTCCAGTTTCACCCCTCACGGCTCCACCTTCCATTGCTCCGCCCCTCTAGCCTGGCTCCACCACTGGAGTGTATGCTAGCGGTTGTGAGGGAACATATTGTGGAGGAGGTGAAGTCGGTGAACTTCGTAGCCATACAAGCTGACGAGACCACGGATGTTTCTACACAGTCACAGCTGGTGCTTGTGCTGAGGTACATCGATAGCAACCATAAAGTGCAGGAACGCTTTTTTGAGTTTCTTCCCATCTCGGAATCAACCTCAATCTCAATTGCCAGTGTGCTCGTGAACACTGTCTATGAGAATCGAGACGACCTCATTCAATGTTTTGAAGCCATCAGGACGGGTTCATTGGGTTCATTTGACCAGCCCACCATGAGAGAGGCATCTGGCTACGTGAGGATGCTACATGATGAAGATTTTTCCTGTGGCTTTTTCACAACATCATGCCCCATGTTGATACTCTGTACCAGAAGCTCCAGAAGAAGGACATCGTTGCGGTCTTCATCAAACGTGCCCTCGACAGCTTCACAAGCAGTGTGCAGGCCCATTTTGAGTGGAAATGAAATGTTTGTACTATACGTGGATAAATTGCATGTACCTGTGCATCACATAGACTACAGTACTGTACATGGCCTAACAAACACATTGGTCTGTTTGCCTTCAGGGACTCCTCTCAACAGCAGCTGCAAGTAGGGCAGAAAAGGCCCAGAACGTCTTTGAGAGAAGAGGAGAAGCAGAGGCTGTCTGAAGAGGTCTTCGACACCATCCTGGATCACACCAAAGCAAGGCTCTCATTCACTGGCAACCTTGTGAGTGCTACATTACTGCAAGCAGATATGTTTGAAAGGTACTGCCATTCATTTCCTGATGAGGCTCTGAATGCCACTGTGAACGCTACCCCATGCTGAACAAGGCAAAGCTCAAGACTGAATCCTGAATTCAAGGGCTGCTGTGGTGCACTGGCACTGTACCAGGTTCACATGAGCGACAACCTCCAGGAGACATTCTCTGAGACTCTGTTGAACATCCTCATAACTACTCCCATGACAACAGCTGAAGCTGAGAGATGTTTCTCAACTCTGACACGAGTTAAGACATTCCTGTGAATGGGCCAGGAACGTCTGAATGCACTGGCCATGCTTTCCATGGAGAGGGAACTAGTCCTCAACATGCCTGATTGCAATGAGAAAGTCATTGACCGCTTTGCTGCATTGAAAGAGAGAAGAGCAGTTTCAATACAAATAATGTACCCTCTCACTCTCTCTCTGTCTCTCTCTCTCTCTCTCTCTCTCTCTCTCTCTCTCTCTCTCTCGTGTGCGCGCATGTGCGGAGTGATTGTGGGAAGCGTGTGAGCGGAAGAGTGTGTGGCGGTCTTCTTGAGTGAGTTTCAAACTTTTTCTTCCTTTCTGGGCTTGTTTCTTTTAAATACCGCTTTAGATTAGAGGACAGAGAGTCGGAGTTTTGACTTCTGTCAGCATAGCTGATAGAAATGGGGTCAAACTCCGATGTTTTTTCCGGTTTGTCTGCTCGGCATGCGTGTAAGTGCATGCCGGCTGATGGATCAGTGTCTATTGAGAATGTGTTGGTCGCTATTGGCAGAGAAATAGGTACACAAAACATCATGTCTGCTTCTAGAATGAATAAAGCAATGGTTGTCTTTCTGAAAGAAGTTGAAATGGTCAATCATTTAGTGGAGTGTGGGTTGACTGTTCAGGATGTTTTTGTTCCCGTATTACCCTTGTCGAACCTCTCGAAAAAGGTCATGTTGTCCAACGTCCCCCCATTTATCTCTGATAAAGCGCTTGAGAATATTTTAGCGCGTTATGGAAAATTGGTTGGACCGATTAAAATGATTCCCCTGGGTTTGAAAATCCCAGAGTTGAGACATGTTATGTCATTCAGACGTCAGGCTGTTATGATACTGAGTGCTGAATTCGCAATGCTTGAGGTGTCTGTTAAATTAACGGTGCTTGGAAAAGATTATACGATCTTTATCAGCACTGAGTCAATGAAATGCTTTGCCTGTGCAAAATATGGTCACATTAAAACAGCCTGTCCTCTGGTTAAAGAGGCTCAACATGCAAGAGATGGAATTGAAACTAATTCAGGCCAGGTTTTAAATGCGCCAGAGAATAATGATCCGGCTGAAGGAAATTTACAAAATCTCGATATTATACTGTGGAACAACTTAATGACTTTTTGAATGCTACAAAAAATCAAAGAAAGCCACAGGTTGAAATGTTCTTTTCTGATTTAAGGCTTTTTACTGAGTCCTCTCTAATAGCTATGAAGAAAGCCTCTTTAGAGGAACTAGATCAGCCTAAGCGCTATCGACTTAAAAAGTTTGTGAGTGCTGTCAGAAAAAGACTAAGTAAAGCCCCTAAAGAGTCATGATGAACTGGAAACATTGGATTTTGTATCTTTACTCTTTTTTAATCCTGATGGTATCCTTTAACATTGGATCCTTAAATATAAATGGTTGTAGGAATGTAAAAAAGAGAACTACTTTATTTAATTACTTACATCTTAAAAAAGTAGATGTAATTATGTTACAAGAGACACATACCGACGCCTATAATGAAGCTGACTGGATAAATGAATGGTCCGGTAACATTAGCCTTAGTCATGGCACAAATCTGAGTGCTGGTGTTGCGTTTTTATTTTCAAAACATGTAAAAAATGATCCAGACTTTTTAGAAATAATACCTGGACGCCTATTGCGTGCTGAGATAACAATAGGAAATAATACTTTTTCATTTTTTAATATTTATGCTCCTAATATTGGAAGTGAACGAAGTGTTTTTTTTGGAAAACTTTCTGAAGAACTTTTGAAATGTCCTCAGGATAATATTGTTGTTATAGGTGGTGATTTTAATTGTACTGTAGATCACAAATTAGACAGAAACCATGAGGAACCCCATCCTGGTTCAGCAGATGTTTTAAAATCTTTAATTAATAG
This sequence comes from Moxostoma hubbsi, assembly GCA_032164185.1. Classification (NCBI taxonomy): domain Eukaryota; kingdom Metazoa; phylum Chordata; class Actinopteri; order Cypriniformes; family Catostomidae; genus Moxostoma; species Moxostoma hubbsi. Next base: position 60,287,142 of record JAVLUX010000003.1, read on the forward strand.
ACACAATCTGGTAGATTTGTGGAGGGATGCTTATCCTCACGTTAAACAGTACACATGGTTAAAAATGAATTCAAATATTGTGTCTGCTGCGAGACTGGATCGTTTTTATGTTGAAGAGTGTAACAAGGGAAGATTTTCTGCTAGTTGTATCTCACCAACATCTATGTCAGATCATCATTTTATTTCAATGTCAATGTCTGTTCTGTCGTCTAAACCCTATCAAGCACACTGGCACTTTAATAGCAGATTACTGCAAGATCACATCTTTGTGCACTCTTTTGACCTTCTGTGGAGATCTTGGAGGGAAGAGAGATATAAGTATACATCTTTAAGTCAGTGGTGGGATTTGGGAAAGGTGCAGATAAAGAACTTTTGCCAACAATATAATGCACATAATACAGAAAATCTGAAAATGAAAATGAAGATATTTGAACAAAAAATTCTTCAGCAAAGCTACAACAACGAAGGAGACAGATTATTGTCAGCTGATATCATTAAAGAGAATAAAAGCCTTTTGAAGGATTTATTGGAAGAACAGGAGAAGGAAACTCTTGTGAGAACAAGATACATAAAGCACAATGAAATGGATGCTCCAACTGCCTTCTTTTTTGGACTAGAGAAAAAGTCAAAGGAGCAGAATTTTTTTCATAAATTGAAACTGTCTAATGGTAGAGAAACTACTGACCAGAGAGAAATTATAGCTTCTGCTATTTCTTTCTATGAGACCCTCTATCAGTCAGAACACTGCGAGGAAGCAGCAGTTGAAGAACTTCTTCTAGATCTTCCACAGTTGTCAATGACAGAGAAGGAGGAGCTGGAGGGATTTCTGACTTTCTCTGAGCTTTCAAGTGCTGTGCAGGGGCTGAACAGTGGCAAATCCCCGGGGCTGGATGGGCTCTCTGCAGAGTTCTACAAGAGCTTCTGGAATGTGCTTGGACAAGATCTGTATCATGTTTTTCTGGAGTCCTTTAACCAAGGTGTTCTACCCTTGACCTGTCGAAGAGCGGTGCTGACATTAATACCCAAAAAAGGGGATCGTGGACACTTGAAGAATTGGCGTCCTGTTTCTTTACTGTGTACTGACTTTAAAATACTGTCAAAAGCTATAACTAATAGGTTGAAGAAATGTATGGCAACTATAATTCATGAGGATCAATCATATTGTATCCCTAAAAGAACAATTTTCGACAACCTATTTTTGTTAAGAGACATCATTACAGTTGCCAAAAAACATCAAATTGATGTTGGACTCTTATCTTTAGATCAAGAAAAGGCTTTTGATAGAGTGGACCACTTATACTTACTAAAGACTTTGAAAGCCTTTGGCTTTGGTCCACAATTTGTCTCCTGTGTTAAATTGTTGTATAACGAAACATCTAGTATACTGAGAATTAATGGTTGCCTGACTAGACCTTTTGCAGTAACCAGAGGCATACGGCAAGGATGCCCTCTTTCCGGATTGTTGTACTCAATATCTATTGAACCTTTTTTATCATCCTTAAGGAAGCGATTGCATGGACTTGTTGTTCCTGGGTTTCCAGAAATCCCACCTGTAAAACTCACAGCATATGCAGATGATATAACTGTATGTATTAGAAACACTGACGATATTTCTGCTTTGATTTCTAGCTTGGAAATCTTTCAAAAAGCAACATCTGCTAAAATTAATTGGGATAAGTGTACATCCCTGCTACTAGGTGAGTGGCAAAGTATAGAACCTCCTCGGCTTCCACAACAATGTAAATGGTTAAAGGATGGTTTTAAGGTTCTTGGGGTATATTTGGGAACTGATAATTACATGGAGAATAATTGGGAAGGTCTAGCTGATAAAGTTACAGGGAGACTACAAAAGTGGAGGTGGATCCTTCCAAAGTTATCTTATAGAGGGAGATGTTTAATTGTTAATAACTTGGCAGCCTCGATGTTGTGGCACAGGTTTACAGTGCTGGATCCTCCTGAAGAGCTACTTGTTACAATTCAAAAAAGTTTTGTCAATTTTTTTTGGGATGGTTTTCATTGGCTTCCTCCTGGAGTTTTATATCTGCCAGTGAATGAAGGAGGACAAGGACTCATACATTTACAAGCAAGAGTTAAAACAATGAGACTTCAAACATTACAGAAACTGCTATACTGTTCAGATAAGATACCCTGGGTTGCATATAGCTTGTCTATTCTACAAGACATGGGAGGAATTGGAATAGATAAGCAGTTGTTCTTAATTGAAAAATCTTTTGTCTCAAAAGTAAGTTGTTCCCTTTTTAAATTTTATGCGTCTGTTTTCAAAGCGTGGCAGTTGTTAAAGAAGGTTAGAAAGGAGAGTGAACATTATGGTGTTTTGGAACCATTATTCTTTAATCCTTTTTTTAAAACAAACTCATTGATTTCAAGTACAGTAGTTGATAAGTTTTTAAAGACTGGAATAGCTACTGTTATGGATTTAATTGACTCTACAAAAGGTCAATGGCATGCGACTAGATCAATAGTTGATCAAGTTGGGCTTAGATCAGAAAGATATGTTGAAGGGTTAATTGAGGATCTTAAAAAATCTTTTCCTCAATCTTTTATGACCTTTGTAAACAATTTTTTTGAAAATGGTGAAAAGTCTTTGACTTTTCCTGATCTTATAGTAGATATACATTTTGAATTAGATGAAGATTTTAATAATACTTTGTTATTAAAGGGATTTGATGATGTGTTGTTTCAAAATGTGCAAAAAAGGATGTTGTATGGAATGTGTGTGAAATCTTTGTTTTGTGCTCAACTGAAAAGACGCACTGATACCAAATGGAGAGAATATTTTTCAATCCCTTTAGAAATAACTCCATTATGGAGGTCTTTTTATAAACCTCCTATTCCTAAGAGATCTGGAGATCTCCAGTGGAAAATACTCCATTGTGCTGTGGCAACAAACAGTTTTGTGTCAAAGTTTAATGCAATGGTTTCATCTGCATGTCCGTTTTGCAATGTAATTGATACTGTTTTTCATTTGTTTTCTGATTGTTCTAGATTAACTCCTTTGTTTCAACTGTTGGACAAAATATTCACTCAACTCGGGTTTATGTTTACAAAAAACCTGTTTATTATGGGCTTGAAGTATAAGAAAGAATGGAAAGCACAGAGCGTTCTTGGGAACTTCCTATTAGGGCAGGCAAAGTTGGCAATTCTAAAAACCCACACATGTAAAAATGAGGGGGGAAATCTTGATTTGGTTGTATTGTTTAAGTCATTAGTAATGTATCGGGTTGCTGTAGAATATGCCTATTGTAAATTAACAAATAATATGGGTTTTTTGATGTAAGGTGGAGTGTGAAAGATGCTCTTGTGGTGAGAGATGTGTTTGGAGAGTTATGTTTTAATTGGTAGTGGTTTTGTTTTCTTCTGTGTGGTGCAAAAATTGTTTTTAAACTAGTTGTTGTATTAAAAGAGTTTTAAAAGTCAAAGTCTCTCTCTCTCTCTCTCTCTCTCTCACTCACTCACTCACTCACTCACTCTCTCTCACTCTCTCTCTCACTCTCTCTCTCTCTCACTCTCTCTCACTCTCTCTCTCTCTCTCTCTCTCTCTCTCACTCACTCACTCACTCACTCACTCACTCACTCACTCTCTCTCTCTCTCTCTCTCTCTCTCTCTCAAATGAGCTTTATTGGCTCATTTGAGAGAGTATTTCAAAATTCTTAATTTCAAAATTCTTAATTTCAAATTCTGTATTGAACAAGTGTGTAAAAAACAGGGAAAAAATGTATGAATAAAAATAAACATTGTATATACTTTCAGTGGTGTTTGTGTGTGTACAAGAGTTTGTGCGTGTGTGTGTGTGTGTGTGGGTGTGTGTGTGTGTTTGTGTGTGTGTGTGTGAGTAAATGGGCGCATCACTGTTTGGTCGACTCTTCCCTCTTTTTATGGCAGGAATTGATGTATTTTGCTGCTAGTGAAATGTTTTTCTCTTTGTTCCAGTAAATATTGAACTTGTGCGTCATTCTTCAACTTTTTGAAGTTGGGACAAATCATTTCAAATTTGGGAAAGAAGTGTTTTCGGATTTCATTATAATTAGGGCAGGTGGTGAAGAAGTGCAGCTCTGTTTCTATTTCTCCTTGGCTACAGTACGGGCACAACCTGCCCTCTCTGGGCATCCAGTTCTGTCTGTATCTGCCCTTCTCTATCGCCAGGCTGTGGTCACTCAGTCTGTACCTCGTCATGTGTTTCCTCAGTTTGTGGTCTCTGACAGTACTCAGGTATTCTGCTGTCGTGTAATCTCTGTTTAGGGCCAAATAACATTGTAGTTTGCTTTGTTTTTGTGTTGTTTCATTCCAGTAAGTTCGGTACTTTTCTTGTTGTGCTTTAATCATGTGTTTGTGTCGGATTGTGTGGATGAGGGTGTCCGTGTCCTGAGGCTGATTATTGTTGGTCTGTTTGTGGAGTCTCAGGACCAGCTGAATGATGGGACTCTTCTCAGCATTCACTTCATGGTTTTTAAGGGCTTTAAAATGATAAGCGTTGGGGTCACTCAGTTTTAGATGTTTCCAAAATTTGATGGCTCGTTTCTCAATGTGGATTAGTAGAGGGTATTGGCCTAATTCTGCCCTGCATGCATTATTCGGTGTGTTTCTCTGTACTCTCAGGATACTCTTACAAAACTCTGTATGCAGGGCATCAATCGGATTTTTGTCCCATTTGTCAAATTGGTGATTTAGGAGAGGACCCCAAACTTCGCTGCCATATAGTGCAACAGGTTCTATGACTGATTGGAATATTTTGAGCCAGATTCTAATTGGTATTTCACATTGGATAGATGTTTTAATGGCATAGAAAGCCCTTCTTGCTTTCTCTTTCAGTTCATTCACGGCCAAGTTGAGGTTTCCGTTTGCACTGAATTTCAGCCCAAGGTATGTGTAGTTTGTGGCATGATCAATTTTGTTCATACCAAGGGTGAAACTGTATTTCTTTCCCTGACATCTGGGTCTTTTCTGGAACGTTAGTATTTTTGTTTTAGTTGTGTTGATCGTCAGGGCCCAGGTCTGACAGAACTGATGCAGGATGTCCAGGTTCTGCTGTAGACCCTCTTCTGTTGGAGACAGCAGGACCAGATCATCTGCATACAGCAGGAACTTTATACTGGAGTCATGTACTGTGAGGCCAGGAGCTGCGGATTGTTCTAGTAGTTTTGCCAATTCATTAATGTAAATATTGAAGAGGGTCGGTGATAGTGGGCCGCCCTGTCTCACACCCCGCCGTTGAGTGAAGAACTCAGTTTGTTTATTGCCAATTTTAATTGCACATTTATTGTTTGAGTACATCGTTTTTATGATGTTGTATGTTTTACCCCCTATACCAATCTCTGAAAGTTTAGACAGTAGACCTTGGTGCCAAATCGAATCAAAGGCCTTCTGGAAATCTACGAAGCAAGCAAATATTTTGGTTTTGTTTTGGTTGATATATTTGTCAATCAGGGTATGGAGGGTGAAGATATAGTCTGATGTTCTAAAATTTGGTAAGAATCCAATCTGACTTTTGCTCAGGACATTGTGCTCTGTAAGGAAGTGAACGAGTCTTGTGTTGATGATACTGCAGAACATCTTCCCCAGATTACTGCTCACACAGATGCCTCTGGAATTGTTTGGGTCTAATTTGTCTCCACTCTTGAATATGGGTGTTATGAGTGTTATGAGTCCTCTATTCCAGGTGTCAGGGAAATGACCAACACTCAGAACCAAGTTGAACAGTTTCAGTAAGGCCAATCTTAATCTGTGCTGTGTGTTCTTCAGCATTTCATTGAGGATGCCATCTGGTCCATTTGCTTTTTTGGGTTTTAGGGCCTGGATTTGATCAATCAGTTCATTTTCTGTGATGGGGTAGTCTAATGGGTTTTGGTATTTACCAATTGTATGTTCCATATTGATCATTTTTTCATAAATTTGGGTTTGTTCTGGGTTCATTTTTATTTCACTATAAAGTTGTTCGAAGTGATTTTTCCAGGTGGCTGTTTGTTCATGTTGTTTTTTATTCAGGGATTTCCAATTGTCCCAGAACTTGTTAGAATGTATCGATTCTTCAATAGTTTGGAGCTGGTTTTGCATGCACTGTTCTCTCTTTGTTCTGAGTGTATTTTTATACTGTTTAAGTTCCTCACAATATTGATGGCGCAAATCTGCATCGTTTGGTTGTCTGTGTTTTTCGTTTGATAATTGTCTTAATTTTTTCCTCATTGTTTTACAGTCTAAATCAAACCATTTTTCATTCTCTTGTTTGGTTTTATGGTATTTCTTGGAGGATTTGAGGTTAGATAAAGTTGCCAAATAATCAAATATATAATTTATGTTCTCCACGGCCAGATTTACACCATCTCCATTGTGAGGATAAACTCTGCAGAGGAAGTTGTCTATAAGTGAGCACACTTTTGGATGGTCCATTGCTGTCACATATTTTTCTGTGCTGTTTTGCGACCATCTGTATTTCTCTCTAATGTTGTACAGCTTACTTTATGAATGTATGTTCACATGTGTTGTCCTGTTTAGATAAATGGTAATTTGGCTGTGATCTGATAGGGGTGTTAGTGGTCTGACCGTGAATGCTCTGAAAGAGAATAGATCTAAATCTGTGATCATGTAATCTACTGTTGAGCAACCATGAAATGAACTGTAGGTGTATCTCCCTAGAGAATCCCCCCTCACCCTGCCGTTGACGAGGTTCAGACCGAGGCTTCGACAGAGCTCAATCAGAAGCTTCCCGTTTTTATTCACTTGGGCATCAGAATTATACCTTGGGGAGTTTACTGTGTTTTGTGGGAAGTTCTGTCCAAAAATATGGTTATTCCCATTTTCTGTTGTGTAGTCAGGAAGGGATCCTGTTCTGGCATTGAGATCCCCACACATCAGCACACTTCCCTGGGCCTGGAAGTGGTTAATTTGACTGTGGAGGGATTCAAAGATGTTCTCGTTATAGTAAGGAGATTCAGGGGGAGGAATATAAAGAGCACATAAGAACACGTCTTTTGATGTTTGTGTTGGTGCTTGTTGATTTTGAGCCAAATGTGTGATTCTTCTATTTTAACTGTTTGGATGTAATTATCAATTTCTTGTTTGTGCCAGATTATGATGCCCCCCGAATCTCTCCCACATGTGATTCTTTCGTGTTTTCTAGAGGATAGAGATGTTTCACAGTATCCTGAGGGACAAAGAGTGACTTTATCAGTTCTGCGCCAAGTTTCCTGTAGTATTATTATGTCCATGTTTGATATGTTTTTCTTAAAATCTAAGTTTTGGGTTTTGTTACCAAAACTGGATGAATTAATACCCTGAATGTTCCACATTGTAATAGTTAATGATTTCATTTTGTCAACAAGTTTAACAATTATACAATTTTAATAATGCTCTAGAGTAAAACAAACCCAAGTCTAACATAGTATCAAATTATGTGTTAAAAAATTATTATAATTTATTTATTTATTTATTTTTATTTATTTTTTTAATATATTGTATGCATCTCTTTTACTCACGACTACTGTTCCAGACGTGTGCATATAAGTTTGAGAAGGTCCTTAATCTCTACTAGGTTGGTGTGGCTCGGTCCTTTCAGGGCTGCAGCATAACTCAGCTGCTCCTGTTGCTCGGGCCGGTGGGGGTGTGGATGTGGACTGGGCCGCTGTTCTGCTGAGATGCTGTTCCTCGCTGGAGCTGCTCTGGGTCTTCTGTGGTTGTGGTGCCAGGAGAAACGGTCCTGTGGTGCTGGGTGTTGTTGATGGTGGTAGAGAGCAGGGTGTGGAGGTCCAGGCCGTGGGCGGTGGGGTCCAGGATGCAGTTGCAGGGGGGCAGGGTGTGGGTGGCGAAGCCTCTCTCTCTCTCTCCCTGTCTGTCTCTTTAACACACTCACACCAAATCAGTTCACAGTTGATGTTGTTTTAAAAAAAAATTAAAATAATAAATTCTGTTCATATTTACAAAGCCATACAAATAGCGGTGTTTACCTTTCTAGAAATTATTCAAATGCTGTTTTCACAAATCTATACAAGAGGGCAGTATATGGAAGTCTATACTTATTACCAATAACTTGCATCAATGTTTTCAGTAGCCTCTATCAAAAGCTCCTGCTCGCTTGTGAATGAAGCTCTGGAGCACATATTTCCAGTTCAACCATGACGTTAAACTTGGCAGCACTTCATCATTCTGGTTTGGTCTTCAGTGTGTAAAGCCGAGATGCACAGACCACACTAGGTCAAGCCTCACTTGTTCATTCACTTATTTGGGACAACGTTACTTTGCTTTTATTAAGAAGCACTTTGGTGATATCCTACATTACAGGAAATGTAGTTCTAAAGATCCACGTCTCTCAACAATTTGTGTACTTGTATTTTCATCTGATATTTCATTTGTTTATGGTAATGCAGATTGTTTATGCAGTGTTGAGGAATGTGAAAGAACAGCCTTGATTATTTGTACTGTGATTTTGCTTTTGTAAGCCAATACTTTTGAGATCAGTCAATAAATGCTTCTGGTATTGATTTATATGCTGCCCCCGTCTTTATGTTGTTGCTGGACATATCTTTTTAAAAATGTGTCACACAATCACACAACATTGGATTAATGTAAGTAATGAATATGTGGAATAATTAACTGCAGAGCCGTGTCATTTTTGCTTATGAAGGCTCCTGGATGCTAGAGGGGAAATCTGTACCCATTGAATGGGTCACTTTAATCTTTATCTTTAATTGCCCCCCTGAGAATGTTTTCTGGAGCCGCCACTGTTTCCACCACAGCGTTTGTATTATTTTATAGTTTAAAATGTGGAAAAAAGTGAAAATATAGAGAGTAGATGTGTCCAGATGAGTGTAAATTACTATAAGACTACTACATTAATTATAGAAATTATAGAAATGATTGCTCCCAATACACAAATCTGTGCAAAACACAAAGGTCTAGATTAAATATGTTCATATATGCATTAATTAAGTAAAAAAGTCACAAATGCCATATATATTTTAAAATCTACAAAAATGTCTGTTTTCATAAACTGTATGTATTATATTTGACCAAATGATGTGAAATGTCCATTGCACACAGATGATGGTTATGATTATGATCATTGCTGTTGTATTTTTAATTCATTGTAATATGTTTCTTTTGCATCACGTGCGTGCTGTTGATATTATATACAATGATGAGGCGGTTGTTGTTGTTTGTAATTATTTCTTATTTGGCGCGCGTCCCGGTGCTTTTAATTTCTCGGAACAGGCGGCTGTGGTGACGTCAACACGCCCTCCGGTTTTCACGGTGTCCCACGGGAGACTGCAGCGAAACGTGAGCTCTCTCCTGGCGCGAGTCAGTATAAAGCTCGATCACGAGCGTCAGCCGCTGTGTGTCACCGCAATAACGAAACCGTGACTTTATGGATAGAACAGCGGAGTCGGACGCGTCTGTCCCGGGGAGATCCGCGGCGGCGCTCGCACGTCTACTGCACCGCGACTGCACGCGTCTGCTCGAGCTTTACGTGAGTATATGATCATATATGGAGAACGCCAGTCACAATAACATAATAACAACGTTTCATTAGTGTTTTTATCCTGTGTTTTCATCAGTAGTGGATTACACTGTATTGTGTTATTGACATTAATATATATTACATGAATAATGTATGCAGTGTGCAACGAAATTAAGAATAATTATAATCATTTATATAAAAGTATTATAGTAATTTTTTGTATATTTACTGCAGAAAAAATGTTGCCCCCTATACTTTTAAATATTTAATTATATATATATATATATATAAAACTAAAAATAGGAAAATAAAAACGGCGTTTCTTTGTGTTATATGAAGGTCTCATTAAAGCTTAATTTGATCCTTTTCACCATGTCTTCATCTGTATTTTTGGTACTTTTCAAATGCCTTAAATGTAAAGATTTGATGCGGACTGTCAATTTAAACTATGAAAATCCATTTAAAAAATAAAATAAAATGATTGCATGTTTAAAACTACGATGATCTACACAATGATTGAACAAATCGCAATATTTTTGGTTTAAAAATGATTCCTATCAATATTTCTGTTCATTTGTGCATCATTTCAATCATGCTGCAATTATGCAAATATGATTTAATTGTGAGTTTTTAGGATGCATTACATATGAGCAGGGCCGTAGCCAGTGGGGTGCAAGGTGGTAATGTAGGGACCCACAGGTACGGATTGCCCAAAATGTAATTTCCATCCCATAATTCTATTAAACACAAAACAGAATTTGAGATGAAAATGACATACATCTCCTGTGATGCATGAACACTGATGGACACTGTTAGACTAATTAAATCAACTAGAGAGAGTGTGAAACGTGTTGTGACAAGACTTTTCTTTCTAGAAACCCACTGCGCTAAAAGTGCCGAAGTTGAATATGATATGATGCCACACTGGCTTTTAATTTGGTTAAAGCTGGACAAAGTTGTGAATGCCTCTTTACTCAGTTGTGACTGTCCCAAACAGCACGTTTGGCTGTCATAAAGGTGCCCAAAATATGCTGTCTAGCATTGAGACACATCCGCGGTTTGTCTTGCAGCATTTATTCACTCTATATAGTCATGAGCCGTTCACTTTTGTCTTATGCTATTTATGTACAGAGGAAATTAAGATGATGTATATCTAAGAAGGTGGCGTTACACGCGATGCATAATTGATACATCAAATGCATTTGTGCGTCAGACACTTTAAACACACTCAGAAGGATGAAGCGCTAAATACAGGTTTGCATGTGGGAACAAAGGGGACACAACGCAGTTTGAAATGCATTAACCGTAACCATTGAGTGGGTCATCAAAATGACTAATCTTCCTCTAAAGGGCAAGATGTTCCTGTAATAACTCATTACAGTCTCCTCGTCACAGGGTTTTGAATTTTATTCACGTTGTGTTTCTGTTATTTTCAATTTGTCCTTTCAATTTTCATTTGGAAAACTCGTCATTTTCCAAAGTATGCAGAGATGGAGAGCGTTTTCTAAATTCTCAGATTTCGTTGAGAAAAGCAGCGTTCCAGTGTGGATGAGAGGTGCAGACAAATCAAAATCTGCAAACTAGTTTCTAGAATGAACGTTACTATACCCAGTTTAGGGTCAGGATGACTGTTTTGTTCACCTCTCCTTTGCTTTTAGAACACTATCGGTTAGGTTTAGGTGTCAGTTTAGGGGGAGGATGACTGTTTTGTTCACCTCTCCTTTGCTTTTAGAACGCTATCGGTTAGATTTAGGTGTCGGTTTAGGGTCAGGATGACTGTTTTGTTCACCTCTCCTTTGCTTTTAGAACACTATCGGTTAGGTTTAGGTGTCAGTTTAGGGGGAGGATGACTGTTTTGTTCACCTCTCCTTTGCTTTTAGAACGCTATCGGTTAGATTTAGGTGTCGGTTTAGGGTCAGGATGACTGTTTTGTTCACCTCTCCTTTGCTTTTAGAACACTATCGGTTAGGTTTAGGTGTCAGTTTAGGGGGAGGATGACTGTTTTGTTCACATCTCCTTTGCTTTTAGAACACTATCGGTTAGGTTTAGGTGTCGGTTTAGGGTGAGGATGACTGTTTTGTTCACCTCTCCTTTGCTTTTAGAACACTATCGGTTAGATTTAGGTGTCGGTTTAGGGTGAGGATGACTGTTTTGTTCACCTCTCCTTTGCTTTTAGAACACTATCGGTTAGATTTAGGTGTCGGTTTAGGGGGAGGATGACTGTTTTGTTCACCTCTCCTTTGCTTTTAGATCGCTATCGGTTAGGTTTAGGTGTCAGTTTAGGGGGAGGATGACTGTTTTGTTCACCTCTCCTTTGCTTTTAGATCGCTATCGGTTAGGTTTAGGTGTCAGTTTAGGGGGAGGATGACTGTTTTGTTCACCTCTCCTTTGCTTTTAGATCGCTATCGGTTAGGTTTAGGTGTCAGTTTAGGGGGAGGATGACTGTTTTGTTCACCTCTCCTTTGCTTTTAGATCGCTATCGGTTAGGTTTAGGTGTCAGTTTAGGGGGAGGATGACTGTTTTGTTCACCTCTCCTTTGCTTTTAGATCGCTATCGGTTAGGTTTAGGTGTCAGTTTAGGGGGAGGATGACTGTTTTGTTCACCTCTCCTTTGCTTTTAGATCGCTATCGGTTAGGTTTAGGTGTCAGTTTAGGGGGAGGATGACTGTTTTGTTCACCTCTCCTTTGCTTTTAGATCGCTATCGGTTAGGTTTAGGTGTCAGTTTAGGGGGAGGATGACTGTTTTGTTCACCTCTCCTTTGCTTTTAGATCGCTATCGGTTAGGTTTAGGTGTCAGTTTAGGGGGAGGATGACTGTTTTGTTCACCTCTCCTTTGCTTTTAGATCGCTATCGGTTAGGTTTAGGTGTCGGTTTAGGGTCAGGATGACTGTTTTGTTCACCTCTCCTTTGCTTTTAGATCGCTATCGGTTAGGTTTAGGTGTCGGTTTAGGGTCAGGATGACTGTTTTGTTCACCTCTCCTTTGCTTTTAGAACGCTATCGGTTAGATTTAGGTGTCGGTTTAGGGTCAGGATGACTGTTTTGTTCACCTCTCCTTTGCTTTTAGAACACTATCGGTTAGATTTAGGTGTCGGTTTAGGGTGAGGATGACTGTTTTGTTCACCTCTCCTTTGCTTTTAGAACGCTATCGGTTAGATTTAGGTGTCGGTTTAGGGTCAGGATGACTGTTTTGTTCACCTCTCCTTTGCTTTTAGAACACTATCGGTTAGATTTAGGTGTCGGTTTAGGGTGAGGATGACTGTTTTGTTCACCTCTCCTTTGCTTTTAGAACACTATCGGTTAGGTTTAGGTGTCGGTTTAGGGTCAGGATGACTGTTTTGTTCACCTCTCCTTTGCTTTTAGAACGCTATCGGTTAGATTTAGGTGTCGGTTTAGGGTCAGGATGACTGTTTTGTTCACCTCTCCTTTGCTTTTAGAACGCTATCGGTTAGATTTAGGTGTCGGTTTAGGGTGAGGATGACTGTTTTGTTCACCTCTCCTTTGCTTTTAGAACACTATCGGTTAGATTTAGGTGTCGGTTTAGGGTCAGGATGACTGTTTTGTTCACCTCTCATTTGCTTTTAGAACACTATCGGTTAGGTTTAGGTGTCGGTTTAGGGGGAGGATGACTGTTTTGTTCACCTCTCCTTTGCTTTTAGATCGCTATCGGTTAGGTTTAGGTGGCGGTTTAGGGGGAGGATGACTGTTTTGTTCACCTCTCCTTTGCTTTTAGAACACTATCGGTTAGGTTTAGGTGTCGGTTTAGGGTCAGGATGACTGTTTTGTTCACCTCTCCTTTGCTTTTAGAACGCTATCGGTTAGGTTTAGGTGTCGGTTTAGGGTGAGGATGACTGTTTTGTTCACATCTCCTTTGCTTTTAGAACACTATCGGTTAGGTTTAGGTGTCGGTTTAGGGTGAGGATGACTGTTTTGTTCACCTCTCCTTTGCTTTTAGAACACTATCGGTTAGGTTTAGGTGTCGGTTTAGGGTGAGGATGACTGTTTTGTTCACCTCTCCTTTGCTTTTAGGACACTTTCGGTTAGGTTTAAGTGTCGGTTTAGGGGGAGGATGACTGTTTTGTTCACCTCTCCTTTGCTTTTAGATCACTATCGGTTAGGTTTAGGTGTCGGTTTAGGGTCAGGATGACTGTTTTGTTCACCTCTCCTTTGCTTTTAGAACACTATCGATTAGGTTTAGGTGTCGGTTTAGGGTCAGGATGACTGTTTTGTTCACCTCTCCTTTGCTTTTAGAACACTATCGGTTAGGTTTAGGTGTCAGTTTAGGGGGAGGATGACTGTTTTGTTCACCTCTCCTTTGCTTTTAGAACGCTATCGGTTAGATTTAGGTGTCGGTTTAGGGTCAGGATGACTGTTTTGTTCACCTCTCCTTTGCTTTTAGAACACTATCGGTTAGGTTTAGGTGTCAGTTTAGGGGGAGGATGACTGTTTTGTTCACCTCTCCTTTGCTTTTAGAACGCTATCGGTTAGATTTAGGTGTCGGTTTAGGGTCAGGATGACTGTTTTGTTCACCTCTCCTTTGCTTTTAGAACACTATCGGTTAGATTTAGGTGTCGGTTTAGGGTGAGGATGACTGTTTTGTTCACCTCTCCTTTGCTTTTAGAACGCTATCGGTTAGATTTAGGTGTCGGTTTAGGGTCAGGATGACTGTTTTGTTCACCTCTCCTTTGCTTTTAGAACGCTATCGGTTAGATTTAGGTGTCGGTTTAGGGTGAGGATGACTGTTTTGTTCACCTCTCCTTTGCTTTTAGATCGCTATCGGTTAGGTTTAGGTGTCGGTTTAGGGGGAGGATGACTGTTTTGTTCACCTCTCCTTTGCTTTTAGAACACTATCGGTTAGGTTTAGGTGTCGGTTTAGGGTCAGGATGACTGTTTTGTTCACCTCTCCTTTGCTTTTAGAACGCTATCGGTTAGGTTTAGGTGTCGGTTTAGGGTGAGGATGACTGTTTTGTTCACATCTCCTTTGCTTTTAGAACACTATCGGTTAGGTTTAGGTGTCAGTTTAGGGGGAGGATGACTGTTTTGTTCACATCTCCTTTGCTTTTAGAACGCTATCGGTTAGATTTAGGTGTCGGTTTAGGGTCAGGATGACTGTTTTGTTCACCTCTCCTTTGCTTTTAGAACGCTATCGGTTAGATTTAGGTGTCGGTTTAGGGTCAGGATGACTGTTTTGTTCACCTCTCCTTTGCTTTTAGAACGCTATCGGTTAGATTTAGGTGTCGGTTTAGGGTCAGGATGACTGTTTTGTTCACCTCTCCTTTGCTTTTAGAACGCTATCGGTTAGATTTAGGTGTCGGTTTAGGGGGAGGATGACTGTTTTGTTCACCTCTCCTTTGCTTTTAGATCGCTATCGGTTAGGTTTAGGTGTCGGTTTAGGGGGAGGATGACTGTTTTGTTCACCTCTCCTTTGCTTTTAGAACACTATCGGTTAGGTTTAGGTGTCGGTTTAGGGTCAGGATGACTGTTTTGTTCACCTCTCCTTTGCTTTTAGAACGCTATCGGTTAGGTTTAGGTGTCGGTTTAGGGTGAGGATGACTGTTTTGTTCACATCTCCTTTGCTTTTAGAACACTATCGGTTAGGTTTAGGTGTCGGTTTAGGGTGAGGATGACTGTTTTGTTCACCTCTCCTTTGCTTTTAGAACACTATCGGTTAGGTTTAGGTGTCGGTTTAGGGTGAGGATGACTGTTTTGTTCACCTCTCCTTTGCTTTTAGGACACTTTCGGTTAGGTTTAAGTGTCGGTTTAGGGGGAGGATGACTGTTTTGTTCACCTCTCCTTTGCTTTTAGATCGCTATCGGTTAGGTTTAGGTGTCGGTTTAGGGTCAGGATGACTGTTTTGTTCACCTCTCCTTTGCTTTTAGAACACTATCGGTTAGGTTTAGGTGTCGGTTTAGGGTGAGGATGACTGTTTTGTTCACATCTCCTTTGCTTTTAGAACACTATCGATTAGGTTTAGGTGTCGGTTTAGGGTCAGGATGACTGTTTTGTTCACCTCTCCTTTGCTTTTAGAACACTATCGGTTAGGTTTAGGTGTCGGTTTAGGGTGAGGATGACTGTTTTGTTCACCTCTCCTTTGCTTTTAGGACACTTTCGGTTAGGTTTAGGTGTCGGTTTAGGGGGAGGATGACTGTTTTGTTCACCTCTCCTTTGCTTTTAGATCGCTATCGGTTAGGTTTAGGTGTCGGTTTAGGGGGAGGATGACTGTTTTGTTCACCTCTCCTTTGCTTTTAGATCGCTATCGGTTAGGTTTAGGTGTCGGTTTAGGGGGAGGATGACTGTTTTGTTCACCTCTCCTTTGCTTTTAGAACACTATCGGTTAGGTTTAGGTGTCGGTTTAGGGTCAGGATGACTGTTTTGTTCACCTCTCCTTTGCTTTTAGAACGCTATCGGTTAGGTTTAGGTGTCGGTTTAGGGTGAGGATGACTGTTTTGTTCACATCTCCTTTGCTTTTAGAACACTATCGGTTAGGTTTAGGTGTCGGTTTAGGGTGAGGATGACTGTTTTGTTCACCTCTCCTTTGCTTTTAGAACACTATCGGTTAGGTTTAGGTGTCGGTTTAGGGTGAGGATGACTGTTTTGTTCACCTCTCCTTTGCTTTTAGGACACTTTCGGTTAGGTTTAAGTGTCGGTTTAGGGGGAGGATGACTGTTTTGTTCACCTCTCCTTTGCTTTTAGATCGCTATCGGTTAGGTTTAGGTGTCGGTTTAGGGTCAGGATGACTGTTTTGTTCACCTCTCCTTTGCTTTTAGAACACTATCGGTTAGGTTTAGGTGTCGGTTTAGGGTGAGGATGACTGTTTTGTTCACATCTCCTTTGCTTTTAGAACACTATCGATTAGGTTTAGGTGTCGGTTTAGGGTCAGGATGACTGTTTTGTTCACCTCTCCTTTGCTTTTAGAACGCTATCGGTTAGGTTTAGGTGTCGGTTTAGGGTGAGGATGACTGTTTTGTTCACCTCTCCTTTGCTTTTAGGACACTTTCGGTTAGGTTTAAGTGTCGGTTTAGGGGGAGGATGACTGTTTTGTTCACCTCTCCTTTGCTTTTAGATCGCTATCGGTTAGGTTTAGGTGTCGGTTTAGGGTCAGGATGACTGTTTTGTTCACCTCTCCTTTGCTTTTAGAACACTATCGGTTAGGTTTAGGTGTCGGTTTAGGGTGAGGATGACTGTTTTGTTCACATCTCCTTTGCTTTTAGAACACTATCGATTAGGTTTAGGTGTCGGTTTAGGGTCAGGATGACTGTTTTGTTCACCTCTCCTTTGCTTTTAGAACACTATCGGTTAGGTTTAGGTGTCGGTTTAGGGTGAGGATGACTGTTTTGTTCACCTCTCCTTTGCTTTTAGGACACTTTCGGTTAGGTTTAGGTGTCGGTTTAGGGGGAGGATGACTGTTTTGTTCACCTCTCCTTTGCTTTTAGATCGCTATCGGTTAGGTTTAGGTGTCGGTTTAGGGTCAGGATGACTGTTTTGTTCACCTCTCCTTTGCTTTTAGAACGCTATCGGTTAGGTTTAGGTGTCGGTTTAGGGTGAGGATGACTGTTTTGTTCACCTCTCCTTTGCTTTTAGAACACTATCGGTTAGGTTTAGGTGTCAGTTTAGGGTGAGGATGACTGTTTTGTTCACATCTCCTTTGCTTTTAGGACACTATCGGTTAGGTTTAGGTGTCGGTTTAGGGTCAGGATGACTGTTTTGTTCACCTCTCCTTTGCTTTTAGAACACTATCGGTTAGGTTTAGGTGTCGGTTTAGGGTGAGGATGACTGTTTTGTTCACCTCTCCTTTGCTTTTAGGACACTTTCGGTTAGGTTTAGGTGTCGGTTTAGGGGGAGGATGACTGTTTTGTTCACCTCTCCTTTGCTTTTAGATCGCTATCGGTTAGGTTTAGGTGTCGGTTTAGGGTCAGGATGACTGTTTTGTTCACCTCTCCTTTGCTTTTAGAACGCTATCGGTTAGGTTTAGGTGTCGGTTTAGGGTGAGGATGACTGTTTTGTTCACCTCTCCTTTGCTTTTAGGACACTTTCGGTTAGGTTTAAGTGTCGGTTTAGGGGGAGGATGACTGTTTTGTTCACCTCTCCTTTGCTTTTAGATCGCTATCGGTTAGGTTTAGGTGTCGGTTTAGGGTCAGGATGACTGTTTTGTTCACCTCTCCTTTGCTTTTAGAACACTATCGGTTAGGTTTAGGTGTCGGTTTAGGGTGAGGATGACTGTTTTGTTCACATCTCCTTTGCTTTTAGAACACTATCGATTAGGTTTAGGTGTCGGTTTAGGGTCAGGATGACTGTTTTGTTCACCTCTCCTTTGCTTTTAGAACACTATCGGTTAGGTTTAGGTGTCGGTTTAGGGTGAGGATGACTGTTTTGTTCACCTCTCCTTTGCTTTTAGGACACTTTCGGTTAGGTTTAGGTGTCGGTTTAGGGGGAGGATGACTGTTTTGTTCACCTCTCCTTTGCTTTTAGATCGCTATCGGTTAGGTTTAGGTGTCGGTTTAGGGTCAGGATGACTGTTTTGTTCACCTCTCCTTTGCTTTTAGAACGCTATCGGTTAGGTTTAGGTGTCGGTTTAGGGTGAGGATGACTGTTTTGTTCACCTCTCCTTTGCTTTTAGAACACTATCGGTTAGGTTTAGGTGTCAGTTTAGGGTGAGGATGACTGTTTTGTTCACATCTCCTTTGCTTTTAGGACACTATCGGTTAGGTTTAGGTGTCAGTTTAGGTAAGGATGACTGTTTTGTTCACCTCTCATTTGCTTTTAGATCACTATCGGTTAGGTTTAGGTGTCGGTTTAGGGTGAGGATGACTGTTTTGTTCACATCTCCTTTGCTTTTAGGACACTATCGGTTAGGTTTAGGTGTCAGTTTAGGTAAGGATGACTGTTTTGTTCACCTCTCATTTGCTTTTAGAACACTATCGGTTAGGTTTAGGTGTCGGTTTTGGGTGAGGATGACTGTTTTGTTCACCTCTCCTTTGCTTTTAGATCGCTATCGGTTAGGTTTAGGTGTCGGTTTAGGGTCAGGATGACTGTTTTGTTCACCTCTCATTTGCTTTTAGATCACTATCGGTTAGGTTTAGGTGTCGGTTTAGGGTGAGGATGACTGTTTTGTTCACATCTCCTTTGCTTTTAGGACACTATCGGTTAGGTTTAGGTGTCAGTTTAGGTAAGGATGACTGTTTTGTTCACCTCTCATTTGCTTTTAGAACACTATCGGTTAGGTTTAGGTGTCGGTTTTGGGTGAGGATGACTGTTTTGTTCACCTCTCCTTTGCTTTTAGATCGCTATCGGTTAGGTTTAGGTGTCGGTTTAGGGTCAGGATGACTGTTTTGTTCACCTCTCCTTTGCTTTTAGAACACTATCGGTTAGGTTTAGGTGTCAGTTTAGGGTGAGGATGACTGTTTTGTTCACCTCTCCTTTGCTTTTAGATCACTATCGGTTAGGTTTAGGTGTCGGTTTAGGGTGAGGATGACTGTTTTGTTCACCTCTCCTTTGCTTTTAGATCACTATCGGTTAGGTTTAGGTGTCGGTTTAGGGTGAGGATGACTGTTTTGTTCACATCTCCTTTGCTTTTAGGACACTATCGGTTAGGTTTAGGTGTCAGTTTAGGGTAAGGATGACTGTTTTGTTCACCTCTCATTTGCTTTTAGAACACTATCGGTTAGGTTTAGGTGTCGGTTTAGGGTCAGGATGACTGTTTTGTTCACCTCTCATTTGCTTTTAGATCGCTATCGGTTAGGTTTAGGTGTCGGTTTAGGGTCAGGATGACTGTTTTGTTCACCTCTCCTTTGCTTTTAGAACACTATCGGTTAGGTTTAGGTGTCGGTTTAGGGTGAGGATGACTGTTTTGTTCACATCTCCTTTGCTTTTAGAACGCTATTGGTTAGGTTTAGGTGTCAGTTTAGGGTCAGGATGACTGTTTTGTTCACCTCTCCTTTGCTTTTAGAACACTATCGGTTAGGTTTAGGTGTCGGTTTAGGGTGAGGATGACTGTTTTGTTCACATCTCCTTTGCTTTTAGAACACTACCGGTTAGGTTTAGGTGTCGGTTTAGGGTGAGGATGACTGTGTGGTTCACCTTTACCAATGTGGCCATGGTCACAAAATGTTCTTGAGATCAGGCTGCAAAATCAATGTGTGGCCAAAGGATGTGGCCAGGCCATGATGACACATTTCCAGCTCTGAATTGTCCTAATCAGCTTGGAGGGGGATAAGGACGAGCCAAAGATGCCAGTTCGGGAGAGAGAGAGATACATTCATTTGTGTTTGTGCGTCTTTGTTTGTTTTGCCATGTGTTATGTTTTTGTTCATTTTGTGAATTAAAGTTTTACGTTGATGGTTCAGCTGGTTCCTGCCTCCTCCTTGCCCATCTTAAGATCCTTGTTACAAAGTCTTTTCTATTTTATTTTTGTTCGTTTTTGAATCATGAAAATTTGCTTTAGTTAAGTTTAAAATTAAGTATGTACTTGTTTAAATATTACAATTATTTCTCGTATCTTATGCAGAATCAACTATAGTCAGCCATTTCTTGGTCAATTTCACCTAACTGTGTTAACACTGTAAGGCTTTCGAAACATTTCTTTGTGTGTTCTGATCATTGACACCACCATTGGTGTGAGTTTGGGCAGGACCACAGGAGAGTGTTCAAGAAAGCTGTTTGAATACAATCATCTATTTTGCAATTCCATTTGGTGCCGTAGAAATTACACACTTTAACTTGAAAATGTTTTCATTAACAATAATAACACTGCTCCTCATCCCTCCACAGAAAGAGCGAGAGAGTTTCCTCTCCCATCATGTCCCAGAAGGTGAGCGCCTGGTGACCCTTTCCCTTTGCCCTGAGGCCCTGACGACAGCGGAGCAGGTGGGTCACATCCGTTCGGCCCTGAGGCGGTGTAAGGAGCTTCTGGAGTGCCTGATCACCCGTGAGGTCAAGGAAATGGGCAAAGAATTGGAAGGGGAGTTCGAAAGTCTTCGGATGACTGTCAAGGATCGACTCGGCCATTTCGTCCACAGTACCGGAGCTTTGCTGGAGAACGGAGAAGATGGCTGTCCACCGTCTCCAGACTTTGAGTGTGCTGAGGTAAAGAGACTTATACTTTTATGCAAAGCGACACACAAAGAAGTGATTAATAATGATGTCCTGACAGCGCTGATTGGTGATGAACGCGCACGTATTCAAACCTACTAGCGACTATCCTGAGTTGTGATGTTAAAGACAGCAGACCTAGACAAATAGAGTCCATTTCATGATTTTAAGATTTTAAGACACAAGTTAAGCTCAATCGACAGTATTTGTGGCATAATGTTGATTACCACAAAGTTAATTTAGTCTCTTCCCTACTTTTCTTTTCAAAAAGCAAAAATGGAGATTAAAGTGAGAAACAGGTCCTCCGCAGCGATAGTGACAACAGAACACAATACTGCAGAATACCGCACACAAAACAGAGAACAGAACTTACTAAACATGTCTGAAGCGTGTGTAGTGGAAGAATTGATGCATTTCTATGCCCAGCCTTATTTTTTTTAACTGAGATCTCTGAAATCAAACAGAAACATAGAGGAGCTACAGGCAGCCACAGTCACACAGTGTCCTAACCTGACGGCAAACGACACGTGATAAAATGTATATTTTCTTAAATGTAGAGTTTTTGTCCTAACCAGCAATGACGAGCGACGGTACATTATATCGAGCGTTTGTTTTCTATTTTTGGCATTGCACAGGTAATTCCATCCACAGTGAACTGGCACTGGTCTAAAAACGTAAAAGAAAAAATAAGGCTGGGCATAGAAATGCATATATTCTTCTACTACAAACTCTTCAGACATGTTTAGTAAGATCTGTTCTCTGTTTTGTGTGCAGTTGTGTTCTGTTGTCACTATCACTGTTTTTAGATAAAACGAGTTTTCTCTTGAACGCCCCCATTGTCGTGAGGGGTCTGTGTGAACTGTTGCTCTCGTGTCCTATCATGAACACACACAGGAGATCAACAGTGAACATTTACACTAAATAATACATCAAATTTCAGTTTCTCACCAAATCTTATTGTATGCTTTCATAACAATCATGAGTCTCATGAATAATTAATGAGACTTCTGAATGATACTTTTGTGTTCTTTTGAAGCTTGAAGAGGTGGTCACCATAAACTGCCATTGTATGACATCACTGAGCACAACATTTATGCACAATTTCTCCCTTTATGTGAAGAAAAAAAAAGAAAGTCATATAGTGTTACAACAACACAGGGGTGAGTAAACAATGACTGAATAAAAATTTTTGGGTGAATTGTCACTGTGGCAGGGAGGAGGGCGGGGCCGGTCGTGATCCTACACACCCGGTCCTATCAGGCTAATCAAGCCTCCGAGAGGGATAAAGGCAGATCACAGAGGATGGTGCGGGAGAGAGAGACATGTCCGTCATGTGTGTGTTTGTGTATTTTGTTTTAAGTTTATTATTAAACTATTATTTATTGTCAAGCCGGTTCTCGCCTCCTCCTTGCCCATCTAAATTCCTTGTTACAGTCACTTTCATTTTTTTTTAACTAAAATAAAATGGATAGTTACGACTCCAAACACCGCTTTAAAACAAGTTATTCCTCGTCTTAGTTTGTTTGTGACACATTCTGCTCAGTATTTCACATTCCTTCATCAGTCGTGCCCACTGATAGCCACGCGGCTATATATATATATATATATATATATATATATATATATATATATGTATGTACTTTTAGTATATAACTAACTGATTTTTGTATTTTTGTTTGTGGCGTGAATCCGGTTCCACGCTGTTGATCTATTGGCTGAATTACACACATTGTTGACCTTGACGTGGTGCTTGAAAGGAATGTTTTGTTTTTTTAATTCATGCCCTATTATTTTGGTCCACTGCGTTTGGCATAGCGGCAACGATAAGCGTTTGGACACACATCAAACTTTTGCCAAGCTGCGCTACTAAACCCTAAATCCCTTTTCCAGTAAGAACCTTACTTAATCCCCCCATCCAGAACCCCTCAACAGATCTAATATGTTTTCAAATGTTAGTTTATGTAGATGATGTGAATGAACTATTTCTGATTGTGCAATCAGAGAAAACATAATGAATGTGCTCTTGAACTTAACTTTGGAGGTTTCCTACAAACAAATGTTTGGCTTGTGATCAAAAAGTCGCTTTACTTTGGATGTGAGTGAGTGAGTTGGCGTTGTGTACTTTTTCTACTCTATTTTTGCATCCTATGACGCCCGAAATTGACCACAAAGTGGGTGTGTAAATTGGCATTTTATCTAAAGCTTATCCGGATACAGACTCCTGATGTTTCCTGAAGTCTTTATTTGGCTCGGTTGTGTTCATTTAACCACATGGCCTTTTACATTCTGTCTGTTATACATAAAGTTTCACCCAAAAGATATCTGGACACCTACATCACACTTTAAATTACTCAATTGCATTAGATAACAAAATATCAAAACAAGTGTGATTTTAAAAAATGTATACGTTTCTAGCAAAACTATTCACAATGCAAAGTGATGAAACAATAGAGAGTGAGTTGTGACACAAATATGGGTTGCCGGTTTGTTCTAATAAAGTCGTGGACAGCAGGGTAAACAATGCTAAATGCTAATTAAAAAAAAAATGAAAATAACCATGTAGTCATTTTATGATATCAAAATAAATAGTAAGAAAACACATTCCATTTCTTTTGTTGTTGATGTCTAAAATGTCATGCTTCAAAACTCTCTCAGATTGACACACATTTATCCATCATTTAAATCGCTCATTAGATTAGACAGATATCAACATGAAAAAGGCTTAAACTCATCCTCAAAAACTACACCAGCCAAAAGAATACGGGATCACTTGCAGCAAGGATAAATGTGTTTTTGTCAACCACAGTGTGCTTTGTATAGTGAACAGGGCTGAAAACAATTAGTCGACGATCTTTAATGCAGTTACATTTAATGCGTTACATCTTTAATGCAGTTATATTTACTGTGTTACATCTTTAATGCGGTTATATTTACTGCGTTACATCTTTAATGCGGTTATATTTACTGCGTTACATCTTGAATGCGGCTATATTTAATGCGTTACATCTTTAATGCGGTTATATTTAATGCGTTACAGCTTTAATGCGGTTATATATAATGCGTTACATCTTTAATGCGGTTATATTTAATGCGTTACAGCTTTAATGCGGTTATATTTAATGCGGTACATCTTTAATGCAGTTATATTTAATGTGTTACATCTTTAATGCGGTTATATTTAATGCGTTACATCTTTAATGCAGTTATATTTAATGCGTTACATCTTTAATGCAGTTATGTTTAATGCGTTACATCTTTAATGCAGTTATATTTAATGCGTTACATCTTTAATGCAGTTATATTTAATGCGTTACATCTTTAATGCGTTATGTTTAATGCGTTACATCTTTAATGCAGTTATATTTAATGTGTTACATCTTTAATGCGGTTATATTTAATGTGTTACATCTTTAATGCAGTTATATTTAATGCGTTACATCTTTAATGCAGTTATGTTTAATGCGTTACATCTTTAATGCAGTTATATTTAATGCGTTACATCTTTAATGCGGTTATATTTAATGCGTTACATCTTTAATGCGGTTATATATAATGCGTTACATCTTTAATGCAGTTATATTTAATGCGTTACAGCTTTAATGCGGTTATATTTAATGCGGTACATCTTTAATGCGGTTATATTTAATGTGTTACATCTTTAATGCAGTTATATTTAATGCGTTACATCTTTAATGCAGTTATGTTTAATGCGTTACATCTTTAATGCAGTTATATTTAATGCGTTACATCTTTAATGCAGTTATATTTAATGCGTTACATCTTTAATGCGTTATGTTTAATGCGTTACATCTTTAATGCAGTTATATTTAATGTGTTACATCTTTAATGCGGTTATATTTAATGTGTTACATCTTTAATGCAGTTATATTTAATGCGTTACATCTTTAATGCAGTTATGTTTAATGCGTTACATCTTTAATGCAGTTATATTTAATGCGTTACATCTTTAATGCGGTTATATTTAATGCGTTACATCTTTAATGCGTTATGTTTAATGCGTTACATCTTTAATGCAGTTATGTTTAATGCGTTACATCTTTAATGCAGTTATGTTTAATGCGTTACATCGACGGACGGACAGACGGACAGACAGACAGACAGAGATGGGATTGTTATTGTATGTGTGGTTTCACTTGAATCAACGCCATTAACAGACTCATTTACATTTATTTATTCTACAGATGATTTTATCCAAAGGGATTTTCACAATGAGGAAGAAAACAACATAAGTCAGTAATATTTGAATGGCTTTGGCATAGACTGAAGCACGTTGGCTCTATTACAGAGATGCACTCAGGTTCATGTTTCAAAAGAAAATACATTTAGAAAATGCTGCTTCTCAACCATCCGTTTTCCTGAAAGTCTAGTCTCTGAAAAGTGATTTTGTTTAACGTGGGTCTGTAATGTTTATTAATGAAGTCGGCTCATCTGCAGGGTCAGGATGAAGTGGAAGGTTCTGGTAGTTTTGCTGCTAAACTCTGGACCTACAGAGTTCTTCTGGAGCTCATCCACTGGACAGACTCGGCCTGTCAAACCCTTCACGTCTTCCACACCGAGAAACAAGGACAACAACAGCTACTGTAGACACTCTGCATCCGTTTGGGCCAGTTTCCACAAATGAATCCTTTTCCTGGACTGAGCACTATGTTCAATAGAGAATCCGTTTAATCCATGCTTTAATAACTCAATGCATGTTAAGACCAGAGACTTCCAGAACTGTCAGATGATTCGTTCAGATCTTTAGACACGTTTAGACTAAGTGTAGTTCAGGAGTAATATGGAAATAATATTACCAGTAAAACAGTTTAAATCAGAAACTAAAAAGTTAAGAGGGGGTCAAAATGGCAATTTTCGCGTATGATTTTGGAGCAAAACTACAGGTCAGAAAAATAACTTTATAAAGGTGTCAGCATCATTATTTAAATTTTACATAGAGATTGGTAGATCTATTACTAAAATCAGTTGACTTCAGCACCTCTTCTTGCATTATCCTCCAATGGTGACTGTTCACAAATGGGGAAAAAGCACTTTTTGTGTTCTTTTTCCAAAGTTGGGGTGTCTGTAACTCAAGAATTATTAAATATATCTTAATATCATTTTAGATTCTGATTCATAATAATAATTATGAATAAATAAAGGTGCATTTCTAGTTTCAGCATTATTTATTCTTCAGACATTCCTCTTTAAAACACAATAAGGATCAGTTGTATGCAAAGTGACCCACATTTGGTTTTCGACTATTGAAACGGTCTCATGGAGCCACATTGAGAGCCCCATATCTCTGGGACTGAACCATATAGGGCCTTATAAATGAAGATACAAAGAGAAACGTTTATTATGAATCAGAATCTAAAAGGATATTAAGATATATTTAATAATTCTTGAGTTACAGACACCCCAACTTTGGAAAAAGATCACGAAAAGTGCTTTTTCCCATTTTTGAAACATCTTCATTGGCGTATAATGCAAGAAGAGGTGCTGAAGTCAACTGATTTTAGTAATAGATCTACCAATCTCTATGTAAAATTAAAATAATGATGCTGACACCTTTATAAAGTTATTTTTCTGACCTGTAGTTTTGCTCCAAAATCATAGGCGAAAATTGCCATTTTAACC
>JAVLUX010000003.1:60320833-60445833 GCA_032164185.1 Moxostoma hubbsi
TCAGGTCTGGGCTCTGGCTGGGCCATTCCAAAACATTAATCTTCTTCTGGTGAGCCATGCTTTTGTGGATTTCGATGTGTGCTTTGGGCCGTTGTTGTGCTGAAAGGTGAACAACTTCTTCCTCTTCATCTTTCTAACGGACGCCTGATGGTTTTGTGCCAAAATTGCCAGGTATTTGGTATTTGGCCCCGGTTCCAGCTGAAGAAAAACAGCCCCAAAGCATGATGCTGCCACGACCATGCATCACTGTGGGTATGGTGTCCTTTGGGTGATGTGCAGTGTTGTTTTTGCGCCAAACATACCTTTTGAAATGATGGCCAACAAGTTCAACCGTGGTTTCATCAGACCATAACACATTTTCCCATGTGCTTTTGGGAGACGTGATGTTTGTTTTTGCAAAATTCAGCCAGGCTTGGATGTTGTTCTTTGTAAGAAAAGGCTTCCGTCTTGCAACCTTACCCCATAGCCCATTCATATGAAGAATACGGGAGATTGTTGTCACGTGTAGCACACAGCCAGTACTTGCCAGAAATTCCTGCAGTTCCTTTAATGTTGCTGTAGGCCTCTTGGAAGCATCCCTGACCAGTTTCCTTCTCGTCATTTCATCAATTCTGGAGGGACGTCCAGTTCTTGGTAATGTCTCTGTTGTGCCATATTTTCTCCACTTGATGATGACTGTCTTCACTGTGTTCATGGTATATCTAATACTTTGGAAAGTCTTTTGTACCCTTCTCCTGACTGATATCTTTCAACAATGAGATCCCTCTGATGCTTTGGAAGCTCTCTGTGGACCATGGCTTTTGCTCTGAGATGCAACTAAGGAAATGTCAGGAACATCCTCCTAGAACAGCTGAACTTTATTTGTGATTAATCAGAGTCACTTTAAATGATGGCAGGTGTGTAATGACTTCTATTTAACATGAGTTTGAATGTGATTGGTTCATTCTGAACACATCCCCAGTTATAACCAGGCTATTTTTTGCGACGCGAGCCCTGTCTTTTCTGTGTATTAGCAGCGTAAAACAGGCGATTGTCCTCCATAGCGCACTCGCTCCAGTGTTTACCTCTCACGCCGTCGCCACAGACAGATCCGTTACGGGCAATCTCCTGATTGCACCACACCACAGCGGAAAAAGAAACTGCGCCAACTGGCATGCCCCAGATCGGCATGGCCAGTTCGGCCTGATGATGGAAAAGTGGCTTAAATGTCTAGAACAAAATGCTCAAAAGTCTTTCAGTGGACTCAAACATCCGCTGAAGATAACGAGATATGCTACATTTCATCAAAGAATTCACACACACTTTATGTAAGATTAAAGGTAGCTAGTCCTCCTTAGTTTACTTGTAAACAAAGTTATTTAGCTATGCTTTTGAAATGTGTTGTGTTTTCACATACACAAAAGAAGATGGACGCACATAATCAACGAGAGTAGGCAAACTCTTTAGTGTGACCCCTATCAAAAATTAGGTGGCACCGGCAGGAAAAATGGTCACAAAATGCGTCCGTTTAGTTGCAGTCTGGAGCCATAAATTTGCAGGTTTCCAAAAGTTGCCCGTCTGAAAACACTTAAATCCCCTAACGGCACAAGTGCAAAAACACTTCAAACGGACTTCTTGCGATTGTGCAGTAATGTTGACCTGCACAGGCTGATGTTATAGAGGCGATGTTGTATATTAATTATAATGCAGAGTGTAATATTGCTTCAAGTGTGTGGAATAGTGAAACTAGTCCTGGTGTTGTCCTTGGTTCAGGACACGGATGGCTTGGGGAAAGGATGCTGTCAAAAGTTTATTATCAACATTGAGGGCAGTTTAGAGTACTTTAAGCGCCTGAGGTGGTAAAGAAGATGATGGGCCTTCGTCACCAGGGTGTTAATGTGGCAGGTCAAGGACAGATCGTGTGATATGTGTATGCCAAGATAACGAAAACTGTCCACTCTCTCCACTGTGGCCCCGTTGAACATCATGGGGTGGTAGTGCTGAAGTCCACTATCGGCTCCTTTGTCTTGCTGACATTCAAAAGGAGGTTGTTCTTCTGGCACCAGTCCTCCAGGCCTTTGATCTTCTGCAGATAGGCCATCGAGAGAAGCATCAGCGTTCGTGATTTTGGAGGATGGTGTTTTATAGTCCGTTATCGTTCTCAGTCCATGCCACAGGCTTCTAGAGCCACCTGTTAGAAACTGACTCCAATTTCTTCTGGAACAAGTCCCAATCTACGCCATCTAGAGCGTCTTGCAGGGTGGGCACCGATTGGTCTGTCCAGCGCGTGACCACCTTCTGAACCGGAGCTTCTTGTTTCAGCCTCTGTTTGTATTTAGGTATGAGGAAGATGGCAACATAGTCCGATTACCCAAACTGTGCTTTGTAGCCTTAATTAAATGGAGTGTAACAATGATCTAGAGTCCTGGCATTGAATGTGTTGGTTGAAGTTTGGCGCTGCATGTTTTAGGTTGGCGCTGTTAAGGTCCCCCATCACAATGAGCGCAGCGTCCCGAGGCACAACGAGGGCTTCATGTAGTTCACATAAGGCAGTGTTCATGTCCACCTGAGGTGGTATATAAACAGAACTTACTATGATCGCGGAAGGTAGAAAGGGTGACATTCGATGGTCAGAAGCTCCAGGTTGCGAGGGCAGGAACGTGTGAGAGGAACAATCGCACCAGCTGTTGTTAACCATTAGACATACACCTCCTCCCCTTGACTTCCACGACTCCATTGTTCTGTCCATGCCAAAAACCGAAAATAACCGGGCGGCTGGATGGCGTGGTCTCGGTGAAGCAGAGGAGGTTGCGGTCTCTAAGGTCCCTTTGGAACGTAACTGTGGTCCTGAGGTCGTCCAGTCTCTTCTCCAGTAACTGAACGTTGGCTAGCAGAATACTAGGCATGTGAGCGCGATGGGCACGAGTCCTCAGTCTGTTCCTGACACCGGCTCGTTTCCCTCTGGGCCGCCGTTTCGGTTCTTCCTTAGAATCTTGCTTGGAGTAACTTAAAGTGCAAGAGAAAAAGGAATAAAAGCTAATTGTGGTCGGAGCTGTCGTGATGGCAGCCGACCTCACTGGCGCTGGAATGGGAGTAATGGTCAACAGGTGTATTAAAGAAGTCCCGCCTTACAGGTAAAAGAGCGGATCGCCTTTTTAGATACAGACATCACCTGTCAATCAACTATGTGCATGTGCATTAGCTGTACAAGCTGAGAAAATTGCGTGTCTTTAGCGTAATTTTGTGGTTATTTCTTAACCAACCGTTTTTGAGATTTCAATGTTCCCCATTCAAGAAGACAGTGGCTGCAGTGTCATGACTGGAAATAGTCTCCCGAGAGCGTCCCAAACATGACCAACAGTGAACTGGCTTGCTAGAAACCCTTCACATTGCAGTCTATCCAAAGTAGGGCGGCCACAATTATGAAATTTGTCTGACAGCAAATAATTGCGATTATGACGATTCATTGTCATGTAAATTGTCATATTTCTGAAGGCGCGTATGTGCTTCATACACCTTTATTTTTACATATTTAACTTCAAATATATAAATCACATAATAATATATGGGTATGTGATTTTCACTCCACAGAAATCGAGTGTGTGTCACTGTGTCATTAACACTGTGTGTATGAACCCGTTATGACCAGGAACATTCGAGCAGGAGCTCTCTGCGTTCACAATCAAAGTTTGTATTTGTTCGTTGATATTTTTGTGGGAGTTTGGAAGTCTCCGCTTCTGAGACCGTCAATCCGCGCATCTCATCATGCTACTCTCCACGACATCCACGCACAACTCACCACACGCCCCACCGAGAGCGAGAACCACATTATAGTGACCACGAGGAGGTTACCCCATGTGACTCTACCCTCCCTAGCAACCAGTCAATTTGGTTGCTAAGCGGACCTGACTGGAGTCACTCAGCACGTCCTGGATTCAAACTAGCGACTCCAGGTGTGATAGACCGTGTCAGTAATTGCTGAGCTACCAGGCCCCCGATGAGTCGATTATTAATAACCGTGGCAGGCCTGGGACAAAGTAACATTTATCATTAACAATGGCGCTACAACATGGGCTGCCATCTTGATTGTTTTTGATTGAACGGAACACGTCTGTCACATGACAACAAAAACGCCATTGTTTTCGAGCATCTCCGTTTTCACTGTCTGCACCAACGCGAAGACGCCGTTTGCATGTATTTACTAGGGAGAGCGCTTGTGCAATGCTCCGTGGTCTCAGTGTGGAAAAATATGAGCGTGGGCGTGGCCTGAGAATAATAATGAAAGAAAAATGCAAGACTTAAAAAACATGGTAACATGAAGATCAATGTGGGGAAAAACTTTTATTGTGCACTTGATTTTGTAGTGGTAAACAACAACTTATATTTCACATATTGTGATTACAAATTCATACTGTGCATTGGACATGCTTTACTTTTTCGGGATGATTTTGGTTGGCGTTTCTTTATGTTAAACATAGAAAAATCAGTTTTAGAGCACGCGGTAAGTTTACATAATTAGTCACGATCATATCAGACTGAAGTTTGAGTCTGTTCATCTTCCTGACTCTTGTCTGTGTGTTTGTCAGGGGACGAGCAGTATCCAGAGGGCGCTGAAGACCGACTTCCGCCGCCGGGCAGTCCGTTCTACCTCGCTGACCCCTCACAGCTGTGGTAAGAGTGGACGTAAATTGAAGACACTTTAGCTGAAGCATGTGGTAAACCATGTTTAAAAGAAACTGACCCGTGTGTGTCGTGCAGTGTGCCTGAGCTCGGTGAAGAAGGCACGAGCGGCGTCCGCGGGCCCGTGCTGTTCCACCCGCCACCCAACTGCAGAATTAGAGAGGTGCATTGTGGGAGTCAGGTGCGGCTTGTCGTCATAGCGATTCGAGACATTGCCAAAGGAGAGGAGATCACCGTGGACTACAGCTTGACCGACTGGGGAGAAAATCCCATGGTACTGAAAATATCTCTGCAAGACGTTCAGTCATGTTAATAGTTGTGTGATGTGCTGCATGCATCAGTGTGGACCGGAAACGCAGCGTTGCGTTTAATATTCATGCAGCAAATGTTCTTGAAATTTGCAGGGTTTCCATAGTTCAGTGTCTCCACCTGGATTTGAATGTGGCTTCAACCCAGAGAACAACATTAAGAAGGTGATTCCACATACATATCCATCAGGGGTGCCATTTTATATCACATTAATTGATCTATCCGTCTCTCTAGGAGGAGGATCCCGGCTCACTACCGCTCTCTCTCACAGTTTCTGACTACCTCACTCCATCATGGTCCCTCTCGCCATCCTCCTCGCCGATGTCTCATTCTGAGGCCAGCGACTCGGACCGCGAAGAGGAGGAAGACGATGATGATGACGACGACGACGAAGAACTCGAGGAACTGCGCGGCCGTATGATGAGGCGCCGTAAGAAACTGAAAACTTCAGCGAGCGTCAAGAAAAAGGCCACGCCCCGCCCACTGTCGTTCACTTGCCCCGCCCCTTCCTCTCCCTCCCCCTTCCAGCAGCCTCTGGCCCCACCCATGACAAACATAAACAATAATATTAACATAAACATTGGGCACGGCGCAAGCGGTACGGTATCCCACCGGCAGCACTGCCCATACTGCGGCCGCCATTTCCGCTCGCTCGCGCGCCATCTGGAGAAACACCACGACCAGCAGCCTGAGGTGCGAGCCGCCATGGAACAGTCGCACCACCATACGCCTCCCCCACCCACAGCAACCACCAACACATTTTCATCGCCCGCACAACCCTCGTCCTCCCTGGGAACGTCGCTGTTTTCACGGGAACACGATACTGTGTCATCGCCGTCTAAATCCAGTGCTGTTTCGTTTTCGCTCTCCCTGTCACCACCTACTACTTCGAAAACCTCTAAAAAGGCCGCCACCGCCCTCTCACCTACTAAAAAGGGTGCAGCTCCCGCTGCCAGCACCGTCAACAAAAGCTCTCCTGTCACGCCCAACCCTCCCGCCAGGAGGGGGCGCCCTCCAAAGAAAGGAAAGGAAAAGAAGCAGGAGGAGCTGCAGCAAGCCAAAGAAGAGGCTCCTCCTACTCCAGGTCAAGAGGAGGATGAGGAAGATAAAGAGGTGGATGAGTTAAACATGAAAGAAGGGAGTGTAGACGAGAAGAACGGTGAGGTGGAGAGGTATGTCAAGCCAAGTTATTTATTGTCATTACTGTAGGGTAACGGGCTACGTTGTCCAATGAGAATCAGTCTTTGTGCAAATCTTATGAATCAGTTCTTTTGAATCTACAGCGCTAAACACACGATCTCCAAACAAACGACTCTTATGAATCGGTTCTTGAGAATCTACAGCACTAAACACACGATCTCCAAACAAATGACTCGTATGAACCGGTTCTTTTGAATCTACAGGGCTAAACGCACGATCTCCAAACAAACGACTCTTATGAATCGGTTCTTGAGAATCTACAGCGCTAAACACACGATCTCCAAACAAACGACTCTTATGAATCTGTTCTTTTGAATCTACAGCGCTAAACACACGATCTCCAAACAAACGACTCTTATGAATCGGTTCTTGAGAATACAGCACTAAACACACGATCTCCAAACAAATGACTCGTATGAATCGGTTCTTTTGAATCTACAGGGCTAAACGCACGATCTCCAAACAAACGACTCTTATGAATCGGTTCTTTTGAATCTACAGTGATAAACGCACGATTTCCAAACAAATGATTCTTATGAATTGGTTCTTTTGAATCTACAGGGCAAAACGCATGATTTCCAAACAAATGACTCGTATGAATCGGTTCTTTAGAATCTACTGCGCAAAACACACGATCTTCAACCAAATGACTCTTATGAATCGGTTCTTTAGAATCTACAGGGATAAACGCACGATTTCCAAACAAATGATTCTTATGAATCGGTTCTTTTGAATCTACAGGGCAAAACGCATGATCTCCAAACAAATGACTCTTATGAATCGGTTCTTTTGAATCTACAGCGCAAAACGCACGATCTCCAGACAAATGATTCTTATGAATCGGTTCTTTTGAATCTACAGTGCAAAACGCATGATCTCCAAACAAACGACTCTTATGAAACGGTTCTTTAGAGCTAAACACACGATCTCCAAACAAATGACTCTTATGAATCGGTTCTTTTGAATCTACAGCGCAAAACGCACGATCTCCAAACAAACGACTCTTATGAATCGGTTCTTTAGAGCTAAACACACGATCTCCAAACAAATGACTCTTATGAATCGGTTCTTTTGAATCTACAGCGCAAAACGCACATTCTCGGGTCATCGGGTCCGACAGATGTTTGTAGAACCACAAGAGTGTACTGCTGTACGGGGTGAAATATTTTGTTGAATTTTTTATGTACTAGTTTGAAGTTTGTCCCAGATTTGGTGTGAACAGGCCTTAAGACTGTATGTGTTGGTTTTTTAATCTCTCATCCATCACTGTGTCTTGTCTCCTTGCAGCCCTCATCGATCACACATGCCTCCTCTCCTCTCCTCACTTTCTACTCTGGTTCTGTACCTCCGTCAGCAGCAGCACTCCTCTTTTCTCTCACTTTCTCGTTCGCCCAGCTTGGCAGAGTCGTGGCGTTTGCTGTGCCACACCAGCTTGGCTCTTCTCATCCTGTACAACCGTCATCGCGAGTGCGAGGTCGCCAAACTCACCATTCAAGACTACCACGACCGCTCCACTGATTCCCCGAACTCCGTCTCTCCACTGGAGTCGACGCTTTCTCCTTTTGAACGCCACGTCCTCTGCCACCTCCCCCGGGTGGGCGTACTGGGCAAACGCGGTCGCGTTCAACCCCTCATTCTTCCGCCCAATTTCGAAGCTTGTCTGGACCTTCTCCTCAAAACCTCCGCAGATGTGGGCGTCGATCCAGAGAGCCCGTACGTCTTTTCGCGGCCGTACCACTCTCCCGCCACGCCGCTACGTGGGACGGACCTACTTCGAGGTTTAGCGCGTACTAGCGGTGCTAAAAACCCCACAGCGCTCACCGCGCCCCGTGCTCGCCGCCAGGTGGCCATCCTCACCCAACTACTCTTGCTGGAGGAGGGCGTGAGGCCTGCAGGTGCAGCCGTGAAGCGACTGGAAGACTTTCTTCAAAAGGAGTACCATGTGACACAAAGCTGCACGCGGATTGGTCAGGACCCGGCGCTGATGAGTCGCGTGGGACGGGTGGTGCTGTACGGAGAGCGAGAGGGCGTGCTGTTCAGAGGGATGAGTCTTCAACACATCTGTCTCGAACTGGACGGTGAGTGAACCGAAAATAAAATGCTACATTTAATTTCTGAAATGATTCATTTATAATCGAGTAGATCATGACATCATATTTTTCTGTTTATTTTTAACTCTGTCGACCCGTGAAATGACGTTAAAAAACTAGTTTGGAAATTTGTCCAGATAAATGTCATTAACACAAAACATTTAGTGTCACATGACAGAATTACATCACGATACTTGGACGGATGAGGAGACGAGAGTTTTCCTCCGTTCAGTTGAAGACAGAAATTAAAATGACATAAACTGAACGTATTGTCTATATGTTTAATTCAAGAGTGTAATATAGGATTACCGGCTCGTTATAACGACACCTGTTCTGATATTCTAATCCATTTATTCTAGTAATCCCAGACACAGATGAGCTCCATTACAACGTCATCATCTGATGTTTCCAACGATTGTGATTAAAGTACGTGAAATCCAATAATAAACCGGCCGATTTCAATAAACTGTCTTAATCTCTCTAATAAGCCATAATACGTTTACGTAAAAAAAAAAAAAACTGCAGATCAATACCAAAAATGTTTTTTTATTATTATCTTTGTCATCAGATTGTACTTCAGAATTATGCTTCAGCTTTTGCACCATTACACTGAACATGGATCTGTTGAACACATGACAGGCCAAACATTATATTTAATAACTCAATATAAAACTATGCATATGTGGTGCACTGACATGTCAACCACATCATGACAAAATGTAACATTTTAACAAAAGGAAAAAAAAACCTTTTAAATTCTGTCTAACAGTGGTATATGCTGTCCGGACCACTAGAGGGCGCCGCTTGCTCGCACAGCACCGACTGAAGTGCTGAATAAAGATATATTTTAAATGCAGCCTTTTAAATCAGTCATGCAGCATTAACGGGTATCACACCGATGTCTTCAAGCCAAAGTCTTCTACATATTGTGGCCGTTATTATATCTGGCGGCGTTTTCAAGCTTCTAACCGATATGCTGATGTCAGTAATTGGCCGATAGATATCGTCAGCCGATACATTGGTGCTGCTACCAATACTTTAGGAAAAACTCATTTATGTGTATCTTCAGTATACGGTTACTACCATAGTATACAGACATTAAAGTGTGTCTCTCTCGCTCAGTGATGTCAGGGAACTCTGCCGACTCTTTCTCGGATGATTCAGATGGAGAGGGTGAGAAGAATAAAGAGAAGGCTGAAGTAGTGAAGAAGGGAAGATCCAGCGCTCGAAGGCCGACGCCCAAAAAGAGAAGCCGCCCACATGTGACACCGGCCACGCCCTCTCCTTCAGGTGCACACAAGAGGCGGAGCTCCCAGGTCAAATCAGGTGAGTGTCACTGGTGTTGGGGAAACCTTATTTTAACTTTATTATAAAGGTACAGAACTTCTTGTTTTAAATGTATTTATTGTAAAAAATATAAATGATTTTGTGCTATTCATTTTGTACAAAAGTATTACATGTAAATATATAAATAAAAACAAATTTACAATATCAATTGCATCTAGTTTTTCTAAAAAGTGAACACGACATTTCTACCATGACATCTGAAAAGGAAATCTATTGATTTAATTGATTCTGCATCCAAGACACTAAAAGTTACGGAAATAACCTTTAAATTGGATGCAGCGGGACAATTTTAACCACTATAATTACAAAACACAATTTAAGTGTAACTGGTAAGTGTTGTTAATGTATTTATTCCATAAATAATAAACTTTGTACAGATCTTATAGAATATTTTTTCTTGCATTATGTGTAAAATTTCAATGATGGGTCCATTTAAGACGAAATTTGATTTCTAAAATCAGTGTTTATCAAATGGACTGGTTTGATTGACGCAGATACTCGCTTCTCAGAGAAGTTTACGGTAGGACGAGCGGTTTTACGAAATGAAACAACGTGCCTGATTTTAAATGATAAAAAATAGAAAATAAAAAGTGAGTTGTGTAGTGGTGAAGAACTGAAGCCCAGAGATCATTTGACTGAATAAGCAGCTTCAGACTCGTCTTTCACTGCATGTTGTGTCTCGTGCGGAAGGAAGATTTGGGTGTTGTGATCGTGCGGTCACCATCGCTTGAGCCGTGATATCCCATAATTACATTTACATTTCATTATGCGTTAGCACGTTCCGTGTATTTTGGGTCCAAAGACATGATCCACACACTCCCATTTTCATTTCACGTCTCTTTTAATATCCTTTTCTGATATTTACAGTCAGTTTGTGATCAAAAAGTGACAAATAAATAAATATAAGTGCTGGAGAGTTAGTCAAAAAGCCAAAATAATACAAAACAAAATCATGGAGGGTCAAGTGTTTGATATCATTGTAAAGAAAACTCATTAATGTTTTAATGATTATAATACATTCTGAGAATCTCAACTTAAGAAATGGCCGAAAAGTCACAAATTAGCCAAAAAATACCTTCTTTTTTTTTCTTATTTGACATGAAATATCTCTGGGTGTAAATAATGTGACTCTGAAAAACTGATTTTGTTTTGTTCTCAATCATGTCAACTGTATCTGAGAAAACATTTGTGTTGATCCGACAAAGCAATCAAAAGTTCCAACGTTACAAATATAATTGATCATAGTGTCCAAAAACATCTCCAAACAAATAAAAGATAATAATTGTACATAAGAACTAATTACACATGCAAACACAATAATGACTAAAGGTTTGCATAGCATGCACACATGATTTTAGTCATGAGATTTCACAGAATGAGTTTCATTCTGTGTCATTTGAGTCATCATTGAGTCATCATTGTGGGTTATCTAATGATCTATACATCTGATTATCTTGTGTGTGGACTCGTTTGAAAGATAATCATCTCATTCAGTTTCATTCTGTGTCATTTGAGTCATCATTGAGTCTGTGTCATGTATTTGGCACCATCTCCTGGTGGTCATATGTAACATTGTGCTTCATGTGGATTATCTAATGATCAATACATCTGATTATCTTGTGTGTGGACTCCTTTGAATGATAATCACTGACTCAAATTATATATGACATATTACTTATTCGTGAAGTTTTAAGTGAAAACGCAGCATATATGCAACACCAACGTAATTGTCAAAGCACAGAGTTGAAAGGAGTGGTGATAGTTTCACCTGAGCGGAGAGCGCCGTTGTGAAGATTACACTCCGCTCGCTCGACACTGATTGCGTTTGGGATATGCTGGTTTGGGATCTGCTAAATAAGCAACATGCCTGAGGTTATGGAGGTCTAACATTGTTTTAGTGAAGTTGCAAACCTTATAACCTCAATAAACGCAAAGTTTTTAAAAAGCTTAAACGAAGGCAGTGCAATTTGTGAATTAAATCATTTGTATTTGTTTTACGAGCATTAAACATGATTTCATCAAATATATATATTGGACAAAATCTCACTTTATGCAGGACAAATAATATTTATATGTTAAATCCATGATTAATCCCTGCTGTACATATAAAGAGTGCATGCACAAGACATGATCGTTCGATGCTTATAAAGTCCAGATTCACTTTTAAATGCTTTAAAAATATCAGTAGTGGAATCTACTAATATAACATGTAATAACCACAGTCCTTTATATTACATATATAAACATTGTAGGGAATATTAATCAAGCAACACTGACAAAGAGAAACATTTGCTGCTGTTTTACATGCTTTAAAACACAAAATTAGGATGAGAAATTGCTCATTTAAACAATGATTTCACTTTTATCTGCACTATTTTTCCTGGTGTCAGTTCATGTTTTCATTATTCTCGAACACACTTTACAGATTGTGGTTTCTGGGTCGGTTGTTGCACTCTGAAAGCACAAATGTGCTTGTTTGCGCGTGCAACACGTGTTTTAACACTTGTAGAGGCGTGTTTGATGACTTGTTTAAAGTAAAGGTAATTTATAAATGAAGTGTTTAAGACATTATCTGAAGATGTTCAATGACAGATGTGCTAACAGAGAAATATTTGATTGATTATTGATCATAAGGAAGCGCTGGTTGACCCGATTATCTAACAGCAGTTTTAAACCAGTCCCCAAAATAAACCGTGAGATTTAATATACAACAATCAGATCATTTCAGATGTGTTAATTACTAATCATTTGATTTAATAAATGTGGGCCTGTAGTCTATATTTCACCCAGAGGGGCACCTCAGCCCATGTGGGCAAAGGGGCACTGTAGCTACCCCCTCTGTGCGTGTGTACTATAGAGACATTTCCTGTCAGAGCGGGACTGGAACGAATGAACCGGTGAGTGCGAGCGGAGAGCGGGTTACCTTGGTTCTGCTCCAGACTTGTGAGTCACTGCATCTCTACTAGAGGTCTGCAACCCGACCCGGGCCCGACGGGACCTGAGAACCCGACTGGTTTTGGGCCGGGTTTGGGTCGTTTGTAATTAAAGAAAAAATAAACCGGCTCATCGGACTTCGTGCACTTGCTGTGACTCACTGACGTGCGAACGGACGAGTTAGGGGCCGTTCACACCGACCGTGTTCTGTTTTCCCATCATTTAAACACATACTGGACGAATGTCCTTGACATTTGCACCGCGTCTCGCGCAGGACATTTTTAACACCATGTCAAGTTAAAAAGGAAACGCATGTCGCGACACCTGCGCTCGGTTTCATTCTTGCGCCGCGTCCAGATTGTCTTTAGCGCAGTTGTCACCAAGATTCAATGTTCTAAACCTGTTCGGGCTGCATAGAGGGACTGTTGCGTGTTTCATATTATTCCAGATTGTTCCGCACCAAGTGAAGCTTCAGCACATAAACGGTAATGTTTATCCCTTCTGCTCCAGTGTACTGAGGGGCTGCTGCGCCTTGTTAAAACTGTTTTAGTGAGCGGTTTCGGGTCAGGTTTAACATCAGACGGCTAACCTCTGATCTCTTCTCCAAACCGTGTTCATTACAATCCTTGTTTTCAACTCCTCAGGTAAACGTGGCGTTCTGAAGCGGCCGTGGTCTGAAGCGGAGCGGGTTGCCGTGGAGACTCACCTGAAGCGGAATATCGTGGAACTGCGCGTTCCTGCTAAAGCGGACTGTGAGCGCTGTCTGCAGCACTGCCCCCTGCTGGTCACCAACCAGCGCGACTGGAGGGCCATTAAATTCTACTGCCACAACCGCATTCAGCTGCTGAAGAAGCAGGGGCGCAGAGAAGGCGCAAGCGTCTGTTAACTACAGTAACAACGCGCACACGTTAATGTTTCACCAAAAAATCCAAAGTCTGTCATTATTTGTTCACCCCCGTGTCGTTCCAAACTCGTTATGGAATGAGATGACGGCGAGTGAATCGTGACAGACTTTTCCTTTAAGCTTCTACAGAGGGCAAAGATGCACACTTTCCACATTCCCGTGTGTGATATTGACGACGCTTGAGTTTGAAGTCTTTCAAACTATGAAACTTTCACTCTCTGGACGGACTGAACGACACTCGCGTTCAGGAATGAACTGGTGCAAATATTGTGAAGTACTATTTCATTTCTATATGAATGTTTTGAGTCTTGCTGTTGGACTGCTGTGATGCAGTCGGACCGATTTTTCTTATTTAATTGTCTTTACTCCACTAATAACTGACAGCGCTAAACAATTGGGACCAGTTATTGACGAGAGATCAGTGTTACCTCAGACGCTCATTCGCTTCACTTCAGATTAAGTGAACCTCATGGCCGTATTTCACCTGAAAAAGTCAAAAATAATAATTATGTTTGTTTATATAATTAATGCAAAATGTTTCAGGACCATTAAGATTTTTGTTTTCGTGACGAGCACATTTTCCACCAAATTCTCATGTTTCCTATATAGTGTTGCGGAACGGTCTCACTTACATAAAGTTCCAGCTAAGCGTTTATTAATTAAGGTCGTGAGCCGTATCGTAGGTTTTAAACTCTCCGTTCTCTGAAGCGTTGAAAAGACGTGAATTTCAGGTTGATGTTTAAAGTGTTTTAGTGTCGCTTGACTGTCGGCGGTACTAAACAACATTTCTATTGATATACGTAAATATAGTCCGGCGGTCTCTAAACGGTTCACGTGCGTCGGGAAGGCAAAGTGCTGCAGGGTCACCCGTTCCTGTAATTGATGCGAAACATTGTAAACTGTCAAATCAAAACAAAAGCTCCAGGTGAAATAAACATTTTACTATTGTGTAAAACAAATCTTTAAAATCATTGTGATTCAGTATCATCATATAATAATAAAATGGACTGGACAATAATACATGATATATAACTGGCTAACAAAATATGACGTTTTTGCTGTTATATATTCTTATTAATATTTAAATAGTTAAATATTGCTGCATTGTATAATCAACTACATTTAGGGATGCTCTGATCGATCGGGCGCCAGTCACGTCCTGTGACTCGATCGGTAACACGATTGCACGTGTTGCAAAAGACGCGCGGCTCCTTTAAGGCTTCCGCCGCTGTGTCGTGGCATCAGGAGTGTGGGTAATACTGGCATAGTGTGTTGCTGCAGTGGAGGAAGTATGGCGAATATGAAACGTTTATGTTCATAAGCAACAAATCAGCGTTATCATTCATTATATGGCAGCGTCTCAGTCATGATGCCCGCTGGGCATCGGCATCCCAGTAATAAAGTGCCACATTCAGTTTAATGGCACTTATGTGTTATCAGCTTGTCTCTAGATTTTATCTTAATAGAGAGAATATTTTGTTAGCCTATACTAGCTTTTAAACGTTTTTTTGTCAGCAAAACTAGCCAAAGGGATTTTATGGGTAGAAAATCTCACAAATAGCCGTGACAGAGATCCTGATTAAAGGTGAAATGATCGGGATCGGCTGTAAAAT
The DNA here is from genome assembly GCA_032164185.1 of Moxostoma hubbsi. Classification (NCBI taxonomy): domain Eukaryota; kingdom Metazoa; phylum Chordata; class Actinopteri; order Cypriniformes; family Catostomidae; genus Moxostoma; species Moxostoma hubbsi. The sequence continues at coordinate 60,335,890 of JAVLUX010000003.1, forward strand.
CCTGATCGGAGCATCATTATTTATTATATTACAAATTAAATATTCCCCATTTGTGGTGAAATATGACCTGGACGTGTTTGGTGAGATTCACTCATCTGAGCTTTTAACTAAACTTTTGTTACAATAAATAAACGGCTGATATAAACGGCAAACTTATATTGACCTTTCGTTAAGCCCCGCCTTAAAAACCATTCTGACCAATCCGACCCCAGCTGCTGTTACCGTCCTGTATTTCTAATCATTCAAGCTGAATTTTAGAAGAAATACGGTATAATTTTGTGGCATCCTGGTTCACCTTCTGTGCAATTAATGATGTTTCTGAATAATTTAACAATTGAAAAGAAGATCAAATGCTTTACAATGTCACAGTTAATTTATGAGCAGATTTAACTGAAATCACATGGTTTACGGTAACCAAAGTGGGCGGAGCTCAGCGGACGGGCAGCAGTAGTTCAGAGATCTCCTGTGCCAACAGAACAAAAGCGGTTTCACCTTTAAACCTGTTTTTACTGTAAATTCCCCTTTTTATCTCTGCAGTCCTCTGAGGTGTATTCAGTGTACAATGATGTATCGTAATGATGATATTAGACATTAGCAATGCTTCTGGAGTACTTTCTGTAAATATCGACTTCATTTTAAAGTTGTTTTCTGAAATACTGTTGTAAAGAAAGATGCTATTTAGACAAATACAGAGATTAACGTCACATCACAAAACAACATATTTGATTGGCACATTGTTGTGTGCTTTATTACGTTACAAACAGCTGAAACTATAATCAATGTGTATTTTAATATCAGCTACAGTTGATGTATTCAACACAAACTTGAGAGGGGAACATTTGGTTATTTTGTGTTACTGGACTTTCAATGTGGTCTCAGATTAAAAAGACACAAGACAATTACTAAACAACATTATAATTGTTTTGCCCCTGTTTTGAAATGTATGTGGTTATATTGTCAATGTATGGCAGAAGTGTAGCTGTGGGCGGTTATATACGGTCTGATTATTAAACATGTTATTGCTTGAACAAGGTTTGCAACGCTTCTCAGCAGAATACATTTCAGTGAGCGCTCGATATTTCGATGAGACTGTTAACATATATACTCTTGAAAACACTTTCTGTCACATGGGAGTGCACAGATAGATGCTTTTAATAACTACAGTGGCAGGAAAAAGTATGTGAACCCTTTGGAATTACCTGTATTTGCGTATGAACTGAAAAATCTGGCTAGTTACAATAATTTTTTCAATAAAGTTTTAACTAATTACACAAACGATTGTGTTGTTCTTGTACATATTCAATACGTCACTTGTACATTCACAGTGTAGGTTGGAAAAAGTAAGTGAACCCATAGGCTAATGCCATCAACAAACGCTTACTGGAGCCAGGAGTTGGTACACCTGGCATCCAATTAATGAAACGAGATTGGAGGTGTGGGTTAGAGCTACTTATAAGGGTTAAAAGTTATCTTGAGTTTCGATACTCATCTGACCACAGTTAGACAAACTGTCTATAAATGGAGATGATTTAGTACTATAGATATTCTCACTAGAAGTGGCCGTTAGATATTCACCTGTCCACAGTTAGACAAACTGTCTATAAATGGAGATGATTTAGTACTATAGGTACTCTCACTAGAAGTGGCCGTTAGATATTCACCTGTCCACAGTTAGACAAACTGTCTATAAATGGAGATGATTTAGTACTATAGATACTCTCACTAGAAGTGGCCGTTAGATATTCATCTGTTCACAGTTAGACAAACTGTCTATAAATGGAGGTGCTTTAGTACTATAGGTACTCTCACTAGAAGTGGCCGTTAGATATTCACCTGTTCACAGTTAGACAAACTGTCTATAAATGGAGGTGCTTTAGTACTATAGGTACTCTCACTAGAAGTGGCCGTTAGATATTCACCTGTTCACAGTTAGACAAACTGTCTATAAATGGAGGTGATTTAGTACTATAGGTACTCTCACTAGAAGTGGCCGTTTGATATTCATCTGTCCACAGTTAGACAAACTGTCTATAAATGGAGGTGATTTAGTACTATAGGTACTCTCACTAGAAGTGGCCGTTTGATATTCATCTGTCCACAGTTAGACAAACTGTCTATAAATGGAGATGATTTAGTACTATAGGTACTCTCACTAGAAGTGGCCGTTAGATATTCATCTGTCCACAGTTAGACAAACTGTCTATAAATGGAGATGATTTAGTACTATAGGTACTCTCACTAGAAGTGGCCATTAGATATTCATCTGTCCACAGTTAGACAAACTGTCTATAAATGGAGATGATTTAGTACTATAGGTACTCTCACTAGAAGTGGCCATTAGATATTCATCTGTCCACAGTTAGACAAACTGTCTATAAATGGAGATGATTTAGTACTATAGGTACTCTCACTAGAAGTGGCCATTAGATATTCATCTGTCCACAGTTAGACAAACTGTCTATAAATGGAGATGATTTAGTACTATAGGTACTCTCACTAGAAGTGGCCATTAGATATTCATCTGTCCACAGTTAGACAAACTGTCTATAAATGGAGATGATTTAGTACTATAGGTACTCTCACTAGAAGTGGCCATTAGATATTCATCTGTCCACAGTTAGACAAACTGTCTATAAATGGAGATGATTTAGTACTATAGGTACTCTCACTAGAAGTGGCCATTAGATATTCATCTGTCCACAGTTAGACAAACTGTCTATAAATGGAGATGATTTAGTACTATAGGTACTCTCACTAGAAGTGGCCGTTAGATATTCATCTGTCCACAGTTAGACAAACTGTCTATAAATGGAGATGATTTAGTACTATAGGTACTCTCACTAGAAGTGGCCGTTAGATATTCATCTGTCCACAGTTAGACAAACTGTCTATAAATGGAGATGATTTAGTACTATAGGTACTCTCACTAGAAGTGGCCATTAGATATTCATCTGTCCACAGTTAGACAAACTGTCTATAAATGGAGGTGATTTAGTACTATAGGTACTCTCTCTAGAAGTGGCCGTCCAGTCAAGATGACTCAAAGGGAACACCACAGAATACTCAATGAGGTAAAGAAGAACCCTGAGTGACAGATAAAGATTGAAGGAATCACTGGAACTGGTTAAAATCTCTGTTCATGAGTCTACTATACAGAAAACATTAAACAGGTATGTGTTCATGGCAGGACATCACGATGGAAGCCGCTACTTTCCAACAAAACATGGCTGCATCGAATACCACTTTCACAACGCTACTGGGAAAATGTTTTGTGGACTGATGAAACTAAGGTTCAATTGTTTGGGAAGAACATGCAGCTCTACGTATGGCATAAAAATGGCACTGCATACCAACATGAAAACACCATCCCAACGGTGAAGAACGGTGGAGGAGCATCATGATTTGGGGTTGGACCGCTAGCCATCATTGAGTTAAAAATGTATTCCCAAGATAATCAAGATATCCTACAGGATAATATCTGGGTGGCAGTGTGCCAACTGAAGCTCAGTAGACGTTGTTGACCCTAAACATCAAAGTAAACCCACTACAGAATGACTTAAAAAAAAAAGAAAAAAAACCCTTTTGGGGTGTCCCAGTCAGCCCAGACCTGAACCCAATAGAGATGCTGTGGATTGACCTCAAGAGAGCCGTTCACACCAGATATCCTCAGAATATATCTGAACTGAAGCAGTTCTGTGAGGAAGAATGATCCAGAATTCCTTCTGAATGTTGTGCAGGTTTATCTGCATCTATCGGAAACACTTGATTGAGGTTATTGATGCCAAAGGAGGATCGACCAGTTATTAAATCCAAGAGTTCACTTACTTTTTCCACAGCACTGTGAATGTTTAATGGGATGAGTTCAATTAAGACATGAAAGATTATAATTGTGTTTGTGTGTTGTTATCTGAAGCACATTGTGTTTGTCTATACGTGTGACTTTGATGAAGTTAGATGAGCATTTAATGAGCAATAATGCAGAAAACCAGCTGATTCCAAAGGGTTCACATACTTTTTCTTGCCAGTGTACATACTCTGATTTATAAATATATATCCAGATTTACATTTAGATATTTGGATTATAACTCTATATACAGATCAATGTAAAGGGTTCAACGCCTCATGAAAGGAAGCAGGTTAGTAAAACACACATTACCATATTTGCATCATACTATTCTGTGTAATGTTTAAAGAGTCTATTATTGATTGTATTAATAAGATTACACACAATAATAAATGCACTTTTATTATATTAATGAGACGTGTTTTTAAAATGAATCTGAAGGAATCACGCTTTTGTAACATTATTATGATAATATTCTCATATCTGTATAATCACACACATTATTATGACTATTATGAAACACATTTGACTTTGATTTTTGTCCGTCGGTAGGCGAAACAGTTCAACTGTAGCTCTTTTATTTGTGCAATAAACTACACAACAGCTGTTCCTCAGATCCGAGTGACGACGGACAGCATCTCGCGCTCTCCTGTTAGATGAAGGATCTCCTGAAGAGGATCAGGTGAGCAAATGTCATTTAACAGGTGAATTCAGAAATGATTTATTAACACTTACAGTACATATTCAGGTCTTTAGAGAACACTAAAGTGTAAAGATACAATTTCTAATTCCCTGAAGTAAGAACAATAAAATTATGCATTTAAAAAATTCTATATTTTATGCTATTTTGATCTTATTTGCATGCACATGCCATTTTTACAAATATGTACAAATAAGTAAATTTGTGAAAAATGCAGAACCTACACTTCTATATGTTGAAATATGACGGAAATATGAGAATGTGACAATTGTTGGCAGATTGCTGCCATCTGCTGATTAAAATATAAATAACATGAGTTGAACAGCATGTGATGGCAGTAACAGCCAGTAGATGACTGTAGACACATACTGTGTTGTAGAGGTCTGCACGGGTCTTAAAAAACGAAACCTGACTCATACTCGAGACCATGTGGCCCGCCCCGAACGATAGGGTCAGACTTTAAGCCCAAACCCAAAATATCTCTGTAGCAGCCAATACTGTAATATATTTCCTATTCTTAATGTAATAAGTCAATAATATAATAACTTTTTGCCCATAATGTAATAAGTTCTTATATTACAGTCTCATTATCTAATGTCTCCATGCGAGTGCTGTTGCAATAGGCTGCAGTTTATGTAACAGTACTGGAACATGAAACAGTTTTAACAAGGCGCAGCTGCCCCTCAGTACACTGGAGCAGAAGGGATAAACATTACCGTTTATGTGCTGAAGCTTCACTTGGTGCAGAACAACCTGGAATAATATGAAACACCGCAACAGTCGTGTGTGTGTGTGCATGAGAGAGAGTGTGTGTGCGTGCGTGTGAGAGTGTGTATGCACGTGTGTGTGCACGTGTGCGAGAGTGAGTGCATGCGTGTGAGAGTGTGTATGCACGTGTGTGTGCGAGAGTGAGTGCATGCGTGTGAGAGTGTGTATGCACGTGTGTGTGCATGTGCGAGGGTGTGTGTGCGTGCGTGTGAGAGTGTGTGTGCACGTGTGTGTGCGAGAGTGAGTGCATGCGTGTGAGTGTGTATGCACGTGTGTGTGCGAGAGTGAGTGCATGCGTGTGAGAGTGTGTATGCACGTGTGTGTGCATGTGCGAGAGTGTGTGCGAAAGTGTGCGTGCGCGTGCGTGCGTGTGTGTGTGTGCGAGAGTGTGAGTGCGCGTGTGTGTGTGTGTGTGTGTGTGTTTGTTACACTAAATGGAGATATTGAGGAATACTAAAGAGGTGTGGTCACAAGGGGGTGGAATGAGGTATGCCTTATGCTCTATTTAATTATTTTATTTTTAAATGCATTTTAAAAGATGAAATAAATAAACCGTTTTAAATATATCTATTAATTTGTCCATTTAAAAAATATATATTAATTGTTAGGAGCCGCCTGACAGGGAGCAGCAGGTGAAGAGTGCTTGATCAGAAGAACCAGCTTGAAGCCGCTCTGATGAAGTCTGTTCAGCGGCTGTAAGAAGTACGTAAGAGGGATGGCACAATTGTGAGCTTAAAGAACTTAATGAGGGAGATGAAAGACTCTTTTGATGAAAACGTCAAAGCTTTAGAGGAGCAAATTCAGACCTTCAGAGAGATGCAAGTGGGTCGCAAAGTCGAGGCTCAGCAACGGGCAGATAAACGGAGTCAAAGACTACATAGAGAAGGCCAAAGCACTGCAAACGTTTGAGATGAAGAGAGATGAAGCTGAGCTTAAAGCAGAAAAACAGAGAAAAAAAAGGAGTTCAAGATGGCCGAAGCTCAGCGAAAGTTGGAGCAGAAGATAGCTGAAGAAAATCTTAGGGCAGAGAAACGGAGGGAGAAAGAGGAGCTGAAGATGGCTGAAGCCCAGATAGAGTTGGAGATAAAGAGAGTCCAGGCCCTGCAAAAGGTCAAAGAAAAGCGACTTAAATCAGAAAAGCATTACAAGGAGATATGTGCCGAAGCCCTGCCTAAGTTGGATGTGATAAGAGCCAAAGACCAGAAAAAATGGACGTACTGAGAGCCAAAGTTCAGCTAAAGGCAGAGAAGAAAGCTAAAGCTGAGCAAACGCTTGAAGAAATGAGACTGAAAGCTTGAGCAAAAGATGGCTGAAGCCCAGCAGCCGGTAGAGAAGTCCATGCAGGCCGCTTTGAGCACATCGAGGAGGTGTCTCAAATGAAAATGGGGTGAATGGAAAATACCCCAAAAAGCTGATAAAAGGAGCATTCAACAAAAAGATAACATGCATCAAATATCGAGCATTAAAAAGACAACATTGCACACACAAATTTGTTCTGTTTCATTAACCCTTAAATGCATACCTTGGGTCTTTAGTGACCCGGGACCTCATTTCATCCCCTGAACCTCATCCATTTTTTGGGCTTAGTTGTGCTCAGTGATGTCATACAATGGCAGTTTATGGTGACCACCTCTTCAAGCTTCAAAACAACATAAAAGTATAATTCAGAAATCTAATTAATTATTCATGAGACTCATGATTGTTATGAAAGTATACGATAAGATTTGAAACGTGTAGTTGACAATGAACAAGGAGGAAATATAGACATTATAATTTTCTCATTGCGCACCTGTTTTTCTCTCCTCTGTGTTACACAGATTATTGCATCCATCTCAAAGCACCGCTTATCAAGAACAACCAACAACAACAAACAATTATGCGAAGGATTCAAATCAATCTCAAACCCTCACCGCTCAGGAACAACCAACAACAAACAATTTGTGGTAAGTCATGGCATCCGCTCATGTTATTTCTTCCTGCATTGTTTACAATAGCCTCCTCCATCAGCAGTGAGGGATTCACATGTGATAAATGTAAGGAATTAGTCAGGCTGACAGAGAAGTTTAATGAGTTAGAGACTCGCATCCGAATGCTAGTGTAGGTCAGTAAGAAAGAGAAGCCAGTAGATACTGTTTCAGATGGGGGTAGGACAGCAAGCAACACACACACACACTTTGGTTCCAGCTATAGAGCCCCGCAGCAGGGCTTTGGGTGACATCTCGGTGGCATACTCAGCAAAGCAACAACACTCTCCTGTTCCTGTTAGGGTTTCCAATCGATTCTCCCCACTCAGTGATGCACCCACTGAGAATCATGTTGAAAGAGCCCTTGATATCGGCGATTCTATTGTAAGGAACGTGGAAATAGAGACTCCAGCCACAATTGTTAATTGCATTTCGGGTGCCAGAGCATGTGACATCAGATCAAATTTACAAGTGCTGGCTAATGCTAAACATAGATTTTCTAAAATTGTTATCCAGGTCGGCACTAACGATGTCCGGCTTCGCCAGTCGGAGATCACTAAAGATAATGTTAAAGAGGTCTGAATTTGCAAAAACAATGTCAGACACTGTAATATGCTCTGGTCCCCTCCCTGTTCATCGAGGTGATGAGGTTTATAATAGATTTGTGTCACTGAATGGCTGGATGTCTGAGTGGTGTCAGGAGAATAAAATAGGATTTATAGACAATTGGAAGAGTTTTTGGGGTAGACCTGACCTGCTAAAGAGTGACGGACTCCATCCCTCCAGGGAAGGTGCTGCTCTCCTCTCTAGTAATTTGGCTCATAGTCTTAATGATAGTATTTGACTGACTGGGGCCCAGGTCAGGAAGCAGACAAACTGGCTAATCCGAACTTCTGCTAGCTGCCTTGAGACAGGTCACATACACTACAACACATAGAGACTTCCCCGAACTACCAAACACAATACCTCACTAAATCATATAGAAAAAATGTCTATGATTTTGATTAAGGTCAAACTTGAACAAAACAAACAAATAAAACATATACATCATGTAAAAATAGGGCTACTAAACATTAGATCACTTTCTACCAAAGCACTAATTGTTAATGAAATTATTACAGATCATAGTTTGGATATGCTCTGTTTGACTGAAACTGGCTTAAACCGGATGAATATATTAGTTTAAATGAATCTACTCCCCCAGGTTATTGTTATAAACATGAGCCTCATCTGAAGGGTCGAGGAGGAGGTGTTGCTACAATTTACAGTGAAGTTTTTGGTGTTACTCAGAGGACAGGATATAAATGTAAGCCTTTTGTACTAATAATGCTTAACGTGACTGTGGCAGCGAGGGCGTGGTCAAGCGCCCGTCCGAAGGGAGAAAGCGGTAAGGGTGCTTGCACCTGCGCTAAATTATGTCTAACACCTGTCTCTAATTTCAGTGAGTATGGGGAGAGCGGCATAAAAGAGCACCAGGGCCTCCAGTCGAGAGAGAGAGCTGCCAGTCCAGTGTTGGCAATAGAGAGACAAACCTAACTTGTTAGATTAGTTCAAGAAGTTTATGTATAGCACGTTTTGCACTACCCCGTCTGTCTACTACCCGTAATTAAAGAGCCTTACCTTTGTGTTGAACCCTGTTCCCGTGTCCTCCTTCCTGTGAAGTCCTTACACTGGTGCCGAAACCCAGGAAAAGAAAATTGGATCTTCTACATCCAACCATGGAGAGAGCTCGCCCCGTAGAGTCCTCCCAGCTGGCCGAAGTCCTCCAGTCCCTCGCTGCTCTACATCAAAGCCACCAACAGTCCCTGCTTGAGCTCAGACAGGAGCAAGATCGGCGATTCTGTGAGATCGTACGGGCCCAAGCAGACGATCGACTGGCCATCCGGAGCCTCCTCAGCCAGGAGGCCGCCACAGCCGTGACCCCGGACACCCGTGCCATGCTGCCCCCGCCCACGTTACAGAAGATGGGGGCGGCTGACGATGTTGAAGCGTTCTTAGATTTGTTCGAACGAACTGCTGAAATCTGGGGCTGGCCGCAGAGTCAGTGGGCAGCCCGCCTTGTTCCTCTTCTGTCCGGGGAAGCCCAACTCGCGGCTCAACAACTGCCGGCAACTAACCTCCTGGCCTACGCTGATTTGAGGAAAGCCATCTTGCAACGGGTTGGTCGGAGCCCCGAAGAAAACCGCCAACTCTTCCGGGACATGAAGCTGGAGAAGTCCGACCGCCCGTTCGCCTTTGCCCAGCGGCTCCGTGATGCCTGCCGTAGGTGGCTGCTAGTGGGGGACCGCGACGTCGAGGGACTCATCGATCAGGTGGTGCTGGAGCAGTTCGTCCAATGCTTGCCCAGGAAAACGGCGGAGTGGGCCCAGTGCCACTGCCCGGCGTCGCTGGAGGCGGCCGTCCAGCTCGCAGAGGACCACATGGCGGCGATCCCAAGGGCGGATGAGCCCTCTCACTCTCTCTCTCTCTCTCTCTCTCTCTCTCTCCCTCTCTTCCCCCTCCCCCTGTGTTTTCTTCTGCTCTCACCCATCCCCTCCAACCCTCTCCCTCTGTCCTCTCTCCAGGGCCCGTTCCTGCCCCCTGCAGGCGATGAGCCTGGTTAGGATCATCAAACCAGTCATCAGCCACATCACCTCCTTCCCCCACAACCTACAACCGCTCTCCCCCTCAGGTGGGGGCATCCGCCGAAGCAGGTACGGGTGTAGCGCCTGGGCCAGCCTGTCGGAGGTCCGGGGACCCGAGCCTCTTCCGCGATCGGTGTTCGTTGATGAAGGTGGGGGCGGTGGTTCGGGTCTCCGATCTCCCACATGCTGCCCCCGATCGGGCTGGAGCGTACCGGATTCCTGTAAGAATCCAGGGGGGTACACACCAAGCTTTGCTGGATACCGGTTGTAATCAGACCACCATCCATCAACGCTTGGTTCAACCCGGGGCTTTGAGCACGGCTAAGCGGGTTAGGGTGAGGTGTGTGCATGGGGATGTTCACAACTATCCGATGGTGACCCTACTGGTTAAATTCCGAGGGAGAAAACATAGAGTGGAGGCAGCGATTAGTTCCCGCCTCACCCATCCTCTAATCTTGGGAACTGATTGGCCTGTATTTAGAGATATATTAGGGGGAATTTGCACGGATGGGTCCTGCACTAAAATAGGGAGATGTGCGATGCTTTGGCAGGGGAGGCGGAGCCGGGGCCATCCTCAACTGTTCCAAATCAGGATGACGAGGGAAGGGGCGGGTCCTCCGCCCCTCCCCTTCGTAGGGAATTCCCTGACGTGGATTTCCCTTTGGAGCAGTCGCGCGATGAAACCCTTAAGCACGCCTTCGATCAGGTGAAGACGATTGATGATCAGCGTCTTCAGCCGGACATCGCTCTCGCATACCCCTATTTTGCGATTATAAATGAGCGATTGTACAGAGTGATGCAGGACACTCATACAAAAGAAAATGTCACACAATTATTGATTCCACGGAGCCGCCGCGAAATGTTATTCCAGGCGGCTCATTATAATCCCATGGTGGGTCACCTAGGAGAAAGGAAAGCACTTCTCCGTCTAATAGCCCGTTTTTATTGGCCGGGCATTACCGGCAATGTCCGCTGATGGTGCGCGGCGTGCCGTGAATGCCAGCTGGTAAACCCACCGGCCACCCCAAAAGTGCCATTGCGCCCTCTTCCGTTGATCGAGGTCCCCTTCGAGAGAATTGGAATGGACCTCGTCGGGCCATTAGAGCGGACAGCACGCGGACATCGCTTTGTGTTAGTCCTAGTGGATTACGCAACGCGATATCTGGAAGCAGTGCCTCTAAGCAACATCTCAGCACGTAGTGTTGCTGGGGCGCTCTTCAAAATAATCTCCCGGGTGGGGATTCCAAAGGAAATCCTCACCGATCAAGGCACAACATTTATGTCACGCACACTTGGCGAACTTTACGATCTATTGAGCATTAAATCGATTCGCACTAGCGTGTACCATCCGCAGACATATGGCCTAGTGGAACGTTTTAACAGAACGCTCAAGAACATGATTCGTAAGTTCGTACACGAGGATGCTAAAAACTGGGACAGATGGCTCGATCCCCTGTTGTTTGCAGTGCGAGAGGTCCCGCAAGCCTCAACCGGCTTCTCTCCATTTGAGCTACTGTATGGGCCATGCCCACGCGGTGTCTTAGATGTTATACGAGAAAGCTGGGAGGAGGGATCTTCGAATAGCAAAAACGAAATTCAATACGTCCTTGACCTCAGAGCAAAACTCCACACTTTGGGGAAACTAACACAGGAGAATTTGCTCCGGGCCCAAGAACGTCAATGCCGACTGTATGACAGGGGAACACAGCTAAGGGAGTTTGCACCGGGAGATAAAGTTCTTGTATTGCTTCCCACGTCGAGCTCCAAATTACTCACCAAGTGGCAAGGACCCTTTGAGGTCACACGACGAGTGGGGGATCTCGATTATGAGGTTAAACGAACCGATAGGGGGGGCACGCGTCAAATTTACCACCTCAACCTCCTTAAATTATGGAGGGAGGTGGTCCCTGTGTCATTGGCTACGGTAGTTCCAGAGAGGGCGGAGCTCGGACCGGAGGTAAATTTAAAATCCGATCTCAATGCCCCGGTCATTTGTGGAGACCACCTCTCCCCGTGCCAACGATCAGAGGTTGCCAGGTTGCAAAAGGAGTTTGCAGACGTGTTTTCTCCCCTACCGGGTCGCACGAACCTCATCGAGCACCATATCGAGACCGAGCCGGGGGTGGTCGTTCGTAGTCGCCCTTATCGCCTCCCCGAGCATAAAAAGAAAATTGTTCGGGACGAATTGAATGCCATGCTTGATATGGGGGTAATAGAAGAGTCCCACAGCGACTGGTCCAGCCCGGTCATTCTTGTTCCCAAGAGTGACGGGTCGGTGCGGTTCTGTGTGGATTACAGAAAAGTCAACGCGGTGTCTAAATTTGACGCGTACCCAATGCCCCGGGTTGATGAACTGCTCGATTGGTTAGGTACTGCTCGTTTTTATTCGACCCTAGACTTGACAAAGGGTTATTGGCAGATCCCCTTGACACCAATCTCCCGAGAAAAAACAGCTTTCACTACGCCGTTCGGATTACACCAATTCGTGACACTTCCGTTCGGTTTGTTCGGGGCCCCAGCCACGTTCCAGCGTCTGATGGACCGTGTCCTCCGGCCGCACTCTGCTTACGCCGCTGCCTACTTGGATGATATTATTATCTATAGTAATGACTGGCAGTGGCATATACAGCATCTGAGGGCGGTCCTGAAGTCGCTGCGGCGGGCGGGGCTCACAGCAAACCCTAAGAAGTGTGCGATTGGGCGTGTGGAGGTGCGGTATCTGGGGTTCCACTTGGGTCATGGCCAGGTGCGTCCCCAAATTGATAAGACCGCGGCGATTGCGACTTGCCCTAGGCCCAAGACCAAAAAGGGGGTGAGGCAGTTCCTGGGGCTGGCTGGCTACTACAGAAGATTTGTACCTAATTCTTCGGACGTCACCAGCCCGCTGACTGACCTCACTAAAAAGGGGGCTCCAGATCCGGTCCAGTGGTCGGAGCAGTGCCAACAGGCATTCACACGGGTTAAAGCCGCACTCTGTGGAGGGCCGCTCTTATATTCACCTAACTTTTCTCTCCCTTTCCTATTACAGACGGACGCTTCAGACAGAGGGCTGGGGGCCGTACTCTCACAGGTGGTGGAGGGGGAGGAGCGCCCGGTGCTGTACATCAGTAGAAAGCTCTCCTTAAGGGAGACTAAGTACAGCACCGTGGAGAAGGAATGTCTGGCCATCAAGTGGGCGGTCCTCACGCTCCGCTACTACCTGCTGGGTCTGCTCGGATCACGCCCCACTGCAGTGGCTCCACCGCATGAAGGATACTAACGCCCGTTGGTATCTGGCTCTCCAGCCTTTTAAGTTCGAGGTGGTCCACAGACCGGGGGTGCAGATGGCTGTCGCCGACTTCCTTTCCAGAAATGGGGGGGAGTGGTAGGCAGGCCGGATGACGCCCCGGCCTGAGTCGGGCGGTGGGGGTATGTGGCAGCGGGGGCGTGGTCAAGCGCCCGTCCGAAGGGAGAAAGCGGTAAGGGCGCTTGCACCTGAGCTAAATTATGTCTAACACCTGTCTCTAATTTCAGTGAGTATGGGGAGAGCGGCATAAAAGAACACCAGTGCCTCCAGTCGAGAGAGAGAGCTGCCAGTCCAGTGTTGGTAATAGAGAGACAAACCTAACTTGTTAGATTAGTTCAAGAAGTTTATGTATAGCACGTTTTGCACTACCCCTGTCTGTCTACTACCCGTAATTAAAGAGCCTTACCTTTGTGTTGAACCCTGTTCCCGTGTCCTCCTTCCTGTGAAGTCCTTACAGTGACACCGTGAGAGATATAAGAAATGTCGTCTTTTACCCTTGCTACAATGTATAGATCACCCGGGCCTTATTCTGATTTCCTTGGTGAATTTGCTAATTTTTTTATCAGATCTTGTAGTTACGGTAGATAGAGTTTTAATTGTTGGTGACTTCAACATTCACATTATGAAAATAACACATAGGGATTAGCATTTATCAATATTCTCAACTCTCTTAGAGTCAGACAAAATATAATAGGACCAAGTCATTGCCATAATCATACGCTAGATTTAATTCTGTCTTATGGAGTTGATGTTGATAATATAGAAATTCTGCAGCAGAGCGATGATATCTCGGATCATTACCTCGTCTCTTGTATGCTGCAATCAGCTAATGTTACTCAATCTACACCACGCTATCGTTCAGGTAGAACTATTCTTTCAACCACTAAAGATATCTTCACTAATAATCTTCCAGATCTATCTCATACACTCAGTAAACCCCAAAGCCCAGAAGAACTTGATGAAATAACAAAAAATATAAATGCAGTCTTCTCTAGCACTCTTGATATTGTCTCCCCACTTCAATTAAAGAAATAAGCCCTGCACCATGGTACAATGATCACACTCATGCTCTCAAGAGAGCAGCTCCGAAAATGAAGCGCATGTGGAAAAATACAAGATTAGAAGTATTTCGTGGTGCATGGAAGGATAGTGTCTGTAGCTACAGGCAGGCACTAAAAGCTGCCAGGTCAGCACATTTTAGCAAACTCATAGAAAATAACCACAACAATCCTAGATGTTTATTCAGTACTGTGGCTAAATTGGTCAGGAATAAAGCCTCAACAGAACCATATATTACGTTGCAGCACAAGAGTAATGACTTCATGAATTTCTTTACAGATAAAATTGAAATTATCAGAAATAAAATTGGAATTATGCAATCATCTGTCATAGCACCTCAGAAAACAGTGTCTCCTAATTTTCCTCACGTGCAACTTCAATCCTTCGCTGTCATGTCATGGAGAGCGAACAAAACTTATCGAAACATCAAAAGCCATAACATGTTTGTTAGATCCAATACCAACTAAGCTCTTAAAAGAGGTATCTCCTGTAATTTCAGAACCTCTAATTAATATTATTAACTCCTCGCTATGCTTAGGACATGTCCCAACAACCTTTAAAATGGCCGTTATCAAACCGCTTATTAAGAAGCCACAACTTGATCCTGGAGAACTGGTTAATTATAGACCGATTTCAAATCTCCCGTTTATGTAAAAAATACTAGAAAAGGTAGTATCCTCCCAAATATGTTCATTTCTACACAGAAATAGTATATATGAATAATTTCAGTCAGGATTTAGGCCTCATCACAGTACAGAGACTGCACTTATCAGAGTTACAAATGACTTGCTCTTATCATCTGATCACAGCTGCATTTCTCTTCTAGTGCTTTTAGATCTTAGTGCCGCATTCGACACGATAGATACTGACATTCTCTTGAATAGGCTGGAGAATTATGTTGGCATCTGTGGAGTTGCATTAGCATTGTTTAGGTCATATTTAGCATACCGCTACCACTTTGTCTATGTAAATGAGGAATTGTCAAACCAAGCAAAAGTAAATTCTGGAGTGCCACAGGGATCAGTTTTAGGGCCTCTGCTTTTCTCCATGTATATGCTTCCCCTGGGAGACATTATCAGAAATCGTGGAATAAGTTTCCACTACTATGCTGACGATACACAACTTTATATTTCTTCAAAACCTGATGAGATTTCACAATTCTCAAAAATAACAGTGTATCAATGAAATAAAAGATTGGATGGCCAGAAATTTCCTTCTACTCAATTCTGTCAAAACAGAGGTACTAATTATTGGACCAAAAAACTCTAAAAAATAAGCCACTACAATATAATTTGACTCTGGATGGATGTTCTGTTACATCATCTTCAACAGCGAAGAACTTAGATGTTATATTTGATACCAATCTGTCCTTTGAAAATCAAATGACCAATGTTTGTAGAACAGCATTCTTCCACCTAAGAAATATTGCTAAATTACAGCACATGCTCTCTGTTGCTGATGCCGAAAAACTAATTCATGCATTCATGACCTCAAGACTAGATTATTGTAATGCATTACTGGGAGGATGTCCAGCAAGATCAATAAATAAACTTCAATTGGTTCAAAATGCAGCAGCCAGAGTGCTGACGAGAACCAAGAAATATGATCTTATTAGCCCCATTTTATCATTGTTATATTGGCTACCTGTTAAATTTCATATTAATTTTAAAATTCTGTTAACTATGTACAAAGCTTTGAATGGTCTCCAAAGTACTTAAAGGGATACTTCACCTCTGGGAAGATGAATGTGTATTTAAAATTGGTCATTTATATAGTATAAATGTGAAATTATTTTTGAATTTGAAGCATTCTAGACAGAGAAAAGGCAGAAAATGTATTTTTTACACATGTGGCTGAAAGACAACAACTCCCAGAATGCACTTGCTTTGCTGCCCTTACGAGGCCACTCCCAAACCACGCCTACCGGTTACAGGCGGCAGTATCTGAAAATATGATACATCGTGACTCTATAAATCGTGAGTTAGTTGATAAATTGACTGACTATGCGGGAAGAACATTATGATAATTCCGGGTGTCCAAACTCTGTACATGATGTCTTAGTAACAAAAAAGAAAAACAAACAAAATACTCACTTTACACTAAGCCATCCGTTTGTCCCTGCGGGCTTTGGCTGGCGTTTCCAATTTATCTTCGGGATCCTAAAATAAGTTTCCAGGACTCCCCTGTCCATGTGTGATACAAAACTTGGGTGCTCAGTTATACATGCTCATGTTAACGGTGCAGTTTCATCAGCGGATTCAGCGATCTCGTCCAGTATCGCTGAAATTCGCGACAGCAATAGGACTCTCTATCTGTTTCCATAGGCGCACAGCGAGAGCACTGACACCACCAGTCCGCCACAACTCGAGTCTGGCCGGGCTCTTCCTCCTGCCTGCCAAGCAGGTCTTGCTCCCCTGCTACAGCAGCTGCTCCGGCCGCCTCTTGTTCCATCTCCCGCAACTGTTCATCGCTGTATTGCTGCTCGTACAGGTTGCCGCGAGCATCAGATTCTCGCAACAGATCTTCGAAATCCCCTTCTGCCATTTCAACTTCAAAACTACCTTCCGCCATCGTGATTAGCCTACTTGTATACAAACTTTCTACACAGAGCAAGAGCCTGTTTTCTTAGCTTCTACAGAAAGATGGCTGACACTATCTTCACATTCTGTGAGTGAGATCCCGCCCCATATGGGCATGGTGAAAACATGCGGAATACTGGCTGTAGTTTTAAGCCTCTGGACCAAAAATCCTCCGATGACGCAAAATGACGATTTTTTGCGTCATCGGAGGATTTTTTCCAGACTAAAAATAAATAAATCTCTCGTCTCAGGGGGATATGAGGGGGGGTAGCTCGGTAATTAGAAAATACTACTGGTTTTCTACTGATACAAAGCTTAATGCTAAATCCTGAAGTAACCCTTTAAGTGACCTTCTACCACGCTATATTCCATCATGTTCATTACGATCGCAAAATTCTGGCCTGTTCATAGTTCCTAGAATATCAAAATCCAAAAGAGGAGGAAGATCCTTTTCATATTTGGCTTCTAAACTATGGAATAATCTCCCTAACACTGTTTGAGAAGCAGACACCCCCCCTCGGTTTAAGTCTAGACTAAAGACTCATCTATTTAGCCAGACATACACCTAATTTATCCTCCAACCCACAATTAGGCTGCTTTAGTTGGGTCTGCTGGAACCAGAGACACTGATCATGATTTATATCTCTGCAATGAATTGAATGGCATCTATGCTTATATTATTTTATTTGTTTCCCTGTCTCAACCTCGGGAATCCTATCCTGAGGTCACCAGAACCGGCTGGATCCAGCACCATTCCTGCTTCGTGTTGGATTCCACTGCTACGTGTCGCTGTGTGATGATGACTAAATGCAGCCGGTGCCAGCCAAACATAACTCCAACCCAACCATAAGACATGGAATAATTCATATGCCATTGTCTGAACCTATGATTTACGATGGACCACAACGAACCTCACCGAATTGACCGTTTCACATTCCTGATCTCTGCCTGCTTCACCTCTGTCTATTGATGGAGTACGATCTTGAAATGGAATGCATGGACTAACAACTGCCAACAAAAGCCTTCATCAGCCAATTAAAAGGGACTATTGCATCTATGTGAACTTCTGGAGTTAATACATGATGGACTTGGTCATTTTAAACCATGACTAACTATACATAAGTAATATTTACGTTATATTCATGATTTTAGTCAGAAGGGAACTGGCCCCCACAGTGAGTCTGGTTTAGGATTAGGGTGGGGTTTGTCAGAGAGGAATTGGTCCCCACAGTGAGTCTGGTTTGTGAGTCTGGTTAGGGTGGGGATAGTCAGAGGGGAACTGTCCCCT
Source organism: Moxostoma hubbsi (assembly GCA_032164185.1). Classification (NCBI taxonomy): domain Eukaryota; kingdom Metazoa; phylum Chordata; class Actinopteri; order Cypriniformes; family Catostomidae; genus Moxostoma; species Moxostoma hubbsi. The sequence goes on from JAVLUX010000003.1 coordinate 60,354,002, forward strand.
ACAGTGAGTCTGGTTTAGGGTTAGGGTGGGGATAGTCAGAGGGGAACTGTCCCCTACAGTGAGTCTGGTTTAGGGTTAGGGTGGGGTTAGTCAGAGGGGAACTGTCCCCTACAGTGAGTCTGGTTTAGGGTTAGGGTGGGGATAGTCAGAGGGGAACTGTCCCCCACAGTGAGTCTGGTTTAGGGTTAGGGCGGGGTTAGTCAGAGGGGAACTGGCCCCCACAGTGAGTCTGGTTTAGGGTTAGGGCGGGGTTAGTCAGAGGGGAACTGGCCCCCACAGTGAGTCTGGTTTAGGGTTAGGGCGGGGTTAGTCAGAGGGGAACTGGCCCCCACAGTGAGTCTGGTTTAGGGTTAGGGTGGGGTTAGTCAGAGGGGAACTGGCCCTCACAGTGAGTCTGGTTTAGGGTTAGGGCGGTGTTAGTCAGAGGGGAACTGGCCCCCACAGTGAGTCTGGTTTAGGGTTAGGGTGGGGTTAGTCAGAGGGGAACTGGCCCCCACAGTGAGTCTGGTTTAGGGTTAGGGTGGGGTTAGTCAGAGGGGAACTGGCCCCCACAGTGAGTCTGGTTTCTCCCAAGGTTATTTTTCTCCATTAATCAACATCTTATGGAGTTTTGTGTTCCTTTCCACAGTCGCTTTCAGCTCACTCACTGGGGTTATTAATACAATTATTATTAAATTACTTATTTTTAAACATGATTGACAATCATATTTTATCAAATTACACAATGATGATTCATCGACATTATAGACATTACAGTTTTTTCATCTGTTAATGCCTGATCTTCTGTAAAGCTGCTTTGAAACGATGTGTGTTGTGAAAGGCGCTATACAAATAAAAATGACTTGACATGTTGCGAAACGGATCGATTATCTGGAGTCTTTAGAGAGGGAATTAGCTGCTAATCCACTAGCGACCAAGGTGGACCTGGACCACATTCGGGAAAAGATGGAAGACCTTGTGTATTGTAACCGGCGAAACAACGTCCAAATTGTTGGAATTCCTGAGCAAGCAGAGGGTCAGAATATGGTAGAATTTCTGGATGGGCTCTTCTCGAGTCTGCTCGACATAACAGGCCATAAGCTGTCAATCAAGGAAGCTCACAGGGTCCAGGCTCAGCGATCTGCTGAGGGAGACATGCCCCGATCAATTCTGCCTGACTTGCTGAACGTTCGGTTGACTGTCCGAGGAAACTGAAAAGTGTGTGTGTGTGTGCGCTGGTTCGGCTGGAGTTTGTTTTGGGGAGGAACACACCTACGGGACAGTTATGCAGATGAATCTACACATTCTTTGTGTTTATCTTGCCCATTGGCAGAAGTTTGTTTTATAGATTATCTTCTGATGTGTAATTATATTTTACAAATTTTGTATAGAAAAAACGGATATGAACAATCCGATATCAAAGTTGTTGCGGGAGCTTTCGTAGGCGTACATGGACTGTTTGAGATTAGAGGGATGGGTGCCAGTTGGCATTGTCTTGTCTTGGTTCGGGTGGAAGTTCGAGGTTTGATTATTGCACTAATGTTGGAATGTGGTCTTTATAGTCTTGTTTTTGACACACAATCTGTTTTTTCTTACTTGTCAAAATGTCAAATGTTAATATGAGTAGATTGTCTCTCTCCATGTGGAATGTGAATGGGTTGAGGCACCCCATAAAAAGGATGGCAATTTATTTTCTTAAGCAAAAGAAATATGATTGTGTTAGTTCAAGAAACAAATTTTTCCCTGCAGAAAGCTGAAAGATTTGGGAGGATATTTGGGATGAGCATGTTTTCTTTAGTGCTGGCTCAAACAAGAGCAGGGGAGTCATTACACTGATAAGGAAACATCTACAATTCAAATGTCTCTAACAGAGTAAAGCTAAATTAGGAAGCTTAATTTTTGTTTCAGTAGAAATTCAGGGGCAAAGGTTGATATTGGCTAATATTTACGCAGCTAACGCTGATGATCAGGGCTGTTGCAAGCCGCTGGCACCCCTCATGATATAAGACTTTAATCTATCGATGGAGTTTATTGTTTGTTTTGTTTACAGTTTTGTGTTTTTTTTGTCTTGGATGTTGTCTGCCTTATTGTGTACGACAGACAAACGCTTTTGGACATTGGTTCGGCAATCACACACCAAAAACCGGACTTCAAATTCCTCAATGCCGACCCGCGGTTTACAAACATGCCAGCGGAGCCCTTTGTCTGGGCTGCCCGGCCGCGGAAACGCAGAAGGAAAAGGGGAAAAAGAGCCGGCGCTCTCATCAGAGTAAGTCCTCGTGCAAATTGCCCCCCGCTACCCAGTATACTACTGGCAAATGTTCAGTCTCTGGACAACAAGCTCTGCGAGCTGAGAGCGCGGATCTCTTTCCAACGAGAGACGAGAGAATGCTGCGTTATCTGTTTTACGGAAACCTGGATGTCCGCGGAGATTCCAGACTCGGCCATCGAACCCACGGGGTTCTCCGTGCACCGAGCGGACAGAGCGAAAGACCTCTCAGGTAAAAGCAGAGGTGGAGGTGTATGTTTTATGATCAACAAATCATGGTGTGATCAGAGGAATGTACATTTTATCAGGTCTTTCTGCTCTCCTGATCTGGAATTTCTCATGCTTCTGTGTCGACCATTCTGGCTACTGAGGGAATTCCCAGCGGTCATTATCACAGCTGTGTACATCCCCCCACAAACCGACACAGACCGGGCACTCAAGGAACTGTATGGGAGCATAAGTGAGCAGGAAACCGTGCACCCTGAGGCCGCGTTCATTGTTACCGGGGACTTTAACAAAGCCAATTTTAAAACAATCGCTCAAATACCACCAATACCACCGGGTTTTGGATCATTGTTATTCTCCTTTCCGGGATGGCTACAGATCCCTCCCCTGCCCACCATTTGGCAAATCCGACCACTCTTTCATTCTATTTCTGCCCGCTTACAAGCAGAAACTGAAACGAGAAGCACCTGCCCTCAGAACGATCCAGTGCTGGTCGGACCAATCAGACTCTTTGGATCACGTGGACTGGGAGATGTTCCGGTCCGCCTCTGATGACGACATCGAGGTTTACGCTGATAGCGTAACGTGTTTCATCAGGAAGTGCGTAGAGGACGTTGTTCCGACAAAAACAATACGGATCTACCCCAACCAGAAACCATGGGTTAACGGCGATGTTCACGCGGCACTTACTGCGCGGACCACCGCTTTTAATTCCGGGAACGCGGAGGAGCGTAAACAAGCCAGTTATGCCCCCCGTAAATCCATCAGTACAGCCAAACGCCAGTACAGGCACAAAATTGAAGGACAGTTCAACACCACCGATTCTAGAAGTATGTGGCAGGGAATTAACATCATCACGGACTATAAACAGAATAAAAACTCTGCTGTGAACACCGCTGCATCTCTCCCGGACGAGCTTAATACATTTTATGCTAGTTTCGAGGACAACAACACCGCCCTCGTGGAGAGAGCACTCGCGGCCGATACTACAGAGGCTGGTTCACTCTCCGTCTCTGCGTCATCAGAGCGTGCGCGAACCAACTGGCTGGTGTTTTTACGGACATTTTCAACCTGTCCCTCTCCCTGTCTGTAGTCCCACATGCTTCAAAACATCCACCATTGTGCCTGTACCGAAGCAAGACAAAATCACTTGCTTAAATGACTGGCGTCCTGTTGCCCTCACCCCCATCATCAGCAAATGCTTTGAGAGGTTGATCAGAGATCACATCTGCTCTGTTCTGCCCACCTCTTTGGACCCATTGCAGTTTGCCTACCGTAACAACCGCTCCACTGATGATGCCATTGCATCTACAATACACACTGCTCTATCCCACCTGGAAAAAAGGAACACGTATGTGAGAATGCTGTTTGTAGACTACAGCTCAGCATTCAACACCATAGTGCCCTCCAAGCTTGATGAGAAACTCCGGGCTCTGGGCTTAATCAGCTCGCTGTGCAGCTGGATCCTGGATTTCCTGTCAGGCAGACGTCAGGTGTTTAGAATGGGCAGCAACATCTCCTCATCACTGACCCTCAACACTGGAGCCCCGCAGGGCTGTGTTCTCAGCCCACTCCTGTATTCCCTTTACACACATGACTGTGTGGCGACACATAGCTCCAATGCCATCATTAAGTTTGCTGACGATACGACGGTTGTAGGTCTGATCACTGACAATGATGAAACAGCCTACAGAGAGGAGGTGCACACTCTGACACGCTGGTGTCAGGAGCACAACCTCTCCCTCAACGTCAGTAAAACCAAGGAGCTTGTGGTGGACTTCAGGAAGAAAGACAGGGAACACAGCCCCATCACCATTAATGGAGCACCGGTGGAGAGAGTCAGCAGCTTCAAGTTCCTCGGTGTCCACATTACTGAGGAACTCACATGGTCCGTCCACACTGAGGCCGTTGTGAAGAAGGCTCACCAGCGCCTCTTCTTCCTGAGACAGCTGAGGAAGTTTGGAATGAACCAACACATCCTCACACGGTTCTACACCAGCACTGTAGAGAGCATCCTGACTGGCTGCATCACCGCCTGGTACGGCAATAGCACCGCCCACAACCGCAAAGACCTGCAAAGGGTGGTGCGAACGGCCAGAAACATCATCGGAGGTGAGCTTCCCTCCCTCCAGGATATATATAACAGACGGTGTGTGAATAAAGCTCGGAGGATTATCAAAGACTCCAGCCACCCGAGTCATGGGCTGCTCTCACTGCTTCCATCAGGCAGGCGGTATCGCAGCATCAGGACCCGCACCAGCCGACTACATGACAGCTTCTTCCCCCAAGCAATAAGACTTTTGAACACATGATCTCTCACGATCTACAATCAGCACTGCACTTCATTAATCCTCATTCTGTCAATATATTCTCCCAATTCAATTAGTGTATTATATATATTTATATACCCTTATCTAGTGTATGTGTATTCTACATTGTGTGTATTGTGTACATTTGATATGTAAATTGTTGTGTAGGTATGTGTACATTTGTTATGTAAATTGTGTTGTGTAAATATGTTGTTATTGTAAAGTGGTTTATGTCTCGTCACTGTCATTACTGCAATGTTGCTCGGAACTGCGCACAAGAATTTCACCTGCTGTTGCACTCGTGTACACAGTAGTGTGACAATAAAGTGATTTGATTTGATTTGACTCTTGCAAAATTGTGCAAGCCCCAAAGAGCAACACTGATGCTTCACAGGATGTGTAAAAATCTTGGTCTTACAGATATTTGGAGACTTTTTAACCCATCTGGTAGGGACTATACATTTTTTTCATCAGTCCATAAGATTTATCGTAGAATAGATTTTTTTTTATATATCCAAATCCCTCATTATTGTTTTTCATTAGTTTTCTTCTTCTTATTATTATTATTAGGGGTCAAGCCCCGACATCGCCTGCCTGAGTGCTCGCGCTGTGACCTTCATCGCCTGGAGGGTGAGGTCGGTTGCCGGGCGCAGCTCCTGCAGCACATCGGGATCAGGACTACCCACGTGCAGTTCTTTTAGTGCCTTGGACTGGTGTACCTGCAGGATGGCCATAGCATGCAGGGTGGAGGCGGTAAACATGCAGAGACATTATCACTCACACAAACACTAAACACCATCAGGGTAACACATGCGAAATTAAAATAACGCAAGAAACATGCAGAGACATAATCACTAATGAAATATGATCATGCAGGGAATTCTGGGAAAGCCTGATTATTGTTTTAACTGTAATTATAACAATAGTTTACTGTAAAAAGTTAATGTACTCTCTTGTCAAATCAAATCCCTTTGTTGTCACTCAACCATACACACAAGTGCAACAGTGGGGGAAAGTCTTGTGCAGTTCCAAGCAACAGAGCAGTATGACAATTACAATAAACATCTGATTTACACATCAGTTATACAACACAATATACACCCAATAATATACAATGAACAGCATACACAAAATAAGACTGTTTACAATAAAAACAATCTGCGATCAAGTGTTCATAGAGGGAAGAAGCTGTCATGAAGTCAGCTGGTGCCGGTCGTCCATCTTCAAAAGAGGTAACGCTAATCACCTTCATGGTGACTTCACAAAATAATAATGATCAACCAGCGACAACAAAACAACAACAGTCATAATAAACATAACTATTTACATTGTTAAATAAAAAATCATTATTTTTCTACATAAGTTCTCTTGTTTTGACCAAATATACATAATTTATTCAAGCGCAAGGGCTTATGGGTATTCCACACAGCTGCAATTTTGTACTTGATAATTTTGAGTTTGCACTCGAAGCCAAAGTTTAAAGAACATAAGAGTTATGATTCCAAAATGTGACATTTCAAGTGCTGTTTATATTTAATGTTTTTATTAATGATATCTTCAGGACTTACAGAGTAATGGTAACTTAATTAACAATAGTAAGAAAAGTACAAACTTAAAGTATTTTTTTTACTCAGAAAATGTGCTGTTTTTAACGAACATTTTGTTGAATAAATCGCCAGTTTCTCATTAAAGTTGGTCTTTTCTGTTGACTACATGATTCTTTATCCCACCTAACAATTCAGAATGTTCTGGAAACATTACGCTAACAGAAACTAGAACTTAAGAGAACGTTCCTAGAACATTAGCAATTGGTTTACAAAAAAATAACCAAACGGGAACCAAATGCTAACGTTAGGAGAACGTTCTGTGTTTTCTAGGATTACCACCGTCGGTTATTATCTCATAATAACGACCTCATTTTAATGGCGCAAAGACAAAAGTATCTTCACATATTATGGAAATATTACACCGTTATTCGCTTCTTTCTTCCGATGTTAATGTTGTCATATTTGGTGTGAAACGTCTTTCAGATCGACTGATATATCGATAAAAGATTAAAGCGATGTGAACGATGGGAATTTTCCGATTCATTGTTGGACTACAGCGAAACAGATTTTACACTTATTTGATTACTATCGACAAATGTAATATATTTCAGCCTGTAAACAAACGCGTCTGGTGTTTTTCAACGGCTGTCTTCAAGGTATCCCCCTGGCAGCCGAAGTCTCGCGAGACACTCATTCCCTGTTACTAATGTTAGGTTTAGGGTTTGATATACTCGTAGAGTTAAGGTATAGGTGAAAGGGGTAGGGTTTATGTAGGATTATAAATAAATACACAAATGAGTAAAAACACAAAAAAACAATGTGTGAACATTCATTGTGGCTCTCGCGAGACTTTAGGTAACTGTGGGGTTACCATCTAGACACGTCCTTTTTCCAAGGTCTGCAGAATTAGAAAGTGAAAGGAAAGGAGAAAACCACAGCGCGTTTTATTCTCTGAGATCGGTTTTAAATTTTCAGATATTACAGTATTACAGTATTTAATGTCTTACGGCTGAGATCATCCACATTAAACAGGATATTTGAATTGATAAAGGACATCTCTTTGTCGGCAGTGAGTTTGTTTACTGAATGAATCTGATCGTTTTATCTTGCAGTACATCTGCTTCTGTAAAAATCCCACATAATTCTTGTTATTTGAGTCTGTATGTATTTTCACAGGTATGAAATCGGTTATAATTGTCGGGTTTCTGCTCATTCTCCTCATAGACGCTTCTGGTAAGAATAAACATTACAGAAACATGTTTGTCTGGATTTTATGAGTTACTAAATATTGAACTAAAGCATCATTATGATTTTAATATTATAGAATAACTGAAATATGTCTACTTGCTTTGTGTTTGCATTTCTGCACAAGATAATTTATGGATTATGTTTTCTATATATTTCTATATATTTCTATATATTGTAAAGTGGGACATTTGTAATGTGACACACCTACAATAAACTATTACAGGATCATAAATTTCAGGTCTAAAGTGCAAAGAATATAATTACCGTAATTCACCCTGGAGTATTCAATCCTGAGAAGTGTTTGTAATATGTAGAAATATCATGTTTAGGATCAGTATATGAGTAGTGAAATACAGTTGAAGTCAGAAGTTTACATACACTTTAGCCAAATACATTTAAACTCTTTTTAATCGTAGAAAACAATCCCTGTTTTAGGTCAGTTCAGATCTCTATTTCATTTTAAGAGTGTGAAATGTCAGTGTAACGTATTTCATTGGAGGCGAGAACCGGCTTGACAATATAAATAATGTTTTAATAATTAACTTAAAACAAAGGACACAAACACACACGACGGACCTGTCTGTAAATGATCTCTCTCTCCGCACAACAGTCCGCCATCGGCCTTTATCCCTCTGGGAGGCTTGATTAGCCTGATACGGGACCGGGTGTGTATCATCACGACCCGGCTCCGCCCTCCGCCCTGCCACATTCCTTCCTCGTTCTTTCAGGCTGGGGAGCCCCCGGCCTGACGTACACCCCCCCCACCTCTTTCACTGGGGAGGGCACGCCGTCTGCCGGCAGGTCATCCCCGTCTACCTGGACGAGGGAGGGGACAAGGGGAGGGAAACAGAAATAATAAAAATGTGGGGGGGTACTTCCTGTAACTGTGTAGTAAAAACAAAAAAAAAAAACACTACAATTTAAAAGAGGCCAACGTAGAGCGGCAGTGAGAGAGAGGAGAGACAGAGATGAGAGGGAAAAAAAAAACATACTTGCCAGTTCTCTGATACACTGTAGCTTGTTCCTTGGCCACTCCTCCACCCTCTAATGGACGACAGCCACACCTCTCCGGGAGGCTCGGAGGCAGTCCTCCAGCCCCTGGCGGACAGAATGCCCCGCCACATTCTCGGGGAGCCGAAGTGGTCTCCCCCACCCCTGGCAGCGGTTCTCCCGCTTCAGGCGGTTGGTCTCCGAGCCCCTCTCCGCTCACGGTTGGCGGTCTCAGACCCCGCCGCATTTCAGTGGCTGGAAGGGGACTCCTCCTCCCCTGGCAGTGGCCCTGACTGCTCCAGGAGGTTGGCTAGGAGCCCCTTATCCCCTCGCAGTCGCCGGCCGTTCCACCGCTTCCAGGTGGCTGGGCTCCTCGTCCCCCCCGCAGATGGCCGCGGCTGCTCCGTTGGGGTGGACGTCAGTAGCGAGAACTCTATTATGGCGTTTCCTTCCTCCTTCCCGGGTTTCGGCACCAGTGTAATGTATTTAAATGGAAACGAGGAGGCAAGAACTGGCTTGACAATATAAATAAGGTTTTAATAATGAACTTAAAACAAAGGACACAAACACATGACGACGGACCTGTCCGTAAATGATCTCGCTCTCGTCACACCACCATCTGCCATCGGCCTTTATCCCTCTTGGAGGCTTGATTAGCCTGATATGGGACTAGGTGTGTATCATCATGACCTGGCCCCGCCCTCCGCCCTGCCACAGCCAGTTACACACAAATTAAACTAGTTAAATACACTTTGTTAGTATTTGGTGGCATTGCATTTAAATTGTTTAACTTGGGTCAAATGTTTTGGGGATCCATCCACAAGCTTCTCACAATAAGTTGCTGGAATTTTGTCCCATTCCTCCAGACAGACCTGGTGTAACTGAGTCAGGTTTGTAGGCCTACTTGCTCACACACACTTTTTCAGTTCTGCCCACAAATCTTCTATCGGATTGAGGTCAGGACTTTGTGATTGCCGATATCTTGACTTTGTTGTCCTTAAGCCATTTTTACACAACTTTGGAGGTGTGCTTGGGGTCAATGTCCATTTGGAAGACCCATTTGTGACCGAGCTTTAACTTCCTGTCTGATGTCTTGAGATATTGCTTCAATATATCCACATAATGTTCCTTCCTCATGATGTCATCTGTTTTGTGAAGTGCACCAGTCCCTCCTGCAGCAAACACCCCCACAACATGATGCTCCGCCCCCACAACATGATGCTCCACCCCTACAACATGATGCTCCACCCCCCACAACATAATGCTGCCACCCCCCAAAACATGATGCTGCACCCCCACAACATGATGCTCCATCCCCACAACATGATGCTGCCACCCCCACAACATGATGCTGCCACCCCCCAAAACATGATGCTGCACCCCCACAACATGATACTCCACCCCCCACAACATGATGCTGCACCCCCACAACATGATGCAGCACCACCACAACATGATGCTCCGCCCCCACAACATGATGCTGCCACCCCCACAACATGATGCTCCGCCCCCACAACATGATGCTGCACCCCCACAACATGATGCTCCACCCCCACAACATGATGCTGCACCCCCACAACCTGATGCTGCACCCCCACAACATGATGCTGCACCCCCACAACATGATGCTGCACCCCCACAACATGATGCTGCACCCCCACAACATGATGCTGCACCCGCACAACATGATGCTGCACCCCCACAACATGATGCTCCACCCCCACAACATGATGCTGCACCCCCACAACATGATGCTGCCCCCCCACAACACGATGCTGCACCCCCACAACATGATGCTGCACCCCCCACAACATGATGCTGCACCCCACAACATGATGCTGCACCCCCCACAACATGCTGCTGCCCCCCCACAACATGATGCTCCAGCCCCACAACATGCTGCTGCACCCCCCACAACATGCTGCTGCACCCCCACAACATGATGCTGCACCCCCACAACATGATGCTGCACCCCCACAACATGATGCAGCACCACCACAACATGATGCTCCGCCCCCACAACATAATGCTGCCACCCCCACAACATGATGCTGCACCCCCACAACATGATGCTGCCCCCCCACAACACGATGCTGCACCCCCACAACACGATGCTGCACCCCCCACAACATGATGCTGCCCCCCACAACATGATGCTGCACCCCACAACATGCTGCTGCCCCCCCACAACATGATGCTCCAGCCCCACAACATGCTGCTGCACCCCCCACAACATGATGCTGCACCCCCACAACATGATGCTGCACCCCCACAACATGCTGCTGCACCCCCCACAACATGCTGCTGCACCCCCCACAACATGATGCTGCACCCCCCACAACATGATGCTGCACCCCACAACATGATGCTCCGCCCCCACAACATGATGCTGCACCCCCACAACATGAAGCTCCAGCCCCACAACATGCTGCTGCACCCCCCACAACATGCTGCTGCACCCCCCACAACATGATGCTGCACCCCCACAACATGATGCTGCACCCCCACAACATGCTGCAGCACCCCCACAACATGCTGCTGCACCCCCCACAACATGCTGCTGCACCCCCCACAACATGATGCTGCACCCCCCACAACATGATGCTGCACCCCCACAACATGAAGCTCCGCCCCCACAACATGATGCTGCTCCGCCCCACAACATGATGCTGCACCCCCACAACATGAAGCTCCGCCCCCGTGGTTCACGGTTGGGATGGTGTTCTTCACCCTTTTCCCTCCAAACATAACGATGATCATTATGACCAAACAGTTCAATTTGTGTTTCAACAGACCAGAGGACATTTCTCCAAAAGTAAGATCTTTGTCCCCATGTGCACTTGCAAACTGTAGTCTGGCTTCTTTATGGCGGTTTTGGAGCAGCGGCTTCTTCCTTGCTGAGCAGCATTTCAGGTTATGTCGATATAGGACTTGTTTTGCTGTGGATATACACTCACCTAAAGGATTATTAGGAACACCATACTAATACTGTGTTTGACCTCCTTTCGCCTTCAGAACTGCCTTAATTCTACATGGCACTGATTCAACAAGGTGCTGAAAGCATTCTTTAGAAATGTTGGCCCATATTGATAGGATAGCATCTTGCAGTTGATGGAGATTTGTGGGATGCACATCCAGGGCACGAAGCTCCCGTTCCACCACATCCCAAAGATGCTCTATTGGGTTGAGATCTGGTGACTGTGGGGGCCATTTTAGTACAGTGAACTCATTGTCATGTTCAAGAAACCAATTTGAAATGATTCGAGCTTTGTGACATGGTGCATTATCCTGCTAGAAGTAGCCATCAGAGGATGGGTACATGGTGGCCATAAAGGGATGGACATGGTCAGAAACAATGCTCAGGTAGGCCGTGGCATTTAAACGATGCCCAATTGGCACTAAGGGGCCTAAAGTGTGCCAAGAAAACATCCCCCACACCATTACACCACCACCACCAGCCTGCACAGTGGTAACAAGGCATGATGAATCTATTTTCTCATTCTGTTTATGCCAAATTCTGACTCTGAATCCATCTGAATGTCTCAACAGAAATCGAGACTCATCAGACCAGGCAACATTTTTCCACTGTCCAACTGTCCAATTTTGGTGAGCTCTTGCAAATTGTAGCCTCTTTTTCGTATTTGTAGTGGAGATGAGTGGTACCCGGTGGGGTCTTCTGCTGTTGTAGCCCATCCGCCTCAAGGTTGTGCGTGTTGTGGCTTCACAAATGCTTTGCTGCATACCTCGGTTGTAACGAGTGGTTATTTCAGTCAAAGTTGCTCTTCTATCAGCTTGAATCAGTCGGCCCATTCTCCTCTGACCTCTAGCATCAACAAGGCATTTTCGCCCACAGGACTGCCGCATACTGGATGTTTTTCCCTTTTCACACCATTCTTTGTAAACCCTAGAAATGGTTGTGCGTGAAAATCCCAGTAACTGAGCAGATTGTGAAATACTCAGACCGGCCCGTCTGGCACCAACAACCATGCCATGCTCAAAATTGCTTAAATCACCTTTCTTTCCTATTCTGACATTCAGTTTGGAGTTCAGGAGATTGTCTTGACCAGGACCACACCCCTAAATGCATTGAAGCAACTGCCATGTGATTGGTTGATTAGATAATTGCATTAATGAGAAATTGAACAGGTGTTCCTAATAATCCTTTAGGTGAGTGTAGATACTCGTCTACCTGTTTCCTCCAGCATCTTCACAAGGTCCTTTGCTGTTGTTCTGGGATTGATTTGCACTTTTCACACAAACTACGTTCATCTCTAGGAGACAGAATGTGTCTCCTTCCTGAGCGGTATGATGACTGTGTGGTCACATGATGGCGTCTCCTTCCTGAGCGGTATGATGACTGTGTGGTCACATGATGATCTTTAACAAAGTCCCTGTGTACCAGAGTAGGGAATTCAAAAAATAATTTGCAGTCTTGTAATTGCATCATCAATGTCCGTCATTTGTTCCTTCAGCTGGTTCCACTGCTCAGGATTCTTTATTTCAGTCCATCCAGTACTCGAATGTTAATCAAAACCTTGCCTTTGAAATCCCTTACACTGACATATCTCATCTTCCCAATCTGGAGCATGTTATCATCACTGTTTTTATCACTTTTAACCGCTTGGTTTGGATGTCTCTCCACTTTTCTGTTTCGTTGAAGGCTTCTCACGGGCACTTGCCTTTTTCTTTTGGCCTTTGTTTCTGCTTCACTGTCAGAATCACTTCCAGAAGTGTAAGAAGCACCTCTTTAGTTTTAGGCATGGTTAAACGTGATGTCGTAGGTTATACATATTCTCAACAACAGTCACGCTCAGCAGTTGGTAGGGGTCTCCTCCGCCCATGGAAGACGGCCGCGGCTAATCCGTTGGGGTGGATGGTAGCGGCGAGAACTCCAATACGCCATATCCCTCCTGGGTTTTGGCACCAGTGTAAAGGCATTAATGGAAAGGAGGAGGCGAGAACCGGCTTGACCAATATAAATAATATTTTAATGTAAAACTGAAACCAAAAGACAAAACATAAACACATGAAGGTCAGCTGCCATAAACAATCTCTCTCTCTCTCGCACCACCTTCCGCAGTCGGCCTTTATCCCTCTCGGAGGCTTGATGAGCCTGATACGGGACCAGGTGTGTAGGATCACGACCTGCCCACACCCTCCGTCCTGTCACAGAAGCATTATGAATAGAGCATTTAGAGAATTCATAATGAAACTGTCATATGTAATGGTCTTTTATTTTAGCTTGTGTGGATGGAGCTACGTGGAACATGAGAGAAGAAAATTGTAGGATGAAACTTCACGTTGTTTGTTCTTTGAAATAATTGTATATGAAATTATTAAACATGTAAAAGTATAATGTAGGAGAAACCCAACCTGTATAAAAGAGAAAATGAAGAGACAGAAAAGCTTGTGGTAACACACTTAAGAAAGTAAATGAACATTGATTCATCCGTTCATTCAGGACAATAATGACACACACTGAGTTTACATACAGATATGATATATGAATGCAGTCTGTGACTACAACACATTCAGTCACGGTGATGTAGAAACCATCAATAAAGCTTTGGAAACTCAATGGAAAACACAATTAATAAAATGACAAAAACTAACCACACAAGTGACAAATAAGTTATTTTGAGAACTGTAGATCCCATTAATATTAACTGTATTTTTCTCTACAACATTCCCATTTCAGGTGTGTCGGACATCAATATGGAAGATCTGAGAAAAGATGCAGGTGTGATATTTCTGTTAATATACTGAATATATTTCATCACACAAATGAGATTCAGATGAAGAATGATTGTTGTTTTACATGTATTTATTTTTCCTCACAGTTAATATCACTCTCGACCGTAACACTGCTCATCCAGATCTGACGATTTCTAAAGATCTCAAAATAGTGAGAGACGCTCCAGAATATGTGCGGAAGAATGAGGGATTTCCATATGAATTATGTGTATGTGGAGCAAATAAATTCAGCTCTGGTCGTCATTATTGGGAGGTTGAGTTGGCACTCCCAAAGATTCCTCCCAAAGATTACTGGTTAATTGGTGTGATGAAAGATGGTAATTATTCTTCAGCAGACAAAAGTCGTTTAACTCCATCAGATGGTTTCTGGTTCTTGTGTTCAGATGGTGAAAATGGTTTTCACACTAACACTGATCCACAGATAACTCTGTCACTGTCCTCCAGACCTGAACGATTGGGTGTCCTGTTAGATTATGACAACGCTACTGTCTTTTTACAACGCTAAACACAGTCAACATCTCCTCACCATCAACACCAAATTCTCTGGAGTACTTGTTCCTCTATTTAATCCAGGTGTAGGAGATAAGAGCAGTCTTAAAATACTGGATGTTTCAGTCGCATCACCTGATTCTAGTCAACCATTACTGGGTAATTGCTAGTTAATCTGAATCCACTCACTAATTCTTGAGTATCTACTGAGACGAAACAGGCCACAAGTAGAGCAATATACTCAATATTTCAATATTTCTTGATATGTGCTTGGAAAGATCTACGACAACGATGTATAAAACAACTTAAAATAAGAGAACTAAATTGTGTCGCTAGCATCCGAAGGTTGAGACGTACAGTGAACATATATCGCTACAAAGGGGCCTGTGCACGAGTGTCTATTAAATACAATTACGTGCAATTATTTTCATCAAATCATATTAGTAACGCAACTAACAGCAGAACAGAAATAGTCCATCAGTTCATTACAGTAAAATCTGGTTCTGATTATTGTGATGGGTCACACCAACACTGCTCAGTAGCACCTCTATAGGTACACTGAATCACAGCGGCACGATTGGACGTCAACAACATTAAAATGTGATTAAGTTAGTTTAATACTTCATATACTTCACTGAGGAGCTGAGACATCATATACTTCATTATAAGAGTTCTTGGTGAGTGAAATAGCCAATCCTTTATTTACATGTAGGGCCTAATCATGCATACATAGAGCACAAATTATGTGCTCTAATATTAAATGTACAATAGTACAATTAACATCTAGACTTATTATCATTACAGCAATGCAGACCGCGACACCTTATTTTTCTGCATTTGCCCCACAAACGAAAGCGTTTTGACACCCCTGTGGGAGGTAATAATATACAGTTAAAATCTGTGTATATTTCACCCCGAAACTCACATGTACATAGTGTATCCTCTGGTCTGTATAGTGGCTTTTTACATCAGAAGATGTCATTTTGTATTCAATTTTAATCATTTAGATTATTTTTTGTATGTTTTCTGTGATAATCTCAAATAAATATCCATATGCTTCTCTATTTATGTATGATTATATGCACACATCGGCCCTGAATCTCATGCAGTACTCCAATGAGGATTATTTTAAACAAATATATGTAAACATTTGACTAAATATATTATTAATATACATATATGTATATATATGATAATATACTTTTCATCTACATTAAAACAAAAAAGTTTAATTACTTTATGCTGTTTTTGTTGCCACTGCTTGTTATATTGTTGTGTGCTGATAATCACAGCTCATATATTTAATGACGTGACTCTTATTGAGCAATATACATCCCAGAGGTGTAAGTTTAGGGATGATACGGACATGTCCCAGCCAAAATTTGGACAGTGTGACATCACAGAAAATACTTGAACTTTATACTGGGTTTTATCTTCTATTAAATGTCTTTAATATAATGATTGCACTTGGGTTCTTCACACTTCATCATCTTCGTCTGCTGCTGTGTCCTGCCAGCTACATACATGTATATTGCACATGGATCATTGATATATTGGTATGATAAAGTGTTCTGGAGTGCATTGGTGCCATATCAGAGGGGGGTGATGGCAGCACTAGGAAAGAAGCTGTGCTTGAGTCTGTTTGGGCTTTGTACCTCTTCCCCGACTGCAGTGGGACAAACAGATCTCTACGGTTTACCCGGTGCAGCTGGCACACCCCACCGTGCTGCAGTGGGAGAGGATGCCGTCTATGGTGCTGTGTGGGTAGAAGAATAGCCCCTGTTGTGCTCTTTTCACCAAGTGGGAGCTGTTGAGGGCCCATGAGAGACCTTTTGTTATGTAGACTCTATGAACTTGATGTCGTTCACACTCTCAACTTTCTCTCCGTTTATTTAAGATATATGGGTCTTAAGATGGGTGATCTTCCTTGGTCTCCTGAAGTCTTCAATGATCTCCTTGGTGTTTTAGTGGTGTTCAGGACCAGGTTGTTGTCCGTACACCACAAATGTTTAATTTGTCCATAAAATAAGGCATTTGTGATCAAGAAATGAGTCATGAATTGTATGTTAAGCATAAAACCTACTTTGTTCAGGAGGCCTGTTTTATCAGATAAAAATGTGAGTACATATAAATAAGCAATATGGGAAAATCTTATGTTGGATTGAAGGGAGATGGAAAGCAGAAAGTGGGTGAAAATGTGTTCCAATGTTTTATTCTCCCCATATCATGTGATGTCATTTTGCACATGTAAATTGATAATTAACATTTGTTTGTTTTGTCCATTTTTATTTATGCTGGATAATACAATAGAAGTCCTTGTATTGATCATTAATAATGCACTCAACAAGAAATCTGTAGTGGTCTCAACTAGACTTTATTCGCCAAACAAATTTAAACTAAACAAAGCAATTTTACGGTGTACAGTTATTAATGTTTAATAGTGGAGTTCCTGGTAAACAACTACATTACCCATGATTCAGCAGAGAAAACGTATCAGAGAGTGCTATTAACAAACTATGCAATGGGAGAAAAGGTGCCTCGTGTTGTTCCTGGCAGGGTACTCAGCCTTACAGGCTCCATGTGTTTTGGATTAGTGATGGGGGCCCCTGCTGCCTGCCAGGAACAAACCAAGGCATCTTTAAACAAAGTGCACAAAACGAAGCAAACCAAGTCGGTCCCCCTTCACCCTTAAACTGGTGGCTGTGGCTCAGGTGGTAGAGTGGGTCGGCCACTAATCACAGGTTTGGTGGTTTGATTCCCGGCCCACATGACTCCACATGCCGAAGAGTCCTTGAACCCCAAGTTGCTCCCAATGGCAGGCTAGCGCCTTGCATGCCATCTCTGCCATCATTGGTGTGTGAATGGGTGAATGAGTCACAGTATAAAGCACATTGAATACGGTTAATAATCGTTAAGGTTATTAAAAGGCGCTATATAAGTGCAGACCATTTAAACTACTTCTCACATGAGCCAAAGGAGCAATGAATCACTTTAAAGTGTTGTTTTGTAAAATTACCCAGAGTCCCCGGCAATCTCACTCTGACATTACAGACTTTACAGTGTCTTTTATTAAAATAACATAGAAACATCAATGTACATTTCAAAACTCAAAGTTGAGTTCATTATAAAGCACTTTAAACACTTCTGTGTCGAACAAAGTGAAGCACAATTAACATCATATTAAACAAGACAAACTTAAAAACAAGTAAAAACTTTTTAATAATAACAATAATAAAAAACAATTACAAATAAAAACATGAATTTGCATTTGTCCAACACACATTGTTCATTATGTTGTTTCAAAGGCCAAAGAGATCGTCTCGGTTACTGTCGTTCCCTGATCGAGGCGACGAGAAGTTTCATCAATGAGTGACACAAAAGGTCACTCTTATAAGCCCCAAAACACCTCAGATCTTTGAAAAAATGCCAATAAAAATTGCGAGTGGAATTTGCATGCCACTCCCCCGGACATACAGGGACAAAAGGAGAAGGAATGTCCACTCTCATTCAGGTTTTTAGGCTGAGGAGCTGAGACAAGATCCCGGCCATTTCAACGGCTAGTACAGCATTGTGGCAAGAGGAACACAACCTCTTGTTCCCTCCATCAGGAAACACAGATTACGACAGTAACCAAGATGTTCTCCTTCTGTCACTCACTTGACGTTGTATCGATGTAATGACACTACATTTACATTACTACACCACCACCACTCAATACACTAGGGGTCCCAATAGAAAAACGCCACAACAGCTGAACCTTGTTACATAAACTGCTGATGCAGGTGCAAGCAAGCTACTCTGTGTAATAGCAGGTGCATCAGACTGCACGACCCCCAAGGCGGAGGTCATCATGTGGCAATATGATACATGGGCTTACCAGCCGCACATGGAAGAGGTGTGGTAGTAGGTCCTGCCTCGTCGGGGGCAGTGAGAGCTCTGCCCAGGGGAGACGCGGGTCTCACAAATGTATTCGGTGTTGCCCAGCCCGCTGCTCTGCAGATGTCTGCTAGAGAGGTGTCAGTGCCCACAAGGATGCCACACTCCTCGTAGATTGTGCTCGAACCCGCAAAGGGGTGGGCATGGCCAGGGTCTGGTAGGCAATGCGATGGCGTCCACGATCCAGTGGGCAAGCCTCTGTTTGGAGACAGTGTTCCCTTTCTGCTGTTCAGCAAGGAAACAAAGAGCTGCTCAGAGCGTCTAAAGCTTTGCGTGCAATCCATGCAATAGATGCGCAAAGCATGCACCGGGCACAGCAACGATAAGGCTGGGTCTGCTTCCTCCCGGGGCAGTGCTTGCAGGCTCACCACCTGATCCCTAAAAGTCGACTGACTCTAAGGGCTTGAACAGGGCACTCCAAAGGCCCAACAGGACCATGAACCCTAGGAGGGTTCAGCCTCCTGGCGCCTCTCAGGAACCTGATGACCACTGCGTCATGGTGCGCTACTGTAGCAGCTACGTACATCCTCAGGGTAGAGAGGGACAGCCGCCCCTCCAGCTTCTCCTGCAGGAAGGACAACACTGACCAGACTGCGCATCTCTGGGAGTCTTCGCTACGGGAAGAACACCACTTAGTGAACACACGCCACTTCAGGGAACAGACGTGGAGGTTCCAGAGGTCTGAGTGTGGGTACCAGATTGTGACCCATCCCTGATAATGAACATCCTTCTTCAGGGGAATTTGGCAGGGAGGTACTGTTGCGAGGAGCGTAAGGTCTGACCTTGCACAGGGTCTGTGCAAGTAGGCTCACTGGGAGGAACGTGTATTTGCGCAGCCCCCGGGGCCAGCTGTGTGCCATCGTGTCTGTGCCGATAGGAGCTCCCGTCATTGTATACCAGAGCGGGCAGTGGGAGGATTTATATACGCTACTGTCGCTGTGTTGTCAGACTGGACCAACACGTGTTTTCCCCGCCTCCACAAGCTAGATGGCTAGATGATTGGTTCAGGGGCACCGCCCAGAAGTGCACATCGAACTAACAAAGTCGTGGAGGGCACATTTTGCGGCCTGAAGCCACCTTTCCCAGTTTACCTGAAGCCCTATACGGCTGAGGTGTGTGAGCACCAGGTCCCTGTGTCCCTGTCCCCGACCTGGAAGTCGGCTTCGGGACGCAAAACTTACCCTCCACGACTTTGTTGGTTCATTGTGCACTTCTGGGAAGAAAGCGGCCCGGGCAAGCATAGCGGTCTGCTGGGATTTACCCGGTGAGATCGCCCCCAATAAACTCCCCAAATCGCCTCCAGTGCCAGCGGCTAGAGTGGCTTTCCTTGGAAGAAGGAAAGCCGCGACCGCAATGTTGCCATGGTCATTTTCTCGCAATGAAAACATGAACCATCTGCAAATGCTGCCTCAGTGTGATCGCTGCCCAGAGGCGGAGAGATAACGATCAGTAGTATCCAGCTCACTAATGCACAACCGCTCAGCTCCAAAGAACAAATCTGAATGAGAGTGGGCATTCCTTCTCCTTTTAGACCCGTATATCTGGGGGAGTGGCATGCAAATTACACTCACCAATTTTCATTGGCCTTTTCTCAAAGATCTGAGGTGTTTTGGGGCTCCCAAGAGTGACCCCTAGTGTAACTACATCGACACAACGTCGAGTGAGTGACATTAGGGGAACAAGTTTTAGTTACATATTTCATATATAACATGAACGTACATTTAAAACATATTGAAAAATGAAACTCAATTACAAAGTAAACTTTTCATGCTATATTAATAATTTCTCTTCTTTCTCATTCAATTCAAGGACACATTATGATTGAATATTTGATTGTGGAATTAAAAAATAACCCCACACTCCAAAGATACTAAATTTGATTTATTGAGACCCGCAAGAGCAGAAATGGTTAAAAACAACATCAGTGCAACAGCGCCTGCAACTGACAACTGTTATGAACAACACGGCATAAAATTGGCATTAAGCCTCAATAATTCGCTGCAGCTGCAATATTGTGAGAACGCGCAGAATGATTGACATGCAGAAAGCGTCAGAAACTGCAGACACATTTTTGTTTGTTGTTTAGAGAGTCTAGTGATGTCACAGAGACCGGTGAGATATCTCAGGACATATCATTAATATCTCTCAGGGATTAGGACATTTTCTACATACCTTTCCATGAAAATCTGATGTGTGCATATAATCATACATAAATAGAGAAGCATATGGATATTTATTTGAGATTATCACAGAAAACATACAAAAAATAATCTAAATGATTAAAATTGAATACAAAATGACATCTTCTGATGTAAAAAGCCACTATACAGACCAGAGGATACACTATGTACATGTGAGTTTCGGGGTGAAATATACACAGATTTTAACTGTATATTATTACCTCCCACAGGGGTGTCAAAACGCTTTCGTTTGTGGGGCAAATGCAGAAAAATAAGGTGTCGCGGTCTGCATTGCTGTAATGATAATAAGTCTAGATGTTAATTGTACTATTGTACATTTAATATTAGAGCACATAATTTGTGCTCTATGTATGCATGATTAGGCCCTACATGTAAATAAAGGATTGGCTAT
Organism: Moxostoma hubbsi; assembly: GCA_032164185.1. Classification (NCBI taxonomy): domain Eukaryota; kingdom Metazoa; phylum Chordata; class Actinopteri; order Cypriniformes; family Catostomidae; genus Moxostoma; species Moxostoma hubbsi. Next base: position 60,375,340 of record JAVLUX010000003.1, read on the forward strand.
TTCACTCACCAAGAACTCTTATAATGAAGTATATGATGTCTCAGCTCCTCAGTGAAGTATATGAAGTATTAAACTAACTTAATCACATTTTAATGTTGTTGACGTCCAATCGTGCCGCTGTGATTCAGTGTACCTATAGAGGTGCTACTGAGCAGTGTTGGTGTGACCCATCACAATAATCAGAACCAGATTTTACTGTAATGAACTGATGGACTATTTCTGTTCTGCTGTTAGTTGCGTTACTAATATGATTTGATGAAAATAATTGCACGTAATTGTATTTAATAGACACTCGTGCACAGGCCCCTTTGTAGCGATATATGTTCACTGTACGTCTCAACCTTCGGATGCTAGCGACACAATTTAGTTCTCTTATTTTAAGTTGTTTTATACATCGTTGTCGTAGATCTTTCCAAGCACATATCAAGAAATATTGAAATATTGAGTATATTGCTCTACTTGTGGCCTGTTTCGTCTCAGTAGATACTCAAGAATTAGTGAGTGGATTCAGATTAACTAGCAATTACCCAGTAATGGTTGACTAGAATCAGGTGATGCGACTGAAACATCCAGTATTTTAAGACTGCTCTTATCTCCTACACCTGGATTAAATAGAGGAACAAGTACTCCAGAGAATTTGGTGTTGATGGTGAGGAGATGTTGACAGTGTTTAGCGTTGTAAAAAGACAGTCGAGCGTTGTCATAATCTAACAGGACACCCAATCGTTCAGGTCTGGAGGACAGTGACAGAGTTATCTGTGGATCAGTGTTAGTGTGAAAACCATTTTCACCATCTGAACACAAGAACCAGAAACCATCTGATGGAGTTAAACGACTTTTGTCTTCCACACGAAAATTACCATCTTTCTGCACACCAATTAACCAGTAATCTTTGGGAGGAATCTTTGGGAGTGCCAACTCAACCTCCCAATAATGACGACCAGAGCTGAATTTATTTGCTCCACATACACATAATTCATATGGAAATCCCTCATTCTTCCGCACATATTCTGGAGCGTCTCTCACTATTTTGAGATCTTTAGAAATCGTCAGATCTGGATGAGCAGTGTTACGGTCGAGAGTGATATTAACTGTGAGGAAAAATAAATACATGTAAAACAACAATCATTCTTCATCTGAATCTCATTTGTGTGATGAAATATATTCAGTATATTAACAGAAATATCACACCTGCATCTTTTCTCAGATCTTCCATATTGATGTCCGACACACCTGAAATGGGAATGTTGTAGAGAAAAATACAGTTAATATTAATGGGATCTACAGTTCTCAAAATAACTTATTTGTCACTTGTGTGGTTAGTTTTTGTCATTTTATTAATTGTGTTTTCCATTGAGTTTCCAAAGCTTTATTGATGGTTTCTACATCACCGTGACTGAATGTGTTGTAGTCACAGACTGCATTCATATATCATATCTGTATGTAAACTCAGTGTGTGTCATTATTGTCCTGAATGAACGGATGAATCAATGTTCATTTACTTTCTTAAGTGTGTTACCACAAGCTTTTCTGTCTCTTCATTTTCTCTTTTATACAGGTTGGGTTTCTCCTACATTATACTTTTACATGTTTAATAATTTCATATACAATTATTTCAAAGAACAAACAACGTGAAGTTTCATCCTACCATTTTCTTCTCTCATGTTCCCCATAGCTCCATCCACACAAGCTAAAATAAAAGACCATTACATATGACAGCTTCATAATGAATTCTCTAAATGCTCTTCCAAACTTTTCAAAAATGTGAAGTATGAAATATCGGTCAATATGTGCTTTTTTATAAACTTTATTTGACGTGTGTGCGTGTGGATAACTTACATTGTTCAGTTGGCTTCTTCGCTGCACAAAAGATACAAAAAACTATTAGCACATGAAGTATTGATTATGTAATAAATGTTGTTGTGAAGTCTCTAAAAATCAGACCCTACCTGTTAATTTCTCTCTGTATTTGTATACAATAAAAGCAGCCAAACCCAACAGAGCACAAATGAGAAAGGTGATAAAAAGTGCCTTCCATGGACCTGATGTGACCTCTGAAAGACACAAACAGACGAGTTTAAACACCTTCAACTCTGAAGATAAATGTTTAAAATCCAAATATATTTCCTCAAGTGAAAGTAAGTAGAGCTGTCTGGTGATGTTGTGTAACCTGAGGGGATGCTGGTGTGTAGGTAAATAGTTGCTTCTCTCAGTTGTCCAGTTTTGAGAGCCAGTAAACAGGAGATGAGTCGAGTTTCAGAGGGAGAGACGATCGTCCAGCTCTGGACAGAGAACATCCCATCTGCTGCACGACTGACAGACATTCGTCCAGGAGAGAGAAGCTTTCTGTCTTCTGACATCCACCTGACGTTTGGCTCTGGAAACCAGCCGCTGGATCTACAGCTCATGTTCACCTTATCTTCAGATACCGGCTTTGGAATCAGGTCAGGGGTGGATCCTATTGCTGAGAGAGGAGAAGTTTGGGTTCAGTTGTAACCATGGTTCTCTGAGGGAGATGAGTGAGACATCTCGCTATGGGGACATATGGTTGTCATCCATGAAGCCCTATGTAATCACAGGAAACCCCGCCCCTTCCCTATATAATCATTAACACTGGCCCAAAATGGCATACATTACGGTATTATGATATCCAGTTTATAGAACCTCACAAATGTGTGCAGGGAGGCCCAATCGGTTGCCGCACAGACATCCTCCATGGAGATTCCTTTAAATAGAGCCCAAGAAGCAGCCATTCCCCTTGAGGAATGGGCTCTCACGCTCCCTGATAATGACTGTCCCTTCACTGAGTAAGCCCATTTAATGACTACTTCTATCCAGTGAGAAAGTCGTTGTTTTACCCCTCACTGGGTTTGCAAAGCACAAAAAGAGATTCTTGGATTCTACTCACATATGCTTGCAATGCCCTAACAGGACATAACAAATGCATATTCTCCTCCTCTGGCAAAGCAAAAGGAGGAGGGTAAAAAGCTGGGACTTCCATCTCTGCTTGAATAACCAGGTTTAATCAATTTGGGTACAATCGAAGGGTTGGGGCATAACTTGGCCTTGGAGAAATTTTGTGTGAACCTGAGACATGCAGGGTTAACTTCGAGTGTATGCAGTTCGCTGACGTGCCTCATTGTGGCCAAGGCCAGCAGTAATGTATATAAGACAATCTTTATATCGGCTTTCTCCATTGGCCTTTCATGGCCCTACTTATGATAGGATGTGATTCCACTGTCTTGTCATTAAGCCCTAAATAACAAGATAAAATTGCTGCCAGGTAAACCTTAATAGTGGAGAATGCTCTTTCCTGATCCAGCATCTCCTGAAGAAAAGTGAGAATATCTGGAATTGTAGAAAGAAAAGGAACTGTTTGGTTTCCCTGCCACCATTTTTTAAAAATCTTTTCAGAGAATCGTACAGAGACCTAGTGGAGCTGCTCAGGTGCTTTGAATAGTGAAAATCACATTTTGAGGCAAGCCGAGAGCTCTTAGATCAGACCTCTCATGGGCCAAACACAGAGGTTCCACTTTTGCAGATGTGGATGGAATATCGTCCCTCACGCTAGACAGTGGAGGTCCCTGCGCTGGGGTAGGCACCACCGGCTCACATACAACGCTGTCCATGGCCTCCCTGCCCATAAAGGGGTCATTAAAAGTACCATCCCGCTCTGTTATGTGACAGGACAGAGTGCGGAGAATCACAATGAAAGGTGGAAATGCATAAAGCAGAGTCACTGGCCAATGAGGTGCCAGCGCATCTACCCCTAATAGGTGTCTTGTTCTCTCAGTGAGAAGAACAGTGGATAATGCGCCTTCTCTTTCAAGGCGAACCTGCGGTAGGCCTGCCGTATCTGTTCCATATATGTCACACCACTACCGTATGGAACCTTCACTCCCCTGGGTGAGGAGTTCCCCTAGAAAACAAGTCTGCCCCCTTATTTATCTGGCCTGGGACGTGTGTTGCTCTGAGCGATAGCAGATGTTTCCTGCACCATAGCAACAATCCTTCTGCTATGGCATGCAAATTTCTTGAGCGAGTGCCCTCATGTCTGTTTATATTTGCTGTTTGTATTCTATTTTTGTGTTATCTGATCAACACATGACAGCCTTGTATTTCTGAAAACAAAAAAATAAACATTTTAGCACTAGTGACACCGCTTGAAGCTCCAGACAGGTTATATGAATTGCTCTTGCAGACCCCTGCCATATACCATTCACTAGGTGTCCTTCCATGACTGCCCCCCAGCCCTGAGAGAATGCGTCGGTGGTGACAACCTTGCGGTCTGATATTGCGCCCATTGTCACCCCTTCCTGTAGAAAGCTCCTTGTTTGTCAGACGCGCAGCGCCCTTATACAGTGAGCTGATACACAAACACTTACATGTAGATGTCTGGAGGGATTCAACTTCAGAGATATCACCTGTCACTACTATTATAGCAGAAATATAAATAGTGAAAGTTCTGTCTATAGCTCTCTGACGTAATTGCCTTGCAACAGAGCTACAGACATATCATCTTCCAACTCTGCAATGTAGACTGAAAGCAGAGTGCCTGCGTTTATAGCCCACCCAATCTGCGCTGCAGACTTGTAAAGTTTCTCAAAAATCAAGGCTGAGAAGCGATCCAATTTGTGAGGAAGCTTACGGGCAACGAAGGATAAATCAAACGCTGATCTTGGATCCTAAGCGGACGCTAACCAGACATGACACAATTCCATGATATTCATAAACTAAATTATTATAAATGACAGTAAAAGCAGATGTTAAAACAGTCATGTGGCAGCCATGCAGCAGTGTTTTGCAGAACCAAGATATAGACGATACTCAAATTACTACCCGCTGACACTTTTCTACCAGTATACTTCATATGCCATTGTCTGATCCTTGGATTTAGGATGGACCACACCGAACCTCACCGAAATGACCGGCCAGGTTGAACTGCGTTTCACATCCCTGATCTCTGCCTGCATCACCTTGGCCTATTGATGGACTACGATCTTGAAATGGAATACATAGACTAACAATTGCCAACAAAAGCTTCATCAGCCAATTAACAAGGACAATTGCATCTATGTGAACTTCTGCAGTTAATCCAGGATGAACTTCAAAGACATTATTCATTAATCTTACAGTTCATACACAATCAATGTTTAAACACTGACCCTTAACACTTACTTTTAAGTTTAATCATTTTAAACCACGACTTTAACTATACATAAGTAATATTGTCATTATATTCATGATGTTAGTCAGAGGGGAACTGGCCCCCACAGTGAGTCTGGTTTAGGGTTAGGGTGGGGTTGGTCTGAGGGGAACTGGCCCCCACAGCGAGTCTGGTTTAGGGTTAGGGTGGGGTTAGTCAGAGGGGAACTGGCCCCCACAGTGAGTCTGGTTTAGGGTTAAGGTGGGGTTAGTCAGAGGGGAACTGGCCCCCACAGTGAGTCTGGTTTAGGGTTAGGGTGGGGTTGGTCTGAGGGGAACTGGCCCCCACAGCGAGTCTGGTTTAGGGTTAGGGTGGGGTTAGTCAGAGGGGAACTGGCCCCCACAGTGAGTCTGGTTTAGGGTTAGGGTGGGGTTGGTCAGACGGGAACTGGCCCCCACAGTGAGACTGGTTTAGGGTTAGGGTGGGGTTAGTCAGAGGGGAACTGGCCCCCACAGCGAGTCTGGTTTAGGGTTAGGGTGGGGTTGGTCAGAGGGGAACTGGCCCTCACAGTGAGTCTGGTTTAGGTTTAGGGTGGGGTTGGTCAGAGGGGAACTGGCCCCCACAGTGAGTCTGGTTTGGGTTAGGGTGGGGTTGGTCAGAGGGGAACTGGCCCTCACAGTGAGTCTGGTTTAGGGTTAGGGCGGGGTTAGTCAGAGGGGAACTGGCCCCCACAGTGAGTCTGGTTTAGGGATAGGGTGGGGTTAGTCAGAGGGGAACTGGCCCCCACAGTGAGTCTGGTTTAGGGTTAGGGTGGGGTCAGTCAGAGGGGAACTGGCCCTCACAGTGAGTCTGGTTTAGGGTTAGGGCGGGGTCAGTCAGAGGGGAACTGGCCCCCACAGTGAGTCTGGTTTAGGGTTAGGGTGGGGTCAGTCAGAGGGGAACTGGCCCCCACAGTGAGTCTGGTTTAGGGTTAGGGTGGGGTTAGTCAGAGGGGAACTGGCCCCCACAGTGAGTCTGGTTTAGGGTTAGGGTGGGGTTAGTCAGAGGGGAACTGGCCCTCACAGTGAGTCTGGTTTAGGGTTAGGGTGGGGTTAGTTAGAGGGGAACTGGCCCCCACAGTGAGTCTGGTTTAGGGTTAGGGTGGGGTTAGTCAGAGGGGAACTGGCCCCCACAGTGAGTCTGGTTTAGGGTTAGGGTGGGGTCAGTCAGAGGGGAACTGGCCCTCACAGTGAGTCTGGTTTAGGGTTAGGGCGGGGTTAGTCAGAGGGGAACTGGCCCCCACAGTGAGTCTGGTTTAGGGTTAGGGTGGGGTTAGTCAGAGGGGAACTGGCCCCCACAGTGAGTCTGGTTTAGGGTTAGGGTGGGTGTTACGCCCTTAATGGGAAGCAACAATAAAGGAGGAGAAAACGGTTTACGGCGCTTTCAATACTCGCTTTATTTTTTCACATTCATCAAAGTCTTAACAATACACCGCAACGCCGATCAACAACTCAGTCCTGGCCAGGGATCGATGTACGAAAAGGAACGCTTGTAGAGAACACCAAACAGGAAGCTCTTATCGGCAGGCCCGCCTGTACACCGGTGCACCCAATCCACCTGATTACCCCTCAGCTCCGTGGCGCACCTGCAAAGAAAGCGCATACGCACACACACGGCAGAGAAGACAATACAGGGTACAGCCGTGACACACACACACACACACACACAGCAGAGAAGACGATACAGGGTACAGCCGTGACACCCCCCCCCTTAAGAAAAGGAAACCGATAAGTTTCCGCCAACAACCTAAAAACACTCCCAACCGCACTAACGGATAGTTTCAATACAGGCCTGTACATACATATTACCAACAAAACCCTACCCCCAGGAGGATAGCATACACACACAAAAAAAGAACAAAACAAACCTGTTAATAATTCCTACAAAAGTGGCTTACAATGGTGCCCTAGACAATGCATCGGCCACTACATTTGCTGAGCCCTTCACATGCCTAACATCTAAATGAAAGGGCTGAAGAAATAGGCACCAACGCATAAGCCGCTGATTTGGATTCTTGAGCGAGTGTAAAAATGTAAGTGGGTTATGGTCACTATACACTATTACCGCTGAGCTATTCCCGCCTACATATACTTCGAAATGCTGGAGAGCCAAAATCAATGCAAGCACCTCTTTCTCAATTGTGGAGTAGTTCCTTTGATTATTGAACTTTCGAGAAAAAAAACAAACTGGCCGCTCAATACTTACATCATCCTCTTGAATCAACACTGCCCCTGCTCCTTCATTACTGGCATCTACCTGAATTTTAAATGTCTTTTCCAGACAAGGTGCCATTAAAACAGGTGTTGAAGTCAGCAACATTTTCACTGCCTCAAAAGCATTCTGACAAGCTACAGACCAAACAAACCTGGCTTTAGCTTTCAGCAAGTCCGTTAAAGGAGCAACAACTGTAGAGAAGTTCCTACAAAAACAGCGGTAGAAACCCACCAGACCTAGAAAACTCATTAATTCCTTCTTAGTAACAGGAACAGGATATTCATCTATTGCTCTCACCTTCTCCCTCACTGGACGTACGTGTCCTTGCCCTACTACCTTACCAAGATACGTTACTGTCGCTCCTGCAAACTCGCACTTAGCGAGATTCAATGTAAGATTTGCCCGAGCGAGACGCACTAAAAGCAGGCGTAAACATTCAAGGTGTTCTGACCACGTTTCACTTACCACGATAGTATCATCCAAATAAACAGTCACACCTTTTAGTCCCGCAATAATCCTATTCATCATTCTTTGAAATGTTGCCGGTGCGTTTCGGAGACCGAAACTCATAACCCGGTAAGAGAATAATCCATTAGGTGTTATAAACGAGGAGACCTCGCGCGCATGCTCTGTCAGCGGAATCTGCCAATAGCCTTTCAGTAAATCTAATTTCGTCACAAATTTTGCGGCACCGACCTGATCGACACAGTCCTCCATCCTCGGCAGAGGAAAAGAGTCTGGTTTTGTAACAGAATTCAGTTTCCTATAATCTGTACAAAAACGGAACATACCATCAGACTTCTTGACTAATAAACACGGCGAGGACCAGCTGGAAAATGAAGGCTCGACTAACCTGTTATCCAGCAAATACTGGACTTCCTTTTCCAAAACCTCTCGTTTAGTCAGCGGAACCCTGTAAAAACGCTGACGAACAGGAACAGCCTCGCCCACCTCGATATCGTGCTCCAACTCTGTTGTTTGAGTTGGAACATCCGAAAACAACTCCGGAAATTCCGAAAGCAAACTGATCAATTCTTGACTTTGCGATGCGTCTAAATGTTTAAGATTAGATGACAAATTTTTCAACGTCTCAGAATTCTTTAAACGACCTAGTAATACGAGTCATCAGGAGATTCTAATTCATCCACAGGCATGCTTTCCATAACCTGCGTAACACACGACTGGGGGGAGCTGTCCACTAGCACCACAGGCGCCACTGGCATTGAAACCGGACGGCTTCGCTGATAATAAGGCTTAAGGAGGTTTACATGACAGACTTGGGATGACTTCCTACGATCTGGCGTCAGAATCGTATAGTTATCCATAGCCCCACAATGTATTACCTCATATGGTCCAGTATATTTAGCTTGGAACGGGGAATCTACTACAGGCAGAAGCGCAATAACCTGATCTCCAACACTAAACTTACGATGTTCAGTGAAACGGTCAAACAATTTTTTTCATTTTCCCCTGAGTTTTACTTAAACATTTCCCAGCTAACTCCCCAGCCAATGAAAGCCGACGACGGAAACCCAGTACGTATTCTGACAATTTTTTCGGTGGTTCCGAATCAACCCACTGATCACGTAAGACAGCTAATAACCCCCGTACTTTGTGAGCAAAGACCAGTTCGTTTGGGCTAAAACCAATACTCTGCTGCGTGACCTCCCTGGCCGCTAACATCAACCACGGTAGACCTTCTTCCCAGTCACGCTGCATCTCCAGGCAGTAGGCTCTCAATAACGACTTTAACGTAGAATGGAAACGTTCGAGCGCCCCTTGACTCTGGGCATGATACGCTGTGGACAGATTGTGCTTAATACCCAGCTCAAAAAGCACTTCCGCAAACAATTTCGAAGTAAAATTACTTCCCTGGTCCGACTGAATAATTTTCGGTAACCCAAAAATAGACACGAACTGAGTGAGCGCTTTCACAATAGACTTTGTATTAATCGAGCGCAATGGATAAGCAGCCGGATAACGTGTAACTTGACACATCACTGTCAACAAGTACTCATTTCCAGCTTTCGAGCGAGGAAGTGGGCCGACGCAATCAATAAGAAGATGTTCAAACGGTTGACATACAGCCGGAATTGGACGCAAAGGAGCTAGCTTTAATGACTGGCTCGGTTTACTGGTAAGCTGACATGTATGACAGGTCTTAATAAAACTGGCAACATCCTTTTTAATATGCGGCCAGTAGAAATATCGAAGAATTCTATCATACGTTTTCTGAACACCAGCATGACCAGCGAGTTGATCGTGGGCCATTTTCAACACTAACTCGCGAAATTTTACTGGTATCACGACCTGAATGACAGAATCTCCCATACCATCAACAGCATGCGGGGACCACTTCCTCAATAACACAGTCTGCTCAATGAAATAACCTTGCGCTCTGTCCCGAATTTCACTGCTATCAATGACTTGTTCAAATTGTGATTGTAATGTTTCATCCTTCTGCTGCTCAATTGACAACTCTTCCCGAGAAACCACAATGGGATAATCACTCAGAACGAAACATGATTCAGCCCCACTAACAACTTCTTCAGCCCTGGGCTGAGCACTGGAACGAGTTACCGCACACGCAACGAATACTTCCGGATATTGTTGCGCACTCTCATCCGGATCACCAGTACAAGACGGTGTATCAGTCACAACTGGAAAGGGCGATTTATTAACCCAAACGCGTCCGCCAGCTAAGTTATTTCCAAGGATCAATGAGACACCATCAACAGGTAGAATAGGGCGTATACCAAGATCCACTACTCCTTGCACTAGCTCACAGGTCAAATCCACTTTATGCAGGGGTACGGATAATATATTAAGCCCAATTCCGCGAATCAAAAGCGAGCTATCAGTGTGCGACTCAGTTGAGAAGGGCAACACAGACTCCAAAATAAACGACTCGGATGACCCTGTGTCTCGAAGAATTTTCACTGCAACCTTATCAACACTACCCGGTAGTGACACAAAACCATTAGAAATGAATGGTTTAAATAACTGCTGGTTATTTTCCACATTCATAGTCGTTACCATTGGTAAAAAATCAGACTGCCTTACCACAGGAACAGCAGAAGCCAGGACAGCAGGCTTCGCAAAATAGTTGGGTCTAACAAATTTTGCACTTGACGTCTTTAATTTAAGCACTGGACAATTCGACTTCCAATGTCCTTTTTCCAAACAATAGTTACAGGAATCATTGTCACTTGTTTTTTCCACAAAACGTCTGACTGGACTTTTAGGGACTATGAAAGAATTTCCCCGTGTATGACCCTGGCGCTCACACAATCTTTCAGCACTAGGCTTATGAATAAGTTCCCAATCATCAACCAGCAGTGCAGCGTCTGAAGCTGTTTTAACCTGATGCTCCGCAACATAAGTAGCTGTAATCTCGGGAAGTGTATTCCTGTATTGTTCAAATAGAATTAACTCTCTCAGCTTATCCATTGTTGTAATATCTGCCGCGATACACCAACGATCAAATTGCACCCTCAACTCCCGTACGAACCCAACATTTGTCTGATTCAAGCTTCGCTGTAACGTACGAAACTGTTGCCGATAACTCTCTGGCACGCGCTCATTAATTTTCAACACCGCCGCCTTAATGGCTTCATAATTCTGGCTGTCAGCATCCGATAGCGTAGAATAGGCTCGTTGGGCTTTACCTGTTAAAACGCACTGAAGGAGCAGAGCGCGTTCAACATCACTCCATTTATACGCTACTGCGACTCGCTCAAATAGGAGAAAAAAAATCTCCACCTCAGACTCATTAAAGGGCGGTACCAAACGCAAATTATGAGCCACACTCAGTTTCGTTGAATCAGTATCAGCACTTGCACCCCTCTGCTTACCTTCTTCGTGTAAATCTAGTCGGCGCCTTTCAATCTGTAGACGCTGTTGTTCCAGTTGTTGCCGGCTTCCCTCCAACTCTAGTTCCAAACGTACCTTATCACATTCTAAACGACGTTTTTCACATTCTGTATCACGTTGTATAAGCAATAACTCTTTCTGTTGCTCGAAGGAAAAATTGCTTAAAGCAGGCAACGAAAAAGGAGCACCTACGGCGGGCAATTTAGCTGGATCAGGCAATTTAGATGTTCCTATCAAGATTTTGAGATCACACAACGCAGCTTCCAGGATTAACTTGATTCCCTCTTTAGATCTTTTTTGATTATAGGTCAGCTCGATTTCATAATGCGCGGCTAATTCTAACAATTGTTCTTTAGTCATTACATCTAACAACTCCTCAGACGGAGTCTGAACAAATGACTCAATAACATCAGTTGCCATAATTAACAGTAATTGAGCCCACAAAACACCGCTCAACCAGTAACTCTCTCAAATTCAAAATGAGAGAAAAACAAAAAAAAACAAAAACAAAAAAAAAAAACAACAAGGTTTATTTTAATGAAACTAAACCCTCCTCTCCAATTATGTAGACCCTAATCTTCAGCTGGCCCAAGACCGGGTACTTATGCACTAAATCCCGCAAGTTTGGAAAGACGACCAATTGCCAAGTCGCCCTCCAAACCTCGGATGTGCTCCCGAGACAACTGCTACTAAGTCCAGAGCCAACCAAAAATAACAAACTAAAACAAAAAACTACGTGTCCGAAAACACGCACTATACCTACAAGGGAAGGTTTGTTCCTAAATGCACCCCAAACAAACTATGTTATAGAGCCTAACAATCTAATGAAGCGTCCCAACTTTACCAATTCACACAATAGGCGTTATAATATACAAATGTGCTCTATTCAAATATCCTACCTTTCATACTCCTTCAAAGACAAAGGTTTTCCAAAAAATAAAAAATTCGCACAAATTCAAACACGAATTTTAGTTCGACGAGCCCCCAATTGTTGCGCCCTTAATGGGAAGCAACAATAAAGGAGGAGAAAACGGTTTACGGCGCTTTCAATACTCGCTTTATTTTTTTCACATTCATCAAAGTCTTAACAATACGCCGCAACGCCGATCAACAACTCAGTCCTGGCCAGGGATCGATGTACGAAAAGGAACGCTTGTAGAGAACACCAAACAGGAAGCTCTTATCGGCAGGCCCGCCTGTACACCGGTGCACCCAATCCACCTGATTACCCCTCAGCTCCGTGGCGCACCTGCAGAGAAAGCGCATACGCACACACGCGGCAGAGAAGACAATACAGGGTACAGCCGTGACACACACACACACAGCAGAGAAGACGATACAGGGTACAGCCGTGACACACACACACACACACACACAGCAGAGAAGACGATACAGGGTACACCCGTGACAGTGGGGTTAGTCAGAGGGGGAACTGGCCCCCACAGTGAGTCTGGTTTAGGGTTAGGGTGGGGTTAGTCAGAGGGGAACTGGCCCCCACAGTGAGTCTGGTTTAGGGTTAGGGTGGGGTTAGTCAGAGGGGAACTGGCCCCCACAGTGAGTCTGGTTTAGGGTTAGGGTGGGGTTAGTCAGAGGGGAACTGGCCCCCACAGTGAGTCTGGTTTAGGGTTAGGGTGGGGTTAGTCAGAGGGGAACTGGCCCCCACAGTGAATCTGGTTTAGGGTTAGGGTGGGGATAGTCAGAGGGGAACTGGCCCCCACAGTGAGTCTGGTTTAGGGTCAGGGTGGGGCTAGTCAGAGGGGAACTGGCCCCCACAGTGAGTCTGGTTTAGGGTTAGGGCGGGGATAGTCAGAGGGGAACTGGCCCCCACAGTGAGTCTGGTTTAGGGTTAGGGCGGGGATAGTCAGAGGGGAACTGGCCCCCACAGTGAGTCTGGTTTAGGGTCAGGGTGGGGCTAGTCAGAGGGGAACTGGCCCCCACAGTGAGTCTGGTTTAGGGTTAGGGTGGGGTTAGCCAGAGGGGAACTGGCCCCCGAGTGAGTCTGGTTTAGGGTTAGGGTGGGGTTAGTCAGAGGGGAACTGGCCCCCACAGTGAGTCTGGTTTAGGGTTAGGGTGGGGTTAGTCAGAGGGGAACTGGCCCCCACAGCGAGTCTGGTTTAGGGTTAGGGTGGGGTTAGTCAGAGGGGAACTGGCCCCCACAGTGAGTCTGGTTTAGGGTTAGGGTGGGGTTAGTCAGAGGGGAACTGGCCCCCACAGTGAGTCTGGTTTAGGGTTAGGGTGGGGTTAGTCAGAGGGGAACTGGCCCCCGAGTGAGTCTGGTTTAGGGTTAGGGTGGGGTTAGTCAGAGGGGAACTGGCCCCCACAGTGAGTCTGGTTTAGGGTTAGGGTGGGGTTAGTCAGAGGGGAACTGGCCCCCACAGTGAGTCTGGTTTAGGGTTAGGGTGGGGTTAGTCAGAGGGGAACTGGCCCCCACAGCGAGTCTGGTTTAGGGTTAGGGTGGGGTTAGTCAGAGGGGAACTGGCCCCCACAGTGAGTCTGGTTTAGGGTTAGGGTGGGGTTAGTCAGAGGGGAACTGGCCCCCACAGTGAGTCTGGTTTCTCCCAAGGTTATTTATCTCCATTAATCAACATCTGTGGCATGGTGGAGGGCAGGACCGGGGCGTGATTACGTACGCCCGGTCCCGTATTAGGCTAATTAAGCCGTCAAGAGGGATAAAGGCCACTCGCAGACGGCGATGCAAGAGAGAGAGAGATCGTTCACGGACATGTCCGTTATCTTATGTGTTTGTATTTTGAGTTCCTCATTAAACCTTTAAGTTATATGTCAAGCAGGTTTCTCGCCTCTTCCTTGCCCGTGACCTTGATCTGTTTTACATTGGTGCCGAAACCCGGGAAGGAAGAGGGATACGCCGTAGCGGAGTTCTCGCCACTACCCCAAAGAAGCAGCCGCGGCCATCTGCCGGGGGACGAGGAGCCCAGCCGCCTGGACGCGGAGGAATGGCCGCCGACCGCGAGGGGAGAAGGGGCTCCTATAGCCGACCGTCTGGAGAGGTCAGGGCCGCTGCCAGGGGCGGAGGATGCCCCTACCAGCCGCTGAAACGCGGAGGGGTCGAGGAAAGACCGCCGTCCGCGAGCGGGGAGGGGATCGCGACTGACCGCCTGGAGTGGGAGAACCGCAGCCAGGGGCGGGGGAGTCCCCTTCGGCTCCCCGAGAACGCGGCGGGGTGTTCCGTCCGCCAGGGGCTGAGGACTGCCTCTGATCCGCCTGGAGATGTGCGGCTGCCGTTCGGTACAGGGTGGAGGAGTGGCTGATGAACAAGCTGCGGCATATCAGAGAACCCCACCCTAACCCTAAACCAGACTCACTGTGGGAGCCAGTTCACCTCTGGCTAACCCCACCCTAACCCTAAACCGGTCTTGCCCCCTCCCTCGTCCAGGTTGATGGGGATGACCTGCCACGCGCGGGAGGTGCCCCCCCCCCCCCCCCCCAGGGGATGTATGTCAGGCCGGGGGTCCCCAGCCTGAAAGAACGGGGGAGGAATGTGGCACGGTGGAGGGCGGGACCGGGGCGTGATTACGTACGCCCGGTCCCGTATTAGGCTAATTAAGCCGTCAAGAGGGATAAAGGCCACTCGCAGACGGCAATGCAAGAGAGAGAGATCGTTCACGGACATGTCCGTTATCTTATGTGTTTGTCTTTTGAGTTCCTCATTAAACCTTTAAGTTATATGTCAAGCTGGTTTCTCACCTCTTCCTTGCCTGTGACCTTGATCTGTTTTACAACATCTTATTGAGTTTTGTGTTCCCACAGTCACTTTCAGCTCACTCACTGGGGTTATTAATACAATTATTATTAAATTACTTATTTTTAAACATGATTAACTATCATATTTTATCAAATTACACAATGATGATCCATCGACATTATAGACATTACAGATTTATTGTCTGTTAATGCTGATCTTCTGTAAAGCTGCTTTGAAACGATGTGTGTTGTGAAAGGCGCTATACAAATAAAATTGACTTGACTTGACTATACCATTTTAACCACTTTATCCTCTACTCCTATTTTAAGTAATAATGATAAAAGTAATTAGTTATCACAAGTAACGTTACTGACGTCAAACCTGTCACAATTCCTCTTGACCTCAGAAGACATTCAATATGGCGGACCAGCCGCATGGACTAATATGATGATACTTTTATCAATATTCTACAAAATAAAGATTCAGAGAGATTTCTCCTTTGTGTTCCAGAATTGAGAAAGTTGTACAGGTTTGGAATAACACGAGGATTAAATTATAATTTTTAGGTGAACATTTTACTAACAAATATTCTGAAATATCCTGAATCCTGAAAATATCTTGCGCTGACTCACCAGTAACGTTGAGAGATGTAGTTTGGCTGTCGTACGACTTGTCTCCGCTCACATAACAGTGAAAAACACCATCATCTTGAACTGTGAGTTTGTCCAGCCGCAGAGAAACATCTCCATCCTTCAGTCCTCCAGACTGTGCTGAGCGCAGGCCCAGAGAACTCCGGTTCCGGTAATGTTCCTCTTGGACATCCTGGATCTTCCCATCACGATAGAAGAGAACAGGAGTGTTGAAGTGATCCGGACGATACCAGCGAATCTCCAGAGCTTCAGCGTTCTGAGGAGGAGAGATCCAGCAGGAGAGAGTGACTGTAGATCCCACCTGACCCGCTATCTCATCTTCAGGTACCACAACACTCAACGACACTAACAGAGAGAGACAGATTCAATTATATATTCTGTATTAGTCTTAGTATACAGTTGAAGCCAGAAGTTTACATACACTTAGGCTGAAGCCATTAAAACTATTTTTTTATGCTGAGTGACTCCAGCCAGGTGTCCTAATCAACCAATTGGCCCGGTTGCTAGGGAAGGTAGAGTCACATGGGGTAACCTCCTTGTGGTCGCTATAATGTGGTTCTCGTTCTCGGTGGGACGTGTGGTGAGTTGTGTGTGGATGCCGTAGAGGTAACGCACTCAACAAGCCACGTGATAAGATGCAAGAATTGACGGTCTCAGGCACGGAGGCAACTGAGATTTATCTTCTGCCACCCAGATTGAGATGAGTCACTGTGCCACCACGAGGACATAGAGTGCATTGGGAATTGCACAAAAAACCTCCTTTTTTAACCACTTCACAGATTTAAACTATAGTTTTGGCATCTACTTTGTGCATTGCATGGGTTCATGGGCATTTTTCCACCAATTGTTTACAGACCGATTGTTTCACTTTTAATTGACTATAACATAATTCCAGTGGGTCAGAAGTTTACATACACTAAGTTAATCGTGCCTTTAAGCAGCTTGGAAAATTCCAGAACATGATGTCAAACCTTTAGACAATTAGCCAATTAGCTTCTGATAAGAACTGTACTGAAAACTCAGTTAGTCTTTGCTTGACATCATGGGAACATCGAACGAAATCAGTCAAGACCTCAGAAAAACAATTGTGGACCTCCACAAGTCTGGTTCATCCTTGGGGGCAATTTCCAAACGCCTGAAGGTGCCACGTTCATCTGTACAAACAATAGTACACAAGTATAAACACCATGTGACCACACAGCCATCACACCGCTCAGGAAGGAGACGCCATCATGTGACCACACAGCCATCACACCGCTCAGGAAGGAGACGCATTCTGTCTCTATTAAAAAGAGTTTAAATGTATTTGGCTAAAGTGTATGTAAACTTCTGACTTCAACTGTATTTCACTACTCATATACTGATCCTAAACATGATATTTCTACATATTACAAACACTTCTCAGGATTGAATACTTTGCAATTTAGACCTGAAATTTATGATCCTGTAATAGTTTATTGTAGGTGTGTCACATTACAAATGTCCCACCTTACAATATATATATATATATATATATATATATATATATATATATATATATATATATATATATATATATATATAGAAATATATAGAAAACATAATCCATAAATTATCTGGTGCAGAAATGTAAACACAAAGCAAGTAGACATATTTCAGTTATTCTATAATATTAAAATCATAATGATGCTTTAGTTCAATATTTAGTAACTCGTAAAATCCAGACAAACATGTTTCTGTAATGTTTATTCTTACCAGAAGCGTCTATGAGGAGAATGAGCAGAAACCCGACAATTATAACCGATTTCATACCTGTGAAAATACATACAGACTCAAATAACAAGAATTATGTGGGATTTTTACAGAAGCAGATGTACTATAAGATAAATAACGATCAGATTCATTCATTAAACAAACTCACTGCCGACAAAGAGATGTCCTTTATCAATTCAAATATCCTGTTTAATGTGGATGATCTCAGCCGTGAGACATTAAATACTGTAATACTGTAATATCTGAAAGATTAAAACCGATCTCAGAGAATAAAACACGCGCTGTGGTTTTCTCCTTTCCTTTCACTTTCTAATTCTGCAGACCTTGGAAAAAGGACGTGTCTAGATGGTAACCCCAGTTACCTAAAGTCTCGCGAGAGCCACAATGAATGTTCACACATTGTTTTTTTGTGTTTTTACTCATTTGTGTATTTATTTATAATCCTACATAAACCCTACCCCTTTCACCTATACCTTAACTCTACGAGTATATCAAACCCTAAACCTAACATTAGTAACAGGGAATGAGTGTCTCGCGAGACTTCGGCTGCCAGGGGGTTATCTTGAAGACAGCCGTTGAAAAACACCAGACGCGTTTGTTTACAGGCTGAAATATATTACATTTGTCGATAGTAATCAAATAAGTGTCAAATGTATTTCGCTGTAGTCCAACAATGAATCGGAAAATTCCCATCGTTCACATCGCTTTAATCTTTTATCGATATATCAGTCGATCTGAAAGACGTTTCACACCAAATATGACAACATTAACATCGGAAGAAAGAAGCGAATAACTGTATAATATTCCATAATATGTGAAGATACTTTCGTCTTTGCGCCATTAAAATTAGGTCGTTATTATGAGATAATAACCGACGGTGTTAATCCTAGAAAACACAGAACGTTCTCCTAACGTTAGCATTTGGTTCCCATTTGGTTATTTTTTTGTAAACCAATTGCTAATGTTCTAGCCCTCATGCGACCTTATGGACATTTTTGTCCTTTTCAGTTTTGTTTTTTTGATAACTTTGCCTGTGTTAATGCTAACTGCATAAAATTTGCCACAGTGTGTATTTTTATTGGAATTTTAATATTTCACCTTCATTTACTTTAAAAAATCTATTTTGCACTAGGTACAAAAAATACTCCCACTTAGGGCCTTTTGGACAAAAATGTCCCCATTGAAACCCATTAAAACTGCGATTTTTAATCCCAGTGCCATTCAACTATAAAAATGATGCAATCTTTCTTAACAGGCTTTCATTATGTTGGCAAGGCTTCAAAATTTACATTTTTACTATTTTTTATCAGATGGTGCCATTTTTTCAGGTTTGGCATATAAAGCAAATTATCACTTTATTGTTGTTTTCTGCTGTTTTCGGCTTATGCATATTATAGAGCCAATTAGATAAATAATTGTGTGGGTGTGTTGGTATGGATGTCAGAGTGTGGTTAGTATGTGTGTACTGAAAATTTTAGGTGTGTGTGTGTGTGAACAGTGAAAGAAAGAAATTATATTGTACTGGAAATCACAAATCCCACCCCATGTAAATGAGTCATACCCTTGGCAGAGTCACAGACCCTGCCATGTGAAAACTGAAAAGGTCAAAAAGTTACTGAGCTTTGAATATATTTTTCATTCAAAAACATTTCTTATTACTTACTTGAACTTTTTCATTTGTTATGCTTTTATACAAAGATAAAAGGTGAGCTTGATTTTGATGTAGAAGTTTAGAGGCCCCACAACCACCTTGTTTTTGTTTTCACCGAGAAAATGGTGATTGTTTTGTCTGGTAGATTTTCGTTGACACAAGTGCTCTCACAGCCAAACCTATAAATATGTGATGCTTGAGGGCCTTGTCATTTCATTGTTTGCAAGATGAAGAGACGTTTCACAGCAAGCGAAGCTCTGGAGCTAGTTGTGCCCAGCACCAGTGTGCACCCGGGTACACCTGAAAGTGAGGATGAACAGTTGACTTCAGAGGATGAAGTCGAGTTTGCATTGGAGTCTGACTCTGAAAGCTCTTGTTCCTCTGATGACAGCACTGAGAGTGAGGACACAGAAGAGACTGCAGATCCTCAGTGGAATTCCAAAAATGGGCAGATTCTCTGGTCTTCCACTCACACTGAGACGCAGCGCTACAATCCTGCCAAGGGTATGACCCCGGGTCCCACACACTACGCCACTGCCCGCATCACAACTTTGCAGTCCTGCTTCGACCTCTTCATCACCGAAGAAATCATTCAGCTTCTTCTTGAGAACACCAATTTACAGGGGAGGCGTTCTGTGACAGATTGGATTGATTTCGATTCCACTGATATTCAGGCATACATCGGTCTGCTGATTCTGGCCGGCGTGTACAGGTCCCGAAATGAATCAACAAGTAGCCTGTGGGATGTGGAAAACGGACATTCCATTTTCCGAGCCACCATGTCCCACCGTAAATTCAAGCTCCTAAGCTCCACCCTGAGGTTCGATGACAGGATGACACGACCTGCACTTTACATGCACGACAAGCTGGCTGCATTTCGGACCATCTGGCAGAAGTGGACACATCGCCTTCCCTTGCTGTTCAACCCAGGCCAGGATGTCTGTGTGGATGAGCAGCTCGTCCCTTTCAAAGGCCGATGCGGATTTCGCCAGTACATGCCCAGCAAGCCTGCCAAGTATGGCATAAAGATTTGGGTCACCTGTGACGTCACCACATCCTATGCATGGAAGCTGCAAATTTACACGGGGAAGGCTCCTGGAAGTCCTGCGGAGGTGAACCAAGGAAAAAGGGTCGTTCTGGAAATGACGGAGGGGCTCCAGGGGAACACCGTCACCTGCGACAATTTTTTCACCTCCTATGGACTGGCGGAGGAGCTTCTAAAGAGGAAGATGGCCCTAGTCGGTACAATTCGCAGGAACAAGCCAGAGCTTCCCCAACAGCTGCTGCAGATAAGGCATAGAGCACTCCTGTCCTCCCTCTTTGCTTTTACTAAGACACACACACTGGTGTCTTATGTACCGAAACGAGGGAAGAATGTGCTGCTCCTTAGCACCAAGCACCGCGAGCCGGCTGAGAAAAAGAAGCCAGTGATCATCACAGACTACAACCACTGCAAAGGAGGTGTCGACAACCTGGACAAGGTATGTGTCATTATGCATCAGTTACACACACATTTATTCTTACTGCATAATACTTTTATTATTCAGTATTTCTTGTATCTATATACTCAGTGTTTTAGTTTTGTGAATGATGAGGAGAAGAACATTTAGTTTATTTTTATTCTTACTGCATAGTTCCTTTATAATTTATTATTTCTTGCAATTCTATACACAATGTTATATTTTTGTGAATGATGAGAAGAATATTTAGTTTATTTTTTCTTTTGCAGGTTGTCGGCACCTACAGCTGTAGGAGAGGAACATGTCAGTGGCCAGTGGTTCTCTTCTATAACCTTTTAGATGTCTCTTCCTTCAACTCCTTTGTACTGTGGTCAGCAGTGGATCCCTCCTGGAACCAGGGCAAAACATTCAGACGGAGGCTGTTTTTGGAGGAACTGGGGAAAGCGCTTGTGATGCCGCAAATGTCACAAAGACAGCGCATCCCCCGCACACCATCTACATCCACCATGATGGAGGATCAACAGCAGGGAGACCCAAACACCAAAAAGAGGAAGTTATGCGTGTCCTGCACTGACAAAAAGAAAAAAAGTGCTACCACCTGCAACAAGTGTGGCAAGTGTATCTGCAAAGTCCACACAGTTACATACTGCAGCTCCTGCTGTTAGTGAATTCCCTCATAGTAGGCAAATGCCTACTATTTCTGTTCTCTGTTCTCCACCAATTCCCTCTGCGCATATGTCTACTATTTCTGTTCTGAGTGTTCTTGAGTTTTGAACAATAAATCTTGTTCTTGTTCAAAGTGATCTTGTATTTTTGCTTTATTTCTAGAGCAATATAAGGTATATTCTATCAAAAATTGAAAACTTTGGAGGATAATAGGAGTAATAAAACAATGATTTGACTTGGACATTTTTGTCCTTTATGGGCCTGAGTGGTATTTTTGTTTTTTTTTTAAATCTGATACTGCATAAAAATATGAATGCATCAAAATTAATGTTGTTGTTAATCATTGACATATCCAAGGCTGTAATATTTAAAGAAAAAAAAAATCTGCTTAGCATTTAGTATATGGAATTTTTTTATTATAATTATAATTTTTATAAAAAACAAAAGTGGCATTATGTAAAGAAACCAGCATTTAAAGGGTTACAATTCTGAAAATTAATTACTGTTTGGTAATTATTATTAGAACTGATGCTAGTAAAAAAATCTAAGTCAGTGAAAGTGGAAAAAATATTAATCTATAATATTTTTATGACACTTTTTTGACATGGACATTTTTGTCCTTTATGGGCCTGAGTGGTAGTTTTTTTTTAATCTGATACTGCATAAAAAATATGATTGCATCAAAATTAATATTGTTGTTAATCACTGACATATCCAAGGCTGTAATATTTAAAGAAAAAAAATTCTGCTTAGAATTTAGTATATAGAAAATTATTATTATTATTATAATTTTTATAAACATCAACAGTGGCATTATGTAAAGAAACCAGCATTTAAAGGGTTAAAATTCTTGAAAATAAATGAATGTTTGGTAATTATTATTAGAACTGATGCTAGTAAAAAATCTAAGTCAGTGAAAGTGGAAAAAAATATTAATCTATAATATTTTTATGACACTTTTTTGACATGGACATTTTTGTCCTTTATGGACCTGAGTGGTAGTTTTTTTTAAAATCTGATACTGCATAAAAAATATTAATGCATCAAAATTAATGTTGTTGTTAATCATTGACATATCCAAGGCTGTAATAATCAAAGAAAAAAAATTCTGCTTAGAATTTAGTAAATTGAAAATATTACTATTTTTCTTTTTTTTCATAAAAAAACAACAGTGTCATTATGTAAACAAACCAGCATTTTAAGGGTTAAAATTCTGAAAATTAATGAATGTTTGGTCATTATGATTAGAGCTGATGCTGGTTAAAAAAATGATGTCAGTGAAAGTGGAAAAATATATAAATCTATAATATTTTTATGACAGTTTTTGGACTCGGACATTTTTGTCCTTTATGTACCTATGTGTAACTTTTTTTAATTTACGCACAAGGGCTAGGAACGTTCTCTTAAGTTCTAGTTTCTGTTAGCGTAATGTTTCCAGAACATTCTGAATTGTTAGCTGGGATAAAGAATCATGTAGTCAACAGAAAAGACCAACTTTAATGAGAAACTGGCGATTTATTCAACAAAATGTTCTTTAAAAAACAGCACAAAATTATCAAGTACAAATTGCAGCTGTGTGGAATACCCATAAGCCCTTGCGCTTGAATAAATTATGTATATTTGGTCAAAACAAGAGAACTTATGTAGAAAAATAATGATTTTTTATTTAACAATGTAAATAGTTATATTTCTTATGACTGTTGTTGTTTTGTTGTCGCTGGTTGATCATTATTATTTTGTGAAGTCACCATGAAGGTGATTAGCGTTACCTCTTTTGAAGATGGACGACCGGCACCAGCTGACTTCATGACAGCTTCTTCCCTCTATGAACACTTGATCGCAGATTGTTTTTATTGTAAACAGTCTTGTTTTGTGTATGCTGTTCATTGTATATTATTGGGTGTATATTGTGTTGTATAACTGATGTGTAAATCAGATGTTTATTGTAATTGTCACACTGCTATGTTGCTTGGAACTGCACCAAGACTTTCCCCCACTGTTGCACTTGTGTGTATGGTTGAGTGACAACAAAGGGATTTGATTTTGTTTTTATCATAACGATAACTCATTTAAGCACTTATGAGTATCATGAGTAACAAAACCGGCTCTTGTTTTACCTGAAAGTGAAATGGACAATAGGTGGAATCTAGTTTCTCTTCAATCAATGTGGACAAAACAAAAGAGAAGGTTGTTGACTTTAGGAGAGCACAAAGTGACCGCTCTCCACTGAACATTGACGGGTCCTCTGTGGAGATCGTCAAGAGCACCAAATTCCTTGATGTTCACCTGGCGGAGGACCTCACCTGGCCCCTCAACACTAGCTCTATTACCAAGAAAGCCCAGCAGCATCTCTACGTTCTTCGAAGGCTGAGGAAAGCACATCTCCCACCCCCCATCCTCACTACATTCTATAGAGGGACTATTGAGAGCATCCTGAGCAGCTGCATCACTGCCTGGTTTGGGACTTGCACCGTTTCAGAACGCAAAGCCCTACAGAGGATAGTGAGGACAGCTGAGAAGATCATCGGGTCTCTCTTCCCTCCATCAAAGACATTTACAGAAAACACTGTATCCGCAAAGCAACCAGCATTGTGGACGACCCCACACACCCCTCACACAAACTCTTCACCCTCCTGCCGTCTGGCAAGAGGTACTGAAGCATTCGGGCCCTCACGACCAGACTGTGTAACAGCTTCTTCCCCCAAACCATCAGACTCCTCAATACTCAGAGACTAGACTGACACACACACACACACACACACACACACGTGTAGTCTCATGTGGTTCTGTGTTTGTTCTATGTTGTTTTATGTAGCACGTGGTCCTGGAGGAACGTTGTCTCGTTACACTGTGTACTATACTAACTGTATATGGTTGAACGACAATAAAAACCACTTGACTTGCTCAGCCTCCATATGTTTAGGATTAGGGTTGGGACGGGGTCATGCTGCCTGCCTGGACCAAACAGAGGTACAACGTGTGAAACTTCACTGTTTTCCCCACTTTCTGTGGCTAACTGGCGTATAGATCCAGTATATTTTAGGAGGTACACACTCGACACAACTGCACATCCTAGCACAAAACGAATGGTGTGGAGCAGTGCACGTGCAGTTACACACGTGTCCCGGGCATAATACACAGGGGAGCAGATTTACTGTACGCAGACTCCGAGAGATGCGGGCAAGCTGCTGTAAATGCACAACTACTGTCTGAACCAGTTTCACAAGCAGAACTGCGAAACGCTGAGTGTCCATTCAGCAAATTAAACTTCAGATTCATTAGTTCTAATAAATGTAATCGATTCCCAGCCATAAGATATGCAGATATATATATAAAGGTTCATCCCTGATACACATTTAAAGATGGAAGAATAGAAATGTACAAGAGAAATGCAATGAAATATATAAGGTATGCATGTCTACAGATGAGGGAGTGTGTGAGATCCTCAGTACAAATGAAGATATCACACTTCCCAACAGTCTGCCAATGGATCTGATGGTTTCTGTGGTAATGCATCTGTATTTGACTGGTTTGAAGGAATGGTGTCCGGTTCCTCGGTGTTCTTCAGAGATCTCGGCCACTCCCTCATGTTTGCTGTTTTAATCTGGACACGTTTAGCCATTTAATCACCTTTAAGATCTTCTGACGCAAATCCAGACAGACAACTAGTTCACTTGAGCGCTCAGCATCACTCTGCTTCTGTGTCTGCTCACGGTAAGAGGACGTTGCATGGACTGAGAGGGAGTTTCGTGGTGATATTAGAGTTTGCACATCCTTGTTTTAGGTTTGATCAGGTGTAGTGTGGTTTCATGTACTTAAAAGTGGATTGTAATTTCTTGTGTGCTGCATTTGAGGTCTTGAGATGAAATGTTTTGTGTTTTGCCGAATCCCATAAGAGTCACATTTATACTGATACATCATTAATAATAGTTTCTGTCCTCGACAGATACAGAATGGCGCAGAAAGAGGAGAGAGCGCCATCTACAGACAGGTGAGGCGATAGTTTTCAGTAATAATTACAGGTTAAGTATATTTTGGTTTTCCGCGTGCCTGTACATCTAGTTTTGTATACATGCAGATGGTCGATGGGCATGTGCCAGCCGACTCTGCTGTTGCCTGAGCTAAAAAAAAAAATCACAAAACGTACAAAACGTGTTACGCACGCGGTCACGTGTTCACTATTTGATCGTACACGGTATGAAGCGGCACGCGGAATAACGAAGTGTACCGTAGCCTCAAGAAATGACTAACTTTGATGTTTAAGCAGTTAATCAAACAAACGAGCCCGAAACAGATGCGGACTAATGTTTCAATGACTTACTGCTAATGACTAATAATTGCATTGATAAATCATGTAAAGTAATATAGTATATGCACTTATTCTTATGAAGTGGTACATTATAAAAAAAGAGCTTTTGCCGTTGTTTATTGTGTATTTATTGCGTGCAGAATCTGCAGACACCTTTTGCACTCACGGGCCACTTTTACTGGAATTAAAGCTAATAAATCATTTATAACCCGATGGTGTGTGTGTGTGTGTGTGACGGTGTGTGTGTGTGTGTGTGTGTGACTATATGTGTGTGTGTGTGTGTGTGTGTGTGTATTTGACTGTATGTGTGTTTGTGTGTGTGTGTGACTATATGTGTGTGTGTGTGTGTGTGTGTGTGTATTTGACTGTATGTGTGTGTTTGTGTGTGTGTATGTGACTATGTGTGTGTGTGTGTGTGTGTGTGTGTATTTGACTGTGTGTGAGTATTTGACTGTGTGTGTGTGTATGTGTGTGTGAGTCTGTGTGTATTTGACTGTGTGTGTGTGTGTGAGTGTGTGTGTGTGTGTGTGCACATTAGTATAAAATGTCTTCTTCTACAGTCAGTTTTCTCTTTCAAGTCAAAAGCTGTTGAGCAACAGTTTGAAGAGAATCTAGCTGAGAGCTTGTTAAAGTTAGTTAAACTGTTGACATGTTTATAGCAGCTACATTTGAAAGGTTAATCAACACCGTGAGTACTGAGGTTTGTTTATCACCACAGTAATGCAAGAACGCATGTCAAGAATGTACAGCGGGTTTGTGCACTTGCAATGCAAAAGTGCATGCATGATGTTTCTACTTCTGCTTTTTCCCCTCCTGAAAGCATCAAGTCTAGCCAATCAACTGATGGTTCTGCCCAGAAATCAGCCCTCCGCAAGTCGGCATCTGGCGACATGGCCAAAAATAAGAAAGGCAAGAAGTCAAATGAGGACGCCATGAACAAAGTGTACACAAACCTGCTCAACAGCGTCTTTGGACAGGTACACCCAGGCATACTTCACACCAACTGAAGCGAAACACACTCTGAAACAAACGTTTTGCTGCAGTTGTTGTGCACTTCAATATCGGACAAAAATCTCCAGCAGAAACAAAATTGCATGACAAGGGTTAAATTAAAATTCAGTCATTGTTTACTCACCCTCACGTTGTTCCAAACTTGTATGGAAGATTTAAAAAGATTAGAAAAACTCAAAATATCATAAGAGTGGTCCATAAAACATACAGTATGTGCTGCATTCCAAGTCTTCTGAAATTCTATGAGAGCTTTATGTGAGGGAAACACCCAAAATAAAGTCTTTATTCACATAAGTTCCCTCGCAATAAGTGTTGCATTACCTCACAATAGTTTTGTGTTCTCTCGCAATAAGAGTTGCATTACCTTGCAATAGTTTTGATTTCCCTCACAATAAGTGTTGCATTACCTCGCAATAGTTTTGCGTTCTCTCGCAATAAGAGTTGCATTACCTTGCAATAGTTTTACGTTCTCTCGCAATAAGAGTTGCATTACCTCACAATAAGAGTTGCATTACCTCACAATAGTTTTGTGTTCTCTCGCAATAAGAGTTGCATTACCTCACAATAGTTTTACGTTCTCTCGCAATAAGAGTTGCATTACCTCACAATAGTTTTGCGTTCTCTCGCAATAAGAGTTGCATTACCTCACAATAGTTTTGCGTTCTCTCGCAATAAGAGTTGCATTACCTCACAATAGTTTTACGTTCCCTCGCAATAAGTGTTGCATTACCTCACAATAGTTTTGATTTCCCTCGCAATAGTTTTACGTTCTCTCGCAATAAGTGTTGCATTACCTCGCAATAAGAGTTGCATTACCTCACAATAGTTTTGCGTTCCCTCGCAATAAGTGTTGCATTACCTCACAATAGTTTTGCGTTCTCTCACAATAAGAGTTGCATTACCTCTCAATAGTTTTGATTTCCCTCACAATAAGTGTTGCATTACCTCGCAATAGTTTTACGTTCTCTCGCAATAAGAGTTGCATTACCTCGCAATAGTTTTGTGTTCCCTCGCAATAAGAGTTGCATTACCTCACAATAGTTTTGCGTTCCCTCGCAATAAGAGTTGCATTACCTCACAATAGTTTTACGTTCCCTCGCAATAAGTGTTGCATCACCTCACAATAGTTTTGCGTTCTCTCACAATAAGAGTTGCATTACCTCTCAATAGTTTTGATTTCCCTCACAATAAGTGTTGCATTACCTCGCAATAGTTTTACGTTCTCTCGCAATAAGAGTTGCATTACCTCGCAATAGTTTTGTGTTCCCTCGCAATAAGAGTTGCATTACCTCACAATAAGAGTTGCATTACCTCACAATAGTTTTGTGTTCCCTCGCAATAAGAGTTGCATTACCTCGCAATAGTTTTGCGTTCTCTAGCAATAAGAGTTGCATTACCTCGCAATAGTTTTGCGTTCCCTCGCAATAAGAGTTGCATTACCTCGCAATAGTTTTGCGTTCTCTCGCAATAAGAGTTGCATTACCTCACAATAGTTTTACGTTCCCTCGCAATAAGTGTTGCATTACCTCACAATAGTTTTGATTTCCCTCGCAATAGTTTTACGTTCTCTCGCAATAAGTGTTGCATTACCTCGCAATAAGAGTTGCATTACCTCACAATAGTTTTGCGTTCCCTCGCAATAAGTGTTGCATTACCTCACAATAGTTTTGCGTTCTCTCACAATAAGAGTTGCATTACCTCTCAATAGTTTTGATTTCCCTCACAATAAGTGTTGCATTACCTCGCAATAGTTTTACGTTCTCTCGCAATAAGAGTTGCATTACCTCGCAATAGTTTTGTGTTCCCTCGCAATAAGAGTTGCATTACCTCACAATAGTTTTGCGTTCCCTCGCAATAAGAGTTGCATTACCTCACAATAGTTTTACGTTCCCTCGCAATAAGTGTTGCATCACCTCACAATAGTTTTGCGTTCTCTCACAATAAGAGTTGCATTACCTCTCAATAGTTTTGATTTCCCTCACAATAAGTGTTGCATTACCTCGCAATAGTTTTACGTTCTCTCGCAATAAGAGTTGCATTACCTCGCAATAGTTTTGTGTTCCCTCGCAATAAGAGTTGCATTACCTCGCAATAAGAGTTGCATTACCTCACAATAGTTTTGTGTTCCCTCGCAATAAGAGTTGCATTACCTCGCAATAGTTTTGCGTTCTCTAGCAATAAGAGTTGCATTACCTCGCAATAGTTTTGCGTTCCCTCGCAATAAGAGTTGCATTACCTCGCAATAGTTTTGCGTTCTCTCGCAATAAGTGTTGCATAACCTCGCAATAAGAGTTGCATTACCTCGCAATAGTTTTGTGTTCTCTCGCAATAAGAGTTGCATTACCTCGCAATAGTTTTGCGTTCTCTCGCAATAAGTGTTGCATTACCTCGCAATACTTTTGTGTTCTCTCGCAATAAGAGTTGCATTACCTCACAATAGTTTTGCGTTCCCTCGCAATGAGAGTTGCATTACCTCGCAATAAGAGTTGCATTACCTCGCAATAGTTTTGTGTTCTCTCGCAATAAGCGTTGCATTACCTTGCAATAGTTTTGTGTTCTCTCGCAATAAGAGTTGCATTACCTCGCAATAGTTTTGTGTTCTCTCGCAATAAGAGTTGCATTACCTCGCAATAGTTTTGCGTTCCCTCGCAATAAGAGTTGCATTACCTCGCAATAAGAGTTGCATTACCTCGCAATAGTTTTGTGTGCTCTCGCAATGAGTGTTGCATTACCTCGCAATAGTTTTGTGTTCTCTCGCAATAAGAGTTGCATTACCTCACAATAGTTTTGCGTTCCCTCGCAATGAGAGTTGCATTACCTCACAATAAGAGTTGCATTACCTCGCAATAGTTTTGTGTTCTCTCGCAATAAGCGTTGCATTACCTTGCAATAGTTTTGTGTTCTCTCGCAATAAGAGTTGCATTACCTCGCAATAGTTTTGTGTTCTCTCGCAATAAGAGTTGCATTACCTCGCAATAGTTTTGCGTTCCCTCGCAATGAGAGTTGCATTACCTCGCAATAAGAGTTGCATTACCTCGCAATAGTTTTGTGTTCTCTCGCAATAAGAGTTGCATTACCTTGCAATAGTTTTGTGTTCTCTCGCAATAAGAGTTGCATTACCTCGCAATAGTTTTGTGTTCTCTCGCAATAAGAGTTGCATTACCTCGCAATAAGAGTTGCATTACCTCGCAATAGTTTTGTGTTCTCTCGCAATAAGAGTTGCATTACCTTGCAATAGTTTTGTGTTCTCTCGCAATAAGAGTTGCATTACCTCGCAATAGTTTTGTGTTCTCTCGCAATAAGAGTTGCATTACCTCGCAATAGTTTTGTGTTCTCTCGCTGTTATGAAGAGGGCAGACGAGGGAGTAAGGATCCAAATGCAGCTTTATTGGAATTTTCAAAAGTAAAGGCAAAAACAAAGGCAGGAACAAATAAAGCATCCACGAGGGGAAAATAAAGGAATGAATACAAGAAAATAACACGGGGGTCTTGCAAGGAAGGCGTAGGCAGGAACACAGGCCAAGGCAGGATTCAGGGACAGCATGAACAGAACAACTTCATCAAACGTTGAACAACGCCCAACAGAGGACAAGGTGAAACATCAGGGCTTAAATACAAAACAAGGGAAAACATAAACCAATGGACAAACAGAACTCATAACGAGGTAAAAGGGCAGTTAACTGAAACCAATGACAAAACTAGGACAGATAATAAAGTAATCAAACAATAAACCAATGAGGACCGGACACATAGACAAGGAGGGAAAACAGGACATGACAAAACTTCAAAATAAGAGTGCACAAAACAAAAGGCAATACGGAACATAAAAAGTGCCAAAACTTAGTGCATAAACAAAGAACAATGTGGAACATAAAAGGTGACAAAAGCTTAAATAAAAAGGTAAACAAACCAAAGACGGTGAGGATCGTTACAGAGCCCCCCCTTTAAGGAGCGGATTCCAGACGCTCCTAACCAAAGGAGGGGCAAAACGACAACGGAAAACGAGGGCGAACAGGCAGATCTAGGGAACACGAGGGGCACAGAGGGACAAGACTTGGACAGAGGGACCGTGACAGAACAGGTGGGTGGCCAGGAGGTCAAGGAGGCCAGGTAGGTGCCCAGGGGACGACTTGAAGGAGGGGACTGGGTCGGGAAGACTGGGAGGAAGCTGCGGGGTCGAAACTAGGTCAGGGGGCAACCATAGGGCAGGGACTGGGTCAGGAGGCCGGGGAGGTGGTTGTAGGGCAGGGATTGGGTCAGGTGGCCAGGGAGGCAGCCCTATGGCAGGGACTGGGTCTGGAGGCCGGGGAGGTGGCCGTAGGGCAGGGATCGGGTCAAGGGGTCTAGGAGATGGCCACAGGGCTAGGGCAGGGTCAGGAGGCTTAGGAGATGGCCTCAGGACCGGGACAGGGTCAGAAGGCCAGGGAGGAGGCCACAGGACAGGGTCAGAAGGCCAGGGAGGAGGCCACAAGACAGGGTCAGAAGGCCTGGGAGGAGGCCACAAGACAGGGTCAGAAGGCCTGGGAGGAGGCCACAAGACAGGGTCAGAAGGCCTAGGAGGCGTCGAGGAGGCCCCCAGGGACGGTGCCATGGTGGGCGGTGACCAAGGAGGCTTGGAAGGTCCTGGGGTTTTAGTAGGCGAAGGCAGAGCCGTGGAAGGCGGAGCAGACAGAGCCGTGGAAGGCGGAGCAGCTGCAGGCAGAGCCGAGGCACTCCTCTGAGGCGGAGACCTGGGGGACTCTGGCAGCAGAGGCGCGGAGGGCTCGGGAGACAGGGGTGTGGAAGGCTCGGGTGGCTGAGGCGTGGGAGGCCTTGAGCTTGGTCTCGAAGGCTCGAGAAGCAGTGCGCTGGGTGACTCGAGAGGCGGAGCGCTGGGAAGCTCTGGTGGCGGAGCTCCGGGAAGCTCTGGAGGCGGAGCTCCGGGAAGCTCTGGAGGCGGAGCTCCGGGAAGCTCTGAAGGCGGAGCTCTGGGAGGCTCGAGAGGCGGAGCGCTGGGAGGCTCAAGAGGCGGAGCGCTGGGAGGCTCGAGAGGCGGAGCGCTGGGTGGCTCGAGAGGCGGAGCGCTGGGTGGCTCGAGAGCTCTGGGAAGCTCTGGAGGCGGAGCTCTGGGAAGCTCAGGAGCTCCGGGAAGCTCAGGAGGCGGAGCTCTGGGAAGCTCGGGAGGCGGAGCTCTGGGAAGCTCGGGAGGCGGAGCTCTGGGAAGCTCGGGAGCTCTGGGGAGCTCGGGACGCGGAGCTTTGGGAGGCTCGGGAGGCGGAGCTCTGGGAAGCTCGGGAGGTGGAGCCGTGGAAGGCTCAAGGAGGGCTGGTTCTTGGACAGTCGAGGCTACAGGCGCTGGCTCTGGCTCTTGGACGGTCGAGGCTACAGGCGCTGGCTCTGGCTCTTGGACGGTCGAGGCTACAGGCGCTGGCTCTGGCTCTTGGACGGTCGAGGCTACAGGCGCTGGCTCTGGCTCTTGGACGGTCGAGGCTACAGGCGCTGGCTCTGGCTCTTGGACGGTCGAGGCTACAGGCGCTGGCTCTGGCTCTTGGGACGGGGCCATGGAGGACGGAGACTGGTGAGCGGAAGCCCCTCCTCTTCTCCTCCTCTTCCTGGCAGAGGAGGCTGGCAACGCCGGCTCTGGGACGGACGAGGCTGGCAACGCCGGCTCTGGGACGGACGAGGCTGGCAACGCCGGCTCTGGGACGGACGAGGCTGGCAACGCCGGCTCTGGGACGGACGAGACTTCCAGCTCGTTGGCCGTGGCAGGCGTGGGCGTTGGCTCGTTGGCCGTGGCAGGCGTGGGCGTTGGCTCGTTGGTCGTGGCAGGCGTGGGCGTTGGCTCGTTGGCCGTGGCAGGCGGAGACCGGGAAGCAGAAGCCTTTCCTCTTCTCCTCCTTCTCCTGGCGGACGGGGTTGTCAACGCTGGCCCTGGGACAGACGAGACTGGGGGTGCGTTGGCCGTGGCAGGCGTGGGACACCCAGGGGACCTGTCCGGAATCGAGAGAGGCGGCTCCCCTGCAGCGCAAGTCTCCACAATAAAGTCCACATACTCCTGCCAGGTGCAATCCTCGATCTCCGGCAAGATCCTCCATGGGCGGACGGGTACATTGTATCGGTAGATGCTCTTTAGAGCCTGGTCGCCCCAACCGGAGCAGCTGGCCACGTTGGAGAAGAAATAGGAGAACTCACGGATGGTCAGGTTTGCCCTAGCAAGCTCCACGAGAAAAGCTGCTGGATCCATTAACGGTTGGTCGTTCTGTTATGAAGAGGGCAGACGAGGGAGTAAGGATCCAAACGCAGCTTTATTGGAATTTTCAAAAGTAAAGGCAAAAACAAAGGCAGGAACAAATAAAGCATCCACGAGGGGAAAATAAAGGAATGAATACAAGAAAATAACACGGGGGTCTTGCAAGGAAGGCGTAGGCAGGAACACAGGCCAAGGCAGGATTCAGGGACAGCATGAACAGAACAACTTCATCAAACGTTGAACAACGCCCAACAGAGGACAAGGTGAAACATCAGGGCTTAAATACAAAACAAGGGAAAACATAAACCAATGGACAAACAGAACTCATAACGAGGTAAAAAGGCAGTTAACTGAAACCAATGACAAAACTAGGACAGATAATAAAGTAATCAAACAATAAACCAATGAGGACCGGACACATAGACAAGGAGGGAAAACAGGACATGACAAAACTTCAAAATAAGAGTGCACAAAACAAAAGGCAATACGGAACATAAAAAGTGCCAAAACTTAGTGCATAAACAAAGAACAATGTGGAACATAAAAGGTGACAAAAGCTTAAATAAAAAGGTAAACAATCCAAAGACGGTGAGGATCGTTACACTCGCAATAAGAGTTGCATTACCTCGCAATAGTTTTGCGTTCTCTCGCAATAAGTGTTGCATTACCTCGCAATAGTTTTGCGTTCTCTCGCAATAAGAGTTGCATTACCTCGCAATAGTTTTGCGTTCTCTCGCAATAAGAGTTGCATTACCTCGCAATAGTTTTACGTTCTCTCGCAATAAGAGTTGCATTACCTCGCAATAGTTTTACGTTCTCTCGCAATAAGAGTTGCATTACCTCACAATAAGAGTTGCATTACCTCACAATAGTTTTGTGTTCTCTCGCAATAAGAGTTGCATTACCTCGCAATAAGTGTTGCATTACCTTGCAGTAGTTTTGCGTTCCCTCGCAATAAGAGTTGCATTACCTCGCAATAGTTTTGTGTTCTCTCGCAATAAGAGTTGCATTACCTCGCAATAAGAGTTGCATTACCTCGCAATAGTTTTGCGTTCCCTCGCAATAAGAGTTGCATTACCTCGCAATAGTTTTGCGTTCCCTCGCAATAAGAGTTGCATTACCTTGCAATAGTTTTGCGTTCCCTCGCAATAAGTGTTGCATTACCTCGCAATAGTTTTGTGTTCCCTCGCAATAAGAGTTGCATTCCCTCGCAATAAGAGTTGCATTACCTCACAATAGTTTTGTGTTCCCTCGCAATAAGAATTGCATTACCTCGCAATAGTTTTGTGTTCCCTCGCAATAAGAGTTGCATTACCTTGCAATTGTTTTGTGTTCCCTCGCAATAAGAGTTGCATTACCTCACAATAGTTTTGTGTTCTCTCGCAATAAGAGTTGCATTACCTCACAATAGTTTTGTGTTCCCTCGCAATAAGAATTGCATTACCTCACAATAGTTTTGTGTTCCCTCGCAATAAGAGTTGCATTACCTCGCAATTGTTTTGTGTTCCCTCGCAATAAGAGTTGCATTACCTTGCAATAAGAGTTGCATTACCTCCCAATAATTTTGTGTTCCCTCGCAATGAGTTGCATTACCTCACAATAGTTTTGTGTTCCTCGCTATAAGAGTTGCGTTACCTCACAATTGTTTTTTGTTCCCTTGCAATAAGAGTTGCATTACCTCGCAATAAGAGTTCCATTACCTCACAATAGTTTTGCGTTCTCTCGTAATAAGAGTTGCATTACCTCGCAATAAGAGTTGCATTACCTCAAAATAGTTTTGCGTTCTCTCGCAATAAGAGTTGCATTACCTCTCAATAGTTTTGTGTTCCCTCACAATAAGAGTTGCATTACCTCGCAATTGTTTTGTGTTCCCTCGCAATAAGAGTTGCATTACCTTGCAATAAGAGTTGCATTACCTCCCAATAATTTTGTGTTCCCTCGCAATGAGTTGCATTACCTCACAATAGTTTTGTGTTCCTCGCTATAAGAGTTGCGTTACCTCACAATTGTTTTTTGTTCCCTTGCAATAAGAGTTGCATTACCTCGCAATAAGAGTTCCATTACCTCACAATAGTTTTGCGTTCTCTCGTAATAAGAGTTGCATTACCTCGCAATAAGAGTTGCATTACCTCAAAATAGTTTTGCGTTCTCTCGCAATAAGAGTTGCATTACCTCTCAATAGTTTTGTGTTCCCTCACAATAAGAGTTGCATTACCTCGCAATAGTTTTGCGTTCCCTCGCAATAAGAGTTGCATTCCCTCGCAATAAGAGTTGCATTACCTCAAAATAGTTTTGCGTTCTCTCGCAATAAGAGTTGCATTACCTCTCAATAGTTTTGTGTTCCCTCGCAATAAGAGTTGCATTACCTCACAATAGTTTTGTGTT
Organism: Moxostoma hubbsi; assembly: GCA_032164185.1. Lineage (NCBI taxonomy): Eukaryota > Metazoa > Chordata > Actinopteri > Cypriniformes > Catostomidae > Moxostoma > Moxostoma hubbsi. The sequence continues at coordinate 60,410,428 of JAVLUX010000003.1, forward strand.
CCCTCGCAATAAGAATTGCATTACCTCGCAATAGTTTTGTGTTCCCTCGCAATAAGAATTGCATTACCTCGCAATAGTTTTGCGTTCTCTCGCAATAAGTTGCATTCCCTCACAATAGTTTTATGTTCTCTTGCAATAAGAGTTGCAATACCTCGCAATAGTTTTGTGTTCTCTCGCAATAAGTTGCATTCCCTCGCAATAGTTTTGCGTTCCCTCGCAATAAGTGTTGCATTACCTCGCAATAGTTTTGTGTTCCCTCGCAATAAGAGTTGCATTACCTCGCAATAGTTTTGCGTTCCCTCGCAATAAGTGTTGCATTACCTCGCAATAGTTTTGTGTTCCCTCGCAATAAGAGTTGCATTCCCTCACAATAAGAGTTGCATTACCTCACAATAGTTTTGTGTTCCCTCGCAATAAGAATTGCATTACCTCGCAATAGTTTTGTGTTCCCTCGCAATAAGAGTTGCATTACCTTGCAATTGTTTTGTGTTCCCTCGCAATAAGAGTTGCATTACCTCACAATAGTTTTGTGTTCTCTCGCAATAAGAGTTGCATTACCTCACAATAGTTTTGTGTTCCCTCGCAATAAGAATTGCATTACCTCACAATAGTTTTGTGTTCCCTCACAATAAGAGTTGCATTACCTCGCAATTGTTTTGTGTTCCCTCGCAATAAGAGTTGCATTACCTTGCAATAAGAGTTGCATTACCTCCCAATAATTTTGTGTTCCCTCGCAATGAGTTGCATTACCTCACAATAGTTTTGTGTTCCTCGCTATAAGAGTTGCGTTACCTCACAATTGTTTTTTGTTCCCTTGCAATAAGAGTTGCATTACCTCGCAATAAGAGTTCCATTACCTCACAATAGTTTTGCGTTCTCTCGTAATAAGAGTTGCATTACCTCGCAATAAGAGTTGCATTACCTCAAAATAGTTTTGCGTTCTCTCGCAATAAGAGTTGCATTACCTCTCAATAGTTTTGTGTTCCCTCACAATAAGAGTTGCATTACCTCGCAATAGTTTTGCGTTCCCTCGCAATAAGAGTTGCATTCCCTCGCAATAAGAGTTGCATTAACTCACAATAGTTTTGCGTTCCCTCGCAATAAGAGTTGCATTACCTCACAATAGTTTTGTGTTCCCTCGCAATAAGAATTGCATTACCTCGCAATAGTTTTGTGTTCCCTCGCAATAAGAATTGCATTACCTCGCAATAGTTTTGCGTTCTCTCGCAATAAGTTGCATTCCCTCACAATAGTTTTACGTTCTCTCGCAATAAGAGTTGCATTACCTCGCAATAGTTTTGCGTTCTCTCGCAATAAGTGTTGCATTACCTCGCAATAGTTTTGTGTTCTCTCGCAATAAGAGTTGCAATACCTCGCAATAGTTTTGTGTTCTCTCCCAATAAGAGTTGCATTACCTCGCAATAGTTTCATGTTCTCTTGCAATAAGAGTTGCAATACCTCGCAATAGTTTTGCGTTCCCTCACAATAAGAGTTGCATTACCTCGCAATAGTTTTGCGTTCCCTCGCAATAAGAGTTGCATTCCCTCGCAATAAGAGTTGCATTAACTCACAATAGTTTTGCGTTCCCTCGCAATAAGAGTTGCATTACCTCACAATAGTTTTGTGTTCCCTCGCAATAAGAGTTGCATTACCTCGCAATAGTTTTGCGTTCCCTCGCAATAAGAGTTGCATTCCCTCGCAATAAGAGTTGCATTAACTCACAATAGTTTTGCGTTCCCTCGCAATAAGAGTTGCATTACCTCACAATAGTTTTGTGTTCCCTCGCAATAAGAATTGCATTACCTCGCAATAGTTTTGTGTTCCCTCGCAATAAGAATTGCATTACCTCGCAATAGTTTTGCGTTCTCTCGCAATAAGTTGCATTCCCTCACAATAGTTTTACGTTCTCTCGCAATAAGAGTTGCATTACCTCGCAATAGTTTTGCGTTCTCTCGCAATAAGTGTTGCATTACCTCGCAATAGTTTTGTGTTCTCTCGCAATAAGAGTTGCAATACCTCGCAATAGTTTTGTGTTCTCTCCCAATAAGAGTTGCATTACCTCGCAATAGTTTTATGTTCTCTTGCAATAAGAGTTGCAATACCTCGCAATAGTTTTGCGTTCTCTCGCAATAAGAGTTGCATTACCTTGCAATAGTTTTGCGTTCCCTCGCAATAAGTGTTGCATTACCTCGCAATAGTTTTGTGTTCCCTCGCAATAAGAGTTGCATTCCCTCGCAATAAGAGTTGCATTACCTCACAATAGTTTTGTGTTCCCTCGCAATAAGAATTGCATTACCTCGCAATAGTTTTGTGTTCCCTCGCAATAAGAGTTGCATTTCCTTGCAATTGTTTTGTGTTCCCTCGCAATAAGAGTTGCATTACCTCACAATAGTTTTGTGTTCTCTCGCAATAAGAGTTGCATTACCTCACAATAGTTTTGTGTTCCCTCGCAATAAGAATTGCATTACCTCACAATAGTTTTGTGTTCCCTCGCAATAAGAGTTGCATTAACTCACAATAGTTTTGCGTTCCCTCGCAATAAGAGTTGCATTACCTCACAATAGTTTTGTGTTCCCTCGCAATAAGAATTGCATTACCTCGCAATAGTTTTGTGTTCCCTCGCAATAAGAATTGCATTACCTCGCAATAGTTTTGCGTTCTCTCGCAATAAGTTGCATTCCCTCACAATAGTTTTACGTTCTCTCGCAATAAGAGTTGCATTACCTCGCAATAGTTTTGCGTTCTCTCGCAATAAGTGTTGCATTACCTCGCAATAGTTTTGTGTTCTCTCGCAATAAGAGTTGCAATACCTCGCAATAGTTTTGTGTTCTCTCCCAATAAGAGTTGCATTACCTCGCAATAGTTTTATGTTCTCTTGCAATAAGAGTTGCAATACCTCGCAATAGTTTTGCGTTCTCTCGCAATAAGAGTTGCATTACCTTGCAATAGTTTTGCGTTCCCTCGCAATAAGTGTTGCATTACCTCGCAATAGTTTTGTGTTCCCTCGCAATAAGAGTTGCATTCCCTCGCAATAAGAGTTGCATTACCTCACAATAGTTTTGTGTTCCCTCGCAATAAGAATTGCATTACCTCGCAATAGTTTTGTTCCCTCGCAATAAGAGTTGCATTACCTTGCAATTGTTTTGTGTTCCCTCGCAATAAGAGTTGCATTACCTCACAATAGTTTTGTGTTCTCTCGCAATAAGAGTTGCATTACCTCACAATAGTTTTGTGTTCCCTCGCAATAAGAATTGCATTACCTCACAATAGTTTTGTGTTCCCTCGCAATAAGAGTTGCATTACCTCGCAATTGTTTTGTGTTCCCTCGCAATAAGAGTTGCATTACCTTGCAATAAGAGTTGCATTACCTCCCAATAATTTTGTGTTCCCTTGCAATGAGTTGCATTACCTCACAATAGTTTTGTGTTCCTCGCTATAAGAGTTGCGTTACCTCACAATTGTTTTTTGTTCCCTTGCAATAAGAGTTGCATTACCTCACAATAAGAGTTCCATTACCTCACAATAGTTTTGCGTTCTCTCGTAATAAGAGTTGCATTACCTCGCAATAAGAGTTGCATTACCTCAAAATAGTTTTGCGTTCTCTCGCAATAAGAGTTGCATTACCTCTCAATAGTTTTGTGTTCCCTCGCAATAAGAGTTGCATTACCTCGCAATAGTTTTGCGTTCCCTCGCAATAAGAGTTGCATTCCCTCGCAATAAGAGTTGCATTAACTCACAATAGTTTTGCGTTCCCTCGCAATAAGAGTTGCATTACCTCACAATAGTTTTGTGTTCCCTCGCAATAAGAATTGCATTACCTCGCAATAGTTTTGTGTTCCCTCGCAATAAGAATTGCATTACCTCGCAATAGTTTTGTGTTCCCTCGCAATAAGAATTGCATTACCTCGCAATAGTTTTGCGTTCTCTCGCAATAAGTTGCATTCCCTCACAATAGTTTTACGTTCTCTCGCAATAAGAGTTGCATTACCTCGCAATAGTTTTGCGTTCTCTCGCAATAAGTGTTGCATTACCTCGCAATAGTTTTGTGTTCTCTCGCAATAAGAGTTGCAATACCTCGCAATAGTTTTGTGTTCTCTCCCAATAAGAGTTGCATTACCTCGCAATAGTTTTATGTTCTCTTGCAATAAGAGTTGCAATACCTCGCAATAGTTTTGCGTTCTCTCGCAATAAGAGTTGCATTACCTTGCAATAGTTTTGCGTTCCCTCGCAATAAGTGTTGCATTACCTCGCAATAGTTTTGTGTTCCCTCGCAATAAGAGTTGCATTCCCTCGCAATAAGAGTTGCATTACCTCACAATAGTTTTGTGTTCCCTCGCAATAAGAATTGCATTACCTCGCAATAGTTTTGTGTTCCCTCGCAATAAGAGTTGCATTTCCTTGCAATTGTTTTGTGTTCCCTCGCAATAAGAGTTGCATTACCTCACAATAGTTTTGTGTTCTCTCGCAATAAGAGTTGCATTACCTCACAATAGTTTTGTGTTCCCTCGCAATAAGAATTGCATTACCTCACAATAGTTTTGTGTTCCCTCGCAATAAGAGTTGCATTAACTCACAATAGTTTTGCGTTCCCTCGCAATAAGAGTTGCATTACCTCACAATAGTTTTGTGTTCCCTCGCAATAAGAATTGCATTACCTCGCAATAGTTTTGTGTTCCCTCGCAATAAGAATTGCATTACCTCGCAATAGTTTTGCGTTCTCTCGCAATAAGTTGCATTCCCTCACAATAGTTTTACGTTCTCTCGCAATAAGAGTTGCATTACCTCGCAATAGTTTTGCGTTCTCTCACAATAAGTGTTGCATTACCTCGCAATAGTTTTGTGTTCTCTCGCAATAAGAGTTGCAATACCTCGCAATAGTTTTGTGTTCTCTCCCAATAAGAGTTGCATTACCTCGCAATAGTTTTATGTTCTCTTGCAATAAGAGTTGCAATACCTCGCAATAGTTTTGCGTTCTCTCGCAATAAGAGTTGCATTACCTTGCAATAGTTTTGCGTTCCCTCGCAATAAGTGTTGCATTACCTCGCAATAGTTTTGTGTTCCCTCGCAATAAGAGTTGCATTCCCTCGCAATAAGAGTTGCATTACCTCACAATAGTTTTGTGTTCCCTCGCAATAAGAATTGCATTACCTCGCAATAGTTTTGTGTTCCCTCGCAATAAGAGTTGCATTACCTTGCAATTGTTTTGTGTTCCCTCGCAATAAGAGTTGCATTACCTCACAATAGTTTTGTGTTCTCTCGCAATAAGAGTTGCATTACCTCACAATAGTTTTGTGTTCCCTCGCAATAAGAATTGCATTACCTCACAATAGTTTTGTGTTCCCTCGCAATAAGAGTTGCATTACCTCGCAATTGTTTTGTGTTCCCTCGCAATAAGAGTTGCATTACCTTGCAATAAGAGTTGCATTACCTCCCAATAATTTTGTGTTCCCTTGCAATGAGTTGCATTACCTCACAATAGTTTTGTGTTCCTCGCTATAAGAGTTGCGTTACCTCACAATTGTTTTTTGTTCCCTTGCAATAAGAGTTGCATTACCTCACAATAAGAGTTCCATTACCTCACAATAGTTTTGCGTTCTCTCGTAATAAGAGTTGCATTACCTCGCAATAAGAGTTGCATTACCTCAAAATAGTTTTGCGTTCTCTCGCAATAAGAGTTGCATTACCTCTCAATAGTTTTGTGTTCCCTCGCAATAAGAGTTGCATTACCTCGCAATAGTTTTGCGTTCCCTCGCAATAAGAGTTGCATTCCCTCGCAATAAGAGTTGCATTAACTCACAATAGTTTTGCGTTCCCTCGCAATAAGAGTTGCATTACCTCACAATAGTTTTGTGTTCCCTCGCAATAAGAATTGCATTACCTCGCAATAGTTTTGTGTTCCCTCGCAATAAGAATTGCATTACCTCGCAATAGTTTTGCGTTCTCTCGCAATAAGCTGCATTCCCTCGCAATAGTTTTACGTTCTCTCGCAATAAGAGTTGCAATACCTCGCAATAGTTTTGCGTTCTCTCGCAATAAGTGTTGCATTACCTCGCAATAGTTTTGTGTTCTCTCGCAATAAGAGTTGCATTACCTCGCAATAGTTTTACGTTCTCTCGCAATAAGAGTTGCAATACCTCGCAATAGTTTTGCGTTCTCTCGCAATAAGTGTTGCATTACCTCGCAATAGTTTTACGTTCTCTCGCAATAAGAGTTGTATTACCTCACAATAGTTTTGCGTTCTCTCACAATAAGAGTTGCATTACCTCACAATAAGAGTTGCATTACCTCGCAATAAGTGTTGCATTACCTCGCAGTAGTTTTGCGTTCCCTCGCAATAAGAGTTGCATTACCTCGCAATAGTTTTGTGTTCTCTCGCAATAAGAGTTGCATTACCTCACAATAGTTTTGTGTTCTCTCGCAATAAGAGTTGCATTACCTCGCAATAAGTGTTGCATTACCTCGCAATAGTTTTGCGTTCCCTCGCAATAAGAGTTGCATTACCTCGCAATAGTTTTGCGTTCCCTCGCAATAAGAGTTGCATTACCTCGCAATAGTTTTGCGTTCCATCGCAATAAGTGTTGCATTACCTCGCAATAGTTTTGTGTTCCCTCGCAATAAGAGTTGCATTCCCTCGCAATAAGAGTTGCATTACCTCACAATAGTTTTGTGTTCCCTCGCAATAAGAATTGCATTACCTCGCAATAGTTTTGTGTTCCCTCACAATAAGAGTTGCATTAACTTGCAATTGTTTTGTGTTCCCTCGCAATAACAGTTGCATTACCTCACAATAGTTTTGTGTTCTCTCGCAATAAGAGTTGCATTACCTCACAATAGTTTTGTGTTCCCTCGCAATAAGAATTGCATTACCTCACAATAGTTTTGTGTTCCCTCGCAATAAGAGTTGCATTACCTCGCAATTGTTTTGTGTTCCCTCGCAATAAGAGTTGCATTACCTTGCAATAAGAGTTGCATTACCTCCCAATAATTTTGTGTTCCCTCGCAATGAGTTGCATTACCTCACAATAGTTTTGTGTTCCTCGCTATAAGAGTTGCGTTACCTCACAATTGTTTTTTGTTCCCTTGCAATAAGAGTTGCATTACCTCGCAATAAGAGTTCCATTACCTCACAATAGTTTTGCGTTCTCTCGCAATAAGAGTTGCATTACCTCGCAATAAGAGTTGCATTACCTCACAATAGTTTTGCATTCTCTCGCAATAAGAGTTGCATTACCTCTCAATAGTTTTGTGTTCCCTCGCAATAAGAGTTGCATTACCTCGCAATAGTTTTGCGTTCCCTCGCAATAAGAGTTGCATTCCCTCGCAATAAGAGTTGCATTAACTCACAATAGTTTTGTGTTCCCTCGCAATAAGAGTTGCATTACCTCGCAATAGTTTTGTGTTCACTCGCAATAAGAGTTGCATTACCTCGCAATAGTTTTGTGTTCCCTCGCAATAAGAGTTGCATTACCTCGCAATAAGAGTTGCATTACCTCACAATAGTTTTGCGTTCTCTCGCAATAAGAGTTGCATTACCTCACAATAGTTTTGTGTTCCCTTGCAATAAGAGTTGCATTACCTCGCAATAAGAGTTGCATTACCTCACAATAGTTTTGCGTTCTCTCACAATAAGAGTTGCATTACCTCACAATAGTTTTGTGTTCCCTCGCAATAAGAGTTGCATTACCTCGCAATAAGAGTTGCATTACCTCACAATAGTTTTGTGTTCCCTCGCAATAAGAGTTGCATTACCTCGCAATAAGTGTTGCATTACCTCGCAATAGTTTTGTGTTCCCTCGCAATAAGAGTTGCATTACCTTGCAATACTTTTGTGTTCCCTCACAATAAGAGTTGCATTACCAAGCAATTGTTTTGTGTTCCCTTGCAATAAGAGTTGCATTACCTTGCAATAAGAGTTGCATTACCTTGCAATAGCTTTGTGTTCCCTCGCAATAAGAGTTGCATTACCAAGCAATTGTTTTGTGTTCCCTCGCAATAAGAGTTGCATTACCTCGCAATAGTTTTGTGTTCCCTCGCAATAAGAGTTGCATTACCTCTCAATAGTTTTGTGTTCCCTCGCAATAAGAGTTGCATTACCTCGCAATAGTTTTGTGTTCCCTCGCAATAAGAGTTGCATTACCTCTCAATAGTTTTGTGTTCCCTCGCAATAAGAGTTGCATTACCTCGCAATAATTTTGTGTTCCCTCGCAATAAGAGTTACATTACTTCGCAATAGTTTTGTGTTCCCTCGCAATAAGAGTTGCATTACCAAGCAATTGTTTTGTGTTCCCTCGCAATAAGAGTTGCATTACCTCTCAATAGTTTTGTGTTCCCTCGCAATAAGAGTTGCATTACCTCGCAATAGTTTTGTGTTCCCTCGCAATAAGAGTTGCATTACCTCGCAATAGTTTTGTGTTTCCTCGCAATAAGAGTTGCATTACCTCTCAATAGTTTTGTGTTTCCTCGCAATAAGAGTTGCATTACCTCGCAATAGTTTTGTGTTCCCTCGCAATAAGAGTTGCATTACCTCGCAATAGTTTTGTGTTTCCTCGCAATAGTTTTGTGTTCCCTCGCAATAAGAGTTGCATTACCAAGCAATTGTTTTGTGTTCTCTCGCAATAAGAGTTGCATTACCTCACAATAAGAGTTGCATTACCTCGCAATAAGACTTGAATTACCTCACAATAGTTTTGCGTTCTCTCGCAATAAGAGTTGCATTACCTCTCAATAGTTTTGTGTTCCCTCGCAATAAATATACCACAATTTTAGTAAAATTACCATTTTTAACTTTGATATTCATAATGAAACAATAGTACTAATACATGAAAAGAAAAACTATAGTAATAAAATATATAATTTAGTGTTTTTTTTTTATTTGACTACAAGTGCCCTGGGATTTGTCATGGTATATGGGTACAGTATACTGTATTAAAACCCCAAAAACATGGTTACTTATCTCACTTTTCATATGTACTACAATATTATTATTGTAAAACCTTAAAAAAATAAACAAATACATGTAAATTAATAATAATAATAATACCAAAATATTAGCCTAAGCAATCACTACAATAATCCTATAGAAAAAATATGTTTTCCACCTAAAACTATGGTTAATACAGTCTAAAATATCGATAGCACTTTACATTTGTCAACATTAGTAAATATATTAGTCTCATTAACCAACAATGAACATAATAATTGTTATTGTATTTATTGACCTTCGTTAGTTAATACAAATAAAATAAAAATATTGTTAGTTTTTGTTAGTTCATGGTGTATTAACTAATGTCATCAGATGCGACTTTTGAGTTTAAAAATCACATGTTGAATTTAATATTAACGAAGAGTTAGTAAATGCTGTAAAAGTGAAACGAGAAGAAATGTTTCTAATAATAATAATAACAATTATTTCAATTAAATCTTAATATTAATTAATATTTGTAAAGAAATGAATTTGCATGTTTACATGTGTAATGCTCATACATTGAAGCACAAACCTTTAAGAAACACAAAGATGTTTTTAAATCATGAGGAAGATAAAGTGAGTCAAGTGTGTCCAAACTTTTGTCTGTCAGCGTTTACACCGTTTGCATTTATTGATTTAATTGAATGTATTTTTCTGACTTCTGGTGTGAGTTCAGGGCCAGTGTGTGTGTTGTGTCTCATATGTTCACAAAGCGATCGTTAACTGGTTAATCCCTCTCAGACAGTGTAATTATAGCTCATGACGAGGTTCAGTGTCACTCTTCATTTACTGTAATGACATTTAACGATACTTAACGACGGATCAGAGGAGTCGTGGCGTGCTGACGTTTGATTCCTGACTCTTCTACAGCATTAAACTCGATCTCTACACCTGTTTCTCTGTGCTTGTGGGTGATCTGGGTGTCACTCTTCATGTAAAAACAGCACTGTGAAATAATGATCACGTGGATGAGAGCGAAACCAAATGGTTGACGATGCTCTTGATTTTATCAGTGATTGTGGCGGGCGGCCACAGACGGGCGGCTGTGGCTCAGTTGGTAGAGCGGGTCGGCCACTAATCGCAGGGTTGGTGGTCCGAATCCCGGCCCATACGACTCCATGTGCCGAAGTGTCCTTGGGCAAGACACTGAACCCCAAGTTGCTCCTGATGGCAGGTTAGCGCCTTGCATGGCAGCTCTGCCGCCATTGGCGTATGAATGTGTGTGTGAATGGGTGATTGGGACACAGTGTAAAGCGCTTTGGTAACCTCTGAGGTTAGAAAAAAGCACTATATAAGTGCAGACCATTACCATTACCATTGTACTTTGACCCAAAACACAGGATTGCTGGAAACAGGAAGTGTCTCGTAGAGCTTTAATCTGTCTGATCTGTGAGTGTCGTCATCAGAAGTGACAAAACCTCATTCTGTCCTCTTTATTCAACATTCAAATGTACTTATTTCACTAATACACAAGGGCCATAAATAGACAGTGTATATGTGTGACTGACACGTAAAGCACAACCTGTCTCTGTTTCTCTCGTTTCATTTGCTCCCATCAGGAGAGAGAGTTATCACAGCCAGAGCTGGATGGTGAGTATCGTTACTCAGGTACATAACAACATATAACACGTAACATTACATGTAAACAGTAGGGTTAAATGTGATACTTACATAATAAATATCACACGTTATATTTTTAAGAACCTTTTAAGCCTTAAAAACTTTTTAAAGGTGCTTTAAGCACTCTCCAAAGATCCCAAATGAGCTTTTTTGAGTCCAGAAATGGTTAAAAACAACATCAGTGCAATAGCGCCCTCAACTGGCAGCTGTTATGAACAACACGGCATAAAAACGTCATTAAGCCTCAATTACTCACTGCCGCTGCAATACTGTGGGAACGTGCAGAATGATTGACAGGTCGAAAGCGCCATTGTACGCTGACACATTTATGTTTGTTGTTTACAGAGTCTCGAGCTGTCAGAGAGACCGGTGACATATCTCACAACACTTATTTCAGTGATATCTCTCAGGGAACACTTTCGACACACCTTTCCATGAAAAATAAAGCTTACAGCATCCGTAATTAAATCATTTGAATTGACCCAAATGAGTTTGTATATGACACATGATGAATTTGAACAAAACCTGTTTATTCTACTGATAATATTAAGATCATTTACTGATTTTTTGAGGCTTTTTTCCACTTTAAAATATTTTAAATGATTAATACCTAATGCATTTTTAATAATATATCAACATATTAATTATTATTCCCACTCAAGCATTTATACATGAATTTAGATTTATTTAGACATATTAATAACTTCTAACATGATCTAACAATATATATATATATATATATATATATATATATATATATATATATATATATATATATATATATATATATATATATATATATTAAAACCAAAAAATATATATACACATTGTATAAATGAAGAAATAAAAATAAAGCACCATGTAATGAAAAACTAAATTAAGGTCATAGTTTAAAAACAAATACAATAGTTTAAAGTCTTAAGACGAACCTGCTCTTAAAGGGACAGTTCACCCAAAAATGAGAATTCTGTCTGATCCATGTCTGATCACTCTTGGGGTTTCTTCCTCCACATTCATTAATGGCTCAAATCTATGAGACGTATTGGACGGCTTACCGCCATCTAGTGGAGTAAAAGGAGACCTTGTGAGTGAACAGAACCAGAATGACATGTTTACTTATTTAGGACAACATATCATAAGATAAAGAATATAAACACACACAGTATTATTTATAAACATGAACTTCCTCGCTGAAGTTAACTCCATTAACTCTCCACCAAACGTAATGATGCAAAGTGAGATTTAACAACATACATTCATTTGTATTGAATATTGATTGACATTAACAGAACTGATTAAACCTTGTTTAAAGGGACAGTGCACCTAAAAATGACAATTCTCTCATTATTTACTCACCCTCATGCCACCCCAGATGTGTGACTTTCCTCAGCAGAACACAAATGCAGATGTTTAGAAGAATATTTCAGCTCTGTAGGTCCATACAATGCAAGTGAATGGTGACTAGGACTGTGAAGCTCCAAAAAGCACATAAAAGTAACATAAAATAATCCATACGACTCCAGTGGTTAAATTATTGTCTTCTGAATCGGTTTTGCGTGAGAACAGACTCAAATATGACTCTTGATATTGCATTCTCTAGCCACGATTATGATTTAGAGCTCGATTACACTTCCTGTAGCGCCATCTAGTGATATGTGCATCTTCAAGCACTAGGACGTGTGAACGAGGATGTAGGGTGAAAAGGGAGAGTTTTATTTCACTCTGTCCCACACAAAACCAATGAGATGGAAACCACTGAGTCGTATGGATTACTTCTATGCTGCATTTGTGGTTTTTGGAGCTTTAAAGTTCTGATCTTGCTGCATTTTTATCCATGGAAATAGAGAGTGTTCACAAGAGACTTAGAAATGGACTTTAATGTGTAATGCGTTTTGTATGTTGTGATGTACCATTTTTCAGAGCTTTCTGATGCGTTTAAGGAGTTTGATTATGATCAGGACGGATATCTGAATTATAAAGATCTGGCCGAGTGTATGAGGACGATGGGATACATGCCAACAGAGATGGAGCTACTGGAGATTATTCAACAGATTAAAATGAGGCGTGAGTTTGAGCACATAACTTCTATCCCCAAAGTATGCAATCAGACTGCCGTGTCACTAGGTGGCGACAATGACGACAACAGCGATGAAAGTGGCGAGGAGAAGCTAACAGACTAACCAGCTAGCAGTATGCTAAGCTAGTAGGCTAACCAGTTATCTTGTGAGGTAAACAGGACGAGAAATGTTCAGTTTCACCATTATTAGCTATTATAATTCAAAAGTTATTCCTTGTTATAGTTACACAGTTAAGACAATATGAATCAAACAGTGATTGCATTAAAGTTATTTCTTCACTTTGTGATCCAAAATAAAAATGCACTTAATACAGTGTGCATGAGGCATTAGCGTCTAGACACATTCATTAGGAAAAAGGGATGCACAACTGCACCAGAAATAATACAACGAGTTTTGGCGTAGGTTCCTATTTAATCTCTCTTTCAGTGAAGGATGGATAGTATGTGAGCTGATATTACTGCCTGCTTGTGTTTAGTCGGGGGTCTGATGGATTTCGACGATTTCTGTGAGTTAATGGGACCTCGGATGATGGTGGAGACGGCTGATATGCTGGGACTCAAAGAACTCAAAAGTTCCTTCAGTCAGGTCAGACATTTCACACAATGACAAATAATAATGCCATTATATCTGCTAATAACTGTTTTTATTTGACATATTCTTTACATACACTGTAAAAATGACAAAAGTGAAGCAACCAAGTCCTCCGAGTCCTAGTGGTGGCGTAGTGACTCGCCAAAATCCGGGTAGCGGAGGACGAATCTCAGTTGCCTCCGCGTCTGAGACCGTCAATTCGCACATCTCATCACATGACTTGTTGAGCGTGTTACCGTGGAGACGTAGCGCGTGTGGAGGCTTCACGCTATTCTCCGCGGCATCCGCACACAACTCACCACACGCCCCACCGAGAGCGAGAACCACATTATAGTGACCACGAGGAGGTTACCCCATGTGACTCTACCCTCCCTAGCAACCGGGCCAATTGGGTTGCTAAGGAGACCTGACTGGAGTCACTCAGCACGCCCTGGATTCAAACTCGCGACTCCAGCGGTGATAGTCAGCGGCAATACTCGCTGAGATACCCGGACCTCCACACTTTTCAATATTCTTGGTATAAAATAGATGTTCTTTAGTAATCAGATCTACATTTTTCCATATTAGATAACGTGTCCGTCCCACCAATATACCAATTAGCTAACAATTACATAAAGCGGTAAAATTCAACTTAATAACTGAAGAAACGAATCACCCTGATGGTGACTTCATTATATATTCATTATACACTCACCTTTGCGCGATTATCAAAGACTCCAGCCACCCGAGTCATGGGCTGCTTTCACTGCTTCCATCAGGCAGGCGGTATCGCAGCATCAGGACCCGCACCACCCGACTACATGACAGCTTCTTCCCACAAGCAATCAGACTTTTGAACACATGATCTCTCACGATCAACAATCAGCACTGCACTTCATTAATCCTCATTCTGTCAATATATTCTCGCTCCCAATTCAGTTAGTGTATATATATATTTATACCCGTATCTAGTGTATGTGTATTCTACATTGTGTGTATTGTGTACATTTGTTATGTAAATTGTTGTGTAAGTATGTGTACATTTGTTATGTAAATTGTGTTGTGTAAATGTTGTTATTGTAAAGTGGTTTATGTCTCGTCACTGTCATTACTGCAATGTTGCTCAGAACTGCACACAAGAATTTCACCTGCTGTTGCACTCGTGTACACAGTAGTGTGACAATAAAGTGATTTGATTGATTTGATTGATTGATTGATTGACCCAAAGGATTATTAGGAACACCATACTAATACTGTGTTTGACCCCCTTTCGCCTTCAGAACTGCCTTAATTCTACGTGGCATTGATTCAACAAGGTGCTGAAAGCATTCTTTAGAAATGTTGGCCCATATTGATAGGATAGCATCTTGCAGTTGATGGAGATTTGTGGGATGCACATCCAGGGCACGAAGCTCCCGTTCCACCACATCCCAAAGATGCTCTATTGGGTTGAGATCTGGTGACTGTGGGGGCCATTTTAGTACAGTGAACTCATTGTCATGTTCAAGAAACCAATTTGAAATGATTCGAGCTTTGTGACATGGTGCATTATCCTGCTGGAAGTAGCCATCAGAGGATGGGTACATGGTGGCCATAAAGGGATGGACATGGTCAGAAACAATGCTCAGGTAGGCCGTGGCATTTAAACGATGCCCAGTTGGCACTAAGGGGCCTAAAGTGTGCCAAGAAAACATCCCCCACACCATTACACCACCACCACCAGCCTGCACAGTGGTAACAAGGCATGATGGATCCATGTTCTCATTCTGTTTACACCAAATTCTGACTCTACCATCTGAATGTCTCAACAGAAATCGAGACTCATCAGACCAGGCAACATTTTTCCAGTCTTCAACTGTCCAATTTTGGTGAGCTCTTGCAAATTGTAGCCTCTTTTTCCTATTTGTAGTGGAGATGAGTGGTACCCGGTGGGGTCTTCTGCTGTTGCAGCCCATCCGCCTCAAGGTTGTGCGTGTTGTGGCTTCACAAATGCTTTGCTGCATACCTCGGTTGTAACGAGTGGTTATTTCAGTCAAAGTTGCTCTTCTATCAGCTTGAATCAGTCGGCCCATTCTCCTCTGACCTCTAGCATCAACAAGGCATTTTCGCCCACAGGACTGCCGCATACTGGATGTTTTTCCCTTTTCACACCATTCTTTGTAAACCCTAGAAATGGTTGTGCGTGAAAATCCCAGTAACTGAGCAGATTGTGAAATACTCAGACCGGTCCGTCTGGCACCAACAACCATGCCACGCTCAAAATTGCTTAAATCACCTTTCTTTCCCATTCTGACATTCAGTTTGGAGTTCAAGAGATTGTCTTGACCAGGACCACACCCCTAAATGCATTGAAGCAACTGCCATGTGATTGGTTGATTTAGATAACTGCATTAATGAGAAATTGAACAGGTGTTCCCTAATAATCCTTTAGGTGAGTGTATATTAAAAAATACAATATTCCTTTCAATCCATTTGACTTCATTGATTGTTTTAAGTCATCGCAACTTTTCTACATAAGATAATTCAATCAACCTTTAAAAGTACATTTATCTGCCAAAATTGAAGTCGTATTTTTTTACAGTGTACATCTAAAGTTTGGTCAGATTAAATAAGGTTGTTAATCAGATTATGTTGTTTAAGTAAGAGTTGATTTATTTAGAGTTTGACATTAGCTTGATGCTAAGCTAATGACGCGATACTCTAATAAGCACACAAATACAATTGTTACTTTAGTGAGATTGATTAGGTGGTAACAGCTGGTACAGTGTGCACTGACAGGTTGTTTCACACCACCGCAACTCATTCTAAAACATCGTCTTTATTTTTATTGGCCAGATTTAGTTTATCGCTAAAAGGATATTGGCGCTTTTAAAATAGTGTCTAGATAAGCAGCTCACTAGAGTTTGGAACGGAGCTCCTTTATGTCAGACTTTGTCTGTTGTTTGTCCTTCAACATCATCCTGGTCATGTTTCCGTTCTCATCATCATCATCATCATCATCATCTGTGTTTGTGTGTCAGTTTGACACAGATGGAGATGGAAAGATCTCTCTAGATGAGATGAAGGAGGCCGTGAAGACTCTGTTAGGAGAGAAACTCAAGAAGGGAGAACTAGAGGAAATTCTGAAGGAGCTGGACATCAACGGTGACGGGACAGTGGACTTTGATGGTGAGGAGATCTTCAACACTTCACAAACACACACTCACAAATAAACATTCCAGTAGGAACCAAAAGGTTTGTTATGGTGCAATGGTCTTCTCTGAACCTCTAAATATAATGTGACCTTCTGTTTTCTTGTAGAGTTTGTGATGATGCTGTCGATTCGGTAACCTCCGTCACCTCTCATCCAATGAGATGTTAGATAGGTCCAGGTGCAGTTGTGATGTCATTACAAACACTCTCAAACTGTTCTCATTGGCTCCTGACCAAACTCTTCCAGAAATTATCTGCAAACTTATTTAGATGTTTTCTGAATGATTGATTAAATGTAGAAACAAACATACTGTATCTGACTCTGACTGAGATGTATTTATATATATAGAAATATAACGTTATTTTCATAAACATCAGTAGGCCTTTGAACAAGTGTATATAATGCAAGAGTTTTTTTTAGTTTTGTTAATAAACACTAAAGTAAAAAAAAAAATGTGAGAGAATTATTTGAATTATCTGTAAACAATGTAAAAATGCATGAACATTTTCACCAGGGTAGAGTCACACATTTTAAACAGCACTATACCATATAGCTGAGAGATGCCAAATCTATGGGTCACTGTTTTCCACAGATCTCTCTTGGATTTATTGTTATTCTGAGTAATAATTCACTTTTTACTCCAGTTCAGGATGAGTTTTATAGCTTAATTCACACTGGTCTTTGTGTTGAAGCTCAAAGTTCATAGTAGTTTAAGCAAGTTTAAGTCTTTAAGAAATACAGATAAACTGGCAGCAACTAAATCTCAAAGTGGAAACTTGTTAACCTTTCCTGGAAAGACAACAATAAAGGATCCATCTCGGTTATTGTCATAACCACCGTTCCTGATGGACACCTCAGATCTTTGAGAAAAGGCAGATGAAAATTGGCAAGTGGAATTTGCATGCCACTCCCCCAGACATACGGGTATAAAAGGAGAATGAATGCCCACTCTAATTCAGGTTTTGTGCTGAAGAGCCGAGACAAGGTCCCGGCAATTTCAGCGGCTAGCACAGTGTAGAGGGACACAACATCTTGTTTCTTCCATTGGGGAATGGAGGTTACGACAGTAACCAAGATGTTCCCCTTCTGTCACTCACTCGACTTTGTGTCGATGTAGTGACTCTAGGGGTCCCTATAGAAAAACGGCACAACAGATGAACCTTGTTACACGCACTGCCGATGCTGGTACAAGCAGGCTGCTGTGTGAGTAATAGCAGGTTCATCAGACCGCTCGTAACTCCCCCAATGCCCCAAAAGACATGACGTAGTTCCCCAAATCCCTGAGGGGAGGAACCGATGTAACTAGCATGGGAGCAGGCCATCTTGTAAGTTGTTTCGGCCAGCAAAAGTTGCCCTCCACGACATCGTCAGTTCATCACGCACTTCCGAGAAAAAAGGGACCAGGGAGGGTGTGGCCACGAGCAGTGCCCTGAACCCAGGAACCAATCATTTAACCGCAAGGGCTCAGTGGATGACGAAGGGTTGCTGTCCAACCCGATACTTGCAGCAGCCTGGGAAAGCATAGCTGTCAACTCTGCATCAGCCTCAGACTGGGCAGGCAGACCCGAGGGTGGCAGCCCAGATGAGTTCTTGGCATCTGACATCACCAGTGTGCTCTCCGATGCAGTGATCGAGAACCCATCCTGATCGCAAGCTCCAAAAGAGATGTTAAGCTGGCCATGAGGCGAGCTGGCCTCATCTCGGAACTCAAAAGTGGAAAACGAGCATGCAAGGGAATGGGAGGTCCACAGGAATTTACTCAGCAAGACCGCGCACATTGAACTCCCCAAATCGCCTCCAGCGCCAGCCTGGAGTTGCATGCAAATTCCACTTGCCAATTTTCAATGGCCATTTCTCAAAGATCTGAGGAGTTTTGGGGCTCCCAAGAGCAACCCCTAGAGTCACTACATCGACACAATGTTGAATGAGTGACAGAAGGGGAAAGAAAGTAGAAAGTGACCGTTGACGTTAAGCCTGCCAGTATAAATAATGCTGATAAAAGTGTTTCCCAGTTAACATTTTCGGCTCCCTGAACATTCTGGAAATGTTAGTTTATGGTTATATAAAATAAAACCTAAACCTAACAATGTTCCTAGAATGTTAGGAATTGGTTCCCCAACTGTAGGGGAATATTGAGTGTTTGCTAAGTTTACGCTAAAAAATAAGTGAAATCAACTATAGGCTACACGTCAAATCATTTTTATTTGTATAGCGCCTTTCACAACACTTCATTTCAAAGCAGCTTTACAGAAGATCAGGCATTAACAGATGATAAAACTGTAATATCTATAAAGTCTTAGAGTCATCATTGTGTAATTAGATAAAATACAATTGTGAATTGTGTTAAAAAATAAGTAATATAATAATAATTCTATTAATAACCCCAGTAGCTGAAGGCAACTGTGGCAAGGAACACAAAACTCCATAAGATGTTGATTAATGGAGAAAAATAACTTTGGGAGAAACCAGACTCACTGTGGGGGCCAGTTCCCCTCTGACTAACCCCACCCTAACCCTAAACCCGACTCACTGTGGTGGCCAGTTCCCCTCTGACTAACCCCACCCTAACCCTAAACCAGACTCACTGTGGGGGTCGGTTCCTCTCTGGCTAACCCCACCCTAACCCTAAACCAGACTCACTGTGGGGGCCAGTTCCCCTCTGACCAACCCCACTCTAACCCTAAACCAGACTCACTGTGGGGGTCGGTTCCTCTCTGACTAACCCCACCCTAACCCTAAACCAGACTCACTGTGGGGGCCAGTTCCCCTCTGGCTAACCCCACCCTAACCCTAAACCAGACTCACTGTGGGGGCCAGTTCCCCTCTGACCAACCCCACTCTAACCCTAAACCAGACTCACTGTGGGGGTCGGTTCCTCTCTGGCTAACCCCACCCTAACCCTAAACCAGACTCACTGTGGGGGCCAGTTCCCCTCTGACTAACCCCACCCTAACCCTAAACCAGACTCACTGTGGGGGTCGGTTCCTCTCTGACTAACCCCACCCTAACCCTAAACCAGACTCACTGTGGGGGCCAGTTCCCCTCTGACTAACCCCACTCTAACCCTAAACCAGACTCACTGTGGGGGCCAGTTCCCCTCTGACTAACCCCACCCTAACCCTAAACCAGACTCACTGTGGGGGTCGGTTCCTCTCTGGCTAACCCCACCCTAACCCTAAACCAGACTCACTGTGGGGGCCAGTTCCCCTCTGACCAACCCCACTCTAACCCTAAACCAGACTCACTGTGGGGACCAGTTCCCCTCTGACTAACCCCACCATAACCCTAAACCAGACTCACTGTGGGGACCAGTTCCCCTCTGACTAACCCCACCCTAACCCTAAACCAGACTCACTGTGGGGGCCAGTTCCCCTCTGACCAACCCCACCCTAACCCTGACTCACTGTGGGGATCAGTTCCCCTCTGACTAACCCCACCCTAACCCTAAACCAGACTCACTGTGAGGACCAGTTCCCCTCTGACTAACCCCACCCTAACCCTAAACCAGACTCACTGTGGGGGCCAGTTCCCCTCTGACTAACCCCACCCTAACCCTAAACCAGACTCACTGTGGGGGTCGGTTCCTCTCTGGCTAACCCCACCCTAACCCTAAACCAGACTCACTGTGGGGGCCAGTTCCCCTCTGACTAACCCCACCCTAACCCTAAACCAGACTCACTGTGGGGACCAGTTCCCCTCTGACTAACCCCACCCTAACCCTAAACCAGACTCACTGTGGGGGCCAGTTCCCCTCTGGCTAACCCCAGCCTAACCCTAAACCAGACTCACTGTGGGGGCCAGTTCCCCTCTGACTAACCCCACCCTAACCCTAAACCAGACTAACTGTGGGGGCCAGTTCCCCTCTGACTAACCCCACCCTAACCCTAAACCAGACTCACTGTGGGGGCCAGTTCCCCTCTGACTAACCCCACCCTAATCCTAAACCAGACTCACTGTGGGGACCAGTTCCCCTCTGACTAACCCCACCCTAACCCTTAACCAGACTCGCTGTGGGGGCCAGTTCCCCTCCAACTAACCCCACCCTAACCCTAAACCAGACTCACTGTGGGGGCCAGTTCCCCTCTGACTAACCCCACCCTAACCCTAAACCAGACTCACTGTGGGGCCCAGTTCCCCTCTGACTAACCCCACCCTAACCCTAAACCAGACTCACTGTGGGGGCCAGTTCCCCTCTGACTAACCCCACCCTAACCCTAAACCAGACTAACTGTGGGGGCCAGTTCCCCTCTGACTAACCCCACCCTAACCCTAAACCAGACTCACTGTGGGGGCCAGTTCCCCTCTGACTAACCCCACCCTAATCCTAAACCAGACTCACTGTGGGGACCAGTTCCCCTCTGACTAACCCCACCCTAACCCTTAACCAGACTCGCTGTGGGGGCCAGTTCCCCTCCAACTAACCCCACCCTAACCCTAAACCAGACTCACTGTGGGGGCCAGTTCCCCTCTGACTAACCCCACCCTAACCCTAAACCAGACTCACTGTGGGGGCCAGTTCCCCTCTGACTAACCCCACCCAAACCCTAAACCAGACTCACTGTGGGGGCCAGTTCCCCTCTGACCACCCAATTCAGGTTGTGGAGTTTCTACTCATGGGAAATACAGCATGTACCCCCTCACTCTTAATGGGCGTGACACCTCTGGCTGTCTCCGTGGCAGGTGTGCTCATGGCACCTATTTAAAATATATGTTCCAGGGAATAGAAACATTTCCTGCTTGTCATTTCATTGAAAAATATTAAGTAAAGTTTTTGGAGAGTGTGCCAGAGCCCATCTCAAGAGGAGCCTACAAGTTTAGTATAGAATAGCATAACGCAGCAGTCCCATAGACATTCTATGTGTGGTAAACTGGCGAGGAGACATGAGGTCGTTCTTTTTGAATGGATGTGTATGGAGGAGATGCTTCTTAATGCTAAATAAACTTATTTTGTGAGGATGCAGCTCATCATTTAATGAACTGACCGCCTGTCTGCTAATCGTCAACATGTTTTACACTAAATCCTTTGGGGTGGACAATGAGTTTACTATGATAAAATTGTTGTTTTATAAGCGAACTCTCGGGCGATTTTGCGACAGGTAAGTGTCAGTTTATGGCTCCCCCCCATTCATTTGTATGGTATCCGCAAATGGTGTCTTACTGTCGTAACACGCTAGTTGACCGTTACACCCTCTGTGGCAGTGTCTCGTTTGGAAGGCTGCATGCTTGGTATGTCATGTCCATGGAAGGCTGCAGTATACTGAGCATCCTCCTTTAAACAAGCCTTGTTTTAAATGAGATGGCCTTTGTAAGACGAACCGAAAGCCCAGGAAGGATACACCTCATACATCCTCCGAATTCCTGAGAAAGAAGGTCACATTTGAACGCTGCATTTGAAGTGTCCTACTCGCTTTTCTGAAACGAGACAGCCTCGATGACGTATGCGGACAACGTCAAATGCGTTATGTCAAATGCGACCTGTGGAGGACGCAGCCTTTATATGGTAAAAGCACGAGGTTGTTATCTCAGGGGTGTGCGCTTGCGCTACTGCCTTCTACTGGCTGACTGAAGAACTGCCACACACAGAATCAAACACTTAATAAAATAAATAATACAATAATATATAAATACTCTTATTAATAAATAATATTACATAATAAACTTTTACAATAAGTATACTCCTAATACACATGTCTTTGGCAGATAAATGACATTGCACTCTGTGTCTCAACACAAGTTTACGTCATGGTGTCACGTCTGAGCAAACATTATGGATTTTACACTCAGAATAACCAGTAAATCATTGAACAATGTATAACAATGGCCTGAATTATCTGTATAAGTTCTGTTTATTTATAAGCTGACTCTATTGAACTGTTCTGTGACCCCATATGTGCTTTTTCTAGATAAGCCATAAAGCAATGCTTAGATTTCTTTAAATCGCTAGATTTTCAATTTGGACCTAATGGGATCATACAGGAATTTATCTATTAGATATGACTGGAAATTAATATTTTCCGTTTAATTATTCAGAATGTCAATTTCAAGTAGATTTTTATCCTATTAGAATTGGTTCCAAATGATGTTAGAAATTAATTTATAATTCCTTTTGGATTTTTTATTTTGAAAAGGGGATAATACTTTCTTACACCATGGATCAGAATCTGCTGTTGCTGGTTCAAAACAAATGATGCATCCAAGCCTTCGTTTGTAATTCAGAAATGTCACTTTAGAACTAGTATCACGGGTTGGGCTGTTTCTGACAAGTTATTGGATAAACAATGATGTGTGTGTGTGTGTGTGTGTGTGTGTGTGTGTGTGTGAGAGAGAGAGAGAGAGAGAGAGAGAGAGAGAGAGAGAGAGAGAGAGAAAGAGAGAGAGAGATGGAGTGTGTGCCTTCACCTGTTGCCACTCCCAAGCAGAGATGCTGGCTTTGATACTGTGGACCACCAGATTCTTTTAAATAGATTATGTGAGCATGTAGGCCTGTCTGGAACTGTCTGGAACTGTTTTTAACTGGTTTACATCATATCTTTATGGAAGAAATGTTTTTATATCTATAGATGACCACTCTTCCAAAACACTGAGTCTATCTGTGGGGTAACACAAGGACCAATTTTGGGACCATTACTTTTTATTTGTACATGCTACTGCTGGGCAGTGTCATCAGTAGGCACGGCTTCTCTTTCCACAGCTATGCTGATGACACTAGCTCTATGTGACCGTCTCTCCTGATGACACCGGGCTGACTCACTTGTAAATTGTACTTTAGATATAAAAGCCTGGATGTTACAGCATTTTTTACAGCTAAACCGGGATAAAACAGAAGAATTGATCATTGGTTCAAAGGCTCAAAGAGAGAAACTGACTCCCAAACTAAGGACTCAACCCAAGCCAAGAAGCAAGAAATCTAGGAGTGATTTTTGACTCTGATTTTAATTTCAAGGCTCATGTGCGGGTATCACAAAAACAGCTTTATATCATTTGAAGAACATCGCCAAAGTGCGGCCATTTCTCTCTCCAAGCAACACAGAGTCTGATGCACACTTTTATAACTAGTCGGCTAGACTATTGTAATGGATTGTTTGAGAAATGCATACTCTGGAATTTGAAATACTCCTCCTAGGGTATTCATGCTACAGGTACCAAATGTGGGTGAATCATACCAAGACATTGACAATGCTAAACTGCGAACTGATATTTTAGATATCGAACGATGTTGCCATGGCAACACGATAAAGTAATGTCAAAAAATGGGAAACAGAAAGTGAGTCATATCTTCTGCGTGCATCATGAGATTTACATCAAAATTGAGCCATATGATTGGCTCGAGGGCTGATCACATTGAGGTGGCTATTGTGGGTCTTATCCTAACTATGATCTGTAATAATTAAATTTACAATTAGTGCATTTGTATAAAGAGATCTAATGTTTAGTAGCCCTGTCTTCATATGATGTTTATCTTTATTTTGTTTGTTTTGTTCAAATTTGACCTTAATCAAAGTTTTTCTAAATGATTTAGTGAGGGTATTGTGTTTGGTAGTTCGGGGAACAGACACAGTCTCTATGAGATATCTAAGTGATACAGTCTCTATGTGTTGTAGTTTATGTGACATGTGTGATGTCTCAAGGCAGTTAGCAGACTTTCGGATTAGCCAGTTTGTCTGCTTCCTGACCTGGGCCCCAGTTAGTCAAATACTAACATTAAGACTATGAACCAAAATACTAGAGAGTAGAGTGGCACCTTCCCTGGAGGGATGGAGTCCGTCTCTCTTTAGCAGGTCAGGTCTACCCCAAAAACTCTTCCAATTGTCTATAAATCCTATTTTATTCTTCAGACACCACTCAGACATCCAGCCATTCAGTGACACTAATCTATTATAAACCTCATCACCTCGATGAACAGGGAGGGGACCAGAGCATATTACAGTGTCTGACATCGTTTTATCTATTCACACCTCTTTAACATTATCTTTAGTGATCTCTGACTGGCGAAGCCGGACATCGTTAGTGCCGACATGGATAACAATTTTAGAAAATCTACGTTTAGCATTTGCCAGAACTTGTACATTTGATCTGATGTCATTCGCTCTGGCCCCCGAAATGCAATTAACAATAGTGGCTGGAGTCTCAAGTTCCACGTTCCTTACAATAGAATCACCAATAACAAGGGCTCTTTCAACATGATTCTCAGTGGGTGCATCTCTGAAGAATTGATTGGAAACCCTAACAGGAACAGGAGAGTGGTGTCTCTTTGTTGAGCAAGTATACCGCCGAGACGTCACCCAAACACCCTGCTGCATGGGCTCTACAGCCGGAACCAAAGTGTGTGTGTTGCTCGCTGTACTATTACGGGGGCTGATCACATGGATATGGTTATTATTTGTCACGGTCATAGCGCAACCAACTGGCAGCAGGAAGTATGGCACGTTTAACAGACTTTGAAATAGCCCTCTTATGTTTAATTGCATTAAAATTCTTTAGAAGACACTGCTGATGTAAAAGGGATATTGTATATCTTAAATAGTATTGCCATGGCAAAACATTAATTGTTATTCCTTTCTTCCAATATTTGGGTGTTTTTGAGGCACTTGGCATGCTTGAAATTTCATGAAATTTTGCACACACATCAGAGTCGTTGGCCATTATGTCTGGGCAACGTTCATGCATGGGCATGAAGGCTCTGTAGCGCCCCCTTTAATATGGGTGTGTAAGACTGCCTCTTTAGCACCCCAATTTTCACCTACAGTCAACAAAATTGGTACATGACTTGTTCTCATCAAGCCGGACAACTTTCATAATTATAGTCATTAGGTCTGCCCAACAGGAAGTCAGCCATTTTGTATTTTTTGAATATTTCAGTCCCTAACTTTTAAATTCTCCTCCTAAGGGTTCATGAGATTGTGCAAGACATTGAAGATGCTACACTGTGAACACATTTTTGATATATCGAACGGTGTTGTCATGGCTAGGCATTTACATTAATGGTCAAAAAATGGGAAACAGGAAGTGTCTCCTATCTTCGTTGTAAAAGTGCTAAACTTGACTATGACTAATAAGGACAATACCACATTTTTTACAATTGATCAATAAATAAAAGTTTAGCAAAGGATCTTTCTTTTATGATTCTCCAAACTATATCTCCTCGCAGAGCAACTCTGCCATCGACCTTCTCTTCACCATGGCTCTGTTGCACCTGGTATCCATAGTTTGACATCCTCTCATTTGCATATTGTGCAAATTAAAAATAAATAGGGAACAGCATACAGGAATAAATGTATGATTAAAAAATATAGAAATGTGGAATTAAAAATCAACTATTAATGCATGAATATGCAGATTACATTACTGATTTATTTGTGTATTGATATATTCATTATAAGTTTTTTCCTCCATACAAATTATGTTAGAAATTATTTTAGAATTTTTTTAAACTGAATAATTATATTTTATATATATATATATAAATATATTGTTATAATTTAAAATGTTATGTTTTTTTGTTTTGAGTGTGTGTGTATGTTCGAGTGTTTTGAATGTGTGTGTGTGTGTTTTGAGTGTGAGTGTGTTCGAGTGTGTGTGTTCGCGTGTGAGTGTGTGTTCGAGTGTGAGTGTGTTCGAGTGTGAGTGTGTGTTCGAGTGTGAGTGTGTTTTGAGTGTGAGTGTGTGTTCGAGTGTGAGTGTGTTCGAGTGTGAGTGTGTTTTGAGTGTGAGTGTGTTCGAGTGTGTGTGTGTGTTCGAGTGTGAGTGTGTTTTGAGTGCGAGTGTGTGTTTTGAGTGTGTGTTCGAGTGTGTGTATGTGTTCGAGTGTTTTGAACGTGTGTGTTCGAGTGTGAGTGTGTGTTCGAGTGTGAGTGTGTTTTCGAGTGTGAGTGTGTGTTTTGAGTGTGTTCGAGTGTGTGTTTTGAGTGTGTGTTCGAGTGTGAGTGTATGTTTTGAATGTGTGTTTTGAATGTGTGAGTGTGCATGTTTTGAGTGTGTTTTCATGTGTTTTGAGTATGTGTGTGTTTTGAGTGTGAGAGTGTGTTTTGAGTATGTGAGCGTGTTTTGAGTGTGTGTGTGTTTTGAGTGTGTTTTCGTGTGTTTGGAGTGTGAGTGTGTGTTTTGAGTGTGTGAGTGTGTTTTGAGTGTGTGTTTTGAGTGTGAGTGTTCGTGTGTTTTGAGTGTGTGTTCGTGTGTGTTTTGAGTGTGAGTGTTCGTGTGTTTTGAGTGTGTGTTCGTGTGTGTTTTGAGTGTGAGTGTTCGTGTGTTTTGAGTGTGTGTTCGTGTGTGTTTTGAGTGTGAGTGTTCGTGTGTTTTGAATGTGTGTGTGAGTGTTCGTGTGTTTTGAGTGTGTGTTCGAGTGTGAATGTGTGTTTTGAATGTGTGTGTGAGTGTTCGTGTGTTTTGAGTGTGTGTTTTGAATGTGTGTGTAAAGTACGTCATCCGGGTATTTCCGCGCCAGGAGCAGCAGGGCGTGTCTCGTGCGCGGACAACTTTCGATTCGCAGAGTCGCACGGAAGACAATCGTCGTTTAAATTTCACCGAAGTTCCGAAACGTCAAAGATCGACCGAGTGCGACTCGATCTGGAGTGACAGGCGTCATGGCCGGTAAGTCTTGCGTCATAACGGCGCGTTTGTTCATTTGAGCGGTGTAACGGGTTGTTTTCGTGTCCGCGCGGTGGGGAAACCCCCAGTCCGAAGTTTCGTTGTCGGTGTGTGAAAACAGACGATCGATCGGGTGATCGGGATACCGTCCGCTGGATGAATCGGGTCAAATACATGAATAAACGTGACGCGTACAAACGCGTCTTTCCCGGGACACTTTTTATTTGCGACTTTCTGACGCGCACTGACGCATTCAGGCCTACAGATGTTTGTGTGTTTGTGTGTGTGTGTGTGTGTGTGTGTGTGAGAGAGAGTCTGAGTTTGTGTGTGTGTTAGTGAGTTTGTGTGTGTGTGTGTGTGTGTGAGAGAGAGAGTCTGAGTTTGTGTGTGTGTTAGTGAGTTTGTGTGTGTGTGTGTGTGTGTGTGAGATATAGAGTTTGTGTGTGTGTGTGTGTGTGTGTGTGTGTGTGTGTGTGTGTGAGATATAGAGTTTGTGTGTGTGAGAGTGTGAGTGTGTGTGTGTGTGTGAGATATAGAGTGTGTGTGTGTGTGTGTGTGAGATATAGAGTTTGTGTGTGTGTGTGTGTGTGTGTGTGAGTGTGAGTGAGAGAGAGAGTCTGAGTTTGTGTGAGTGAGTGAGTGTGTGTGTGTGTGTGTGTGTGTGTGAGTGTATCTCTACACAATTGAATTGGTTTTCCATCATTATAAATGTTCTGTAAGTGCAGAACTCTACAGGTGTGTGTTTACATCTGGATGATGAGTTTCTTTATGTTGTTTGCTCATCTATAAGACATCTCCTCTCAGATGCCAATAAGACGCTCCGCAGATGTATTTGAGATGTTTATTACAGAATGTTTGTAAATCGGATCTTTTTAAGATGTTTGTACACAAGAGTTAGAAAACAATATTTCTCTATTAATAAAACATCTTCCCCAGATCGCACACGTACATCTGTGATGGGAAACATCTGCTGAACATCTCGAAAAGATCAGATTTACAAACATCATAAACATCTCAAATACTGCGAGGACGTCTGCTAGACGTATTGCAGATAAAAACGAAATACGATAGACCAGTGAAATATTTCCACGTGTGCGACTAGACCATCTGCGACGCCCGCCGTATGTGATGTTCAGTCGAAACATGTAACACATGAACACATTACACACTACTGCGGCAGACCGTTACGAATGGAGAAGGTTGTAATAACATTTCTGCAAAACGCAATTCTGTTGCGTCTCTAAACTTTTAGAACTTATGAATAATATTTCAGCTTTCTGTTCAATTTCGATCTCGATTCAAATTGGGAAAATTTCAGTTATAAAGTCCACTTTATTTACCAATTAAATACATTTCTCCCAGCGAATGCTGTTATTTATAAAGCACCTTCTAATTATAAAATATTAATTTAATTATATTGTATTTTTCATCATTTTGGTGTCCCGTTATTAAAATGAATAGTTTTTTTTTCTTTAGTTGTTTGGATATTGATTCTCAAAAGCCATGGATCGATCTTTTACTCTATGTGCATCCCTCCACTACATTGAGAGGAAACCTAGCATGTTTTAACATGTAGCAAGGCGTTGCAAGCATGTTTTAGCATGTAGCAAGGCGTTGCAAGCATGTTTTAGCATGTAGCAAGGCGTTGCAAGCATGTTTTAGCATGTAGCAAGGCGTTGCAAGCATGTTTTAGCATGTTTAGCTTGAGGATAGGTGTTGTTAGTATGTTTAGCATGAAGATGGGTGTTGCTAGCTTGTTTAGCATGAAGTTGGGTGTTGCTAGCATGTTTTAGCATGAAGATAGGTGTTGCTAGCATGTTTTAGCATGTAGCAAGGCCTTGCTAGCCTGTTTTAGTATGTTTAGCTTGAGGATAGGTGTTGTTAGCATGTTTAGCTTGAGGATAGGTGTTGTTAGTATGTTTAGCTTGAGGATGGGTGTTGTTAGCATGTTTAGCTTGAGGATGGGTGTTGCTAGCATGTTTAGCTTGAGGATAGGTGTTAGTATGTTTAGCTTGAGGATAGGCGTTGTTAGCATGTTTAGCTTGAGGATAGGTGTTGTTAGTATGTTTAGCTTGAAGATAGGTGTTGCTACCATGTTTAGCTTGAGGATGGGTGTTGTTAGCATGTTTAGCTTGAGGATGGGTGTTGTTAGCATGTTTTAGCATGAAGATAGGTGTTGCTAGCATGTTTTAGCATGTAGCAAGGCATTGCTAGCCTGTTTTAGTATGTTTAGCTTGAAGATAGGTGTTGCTAGCATGTTTAGCTTGAGGATAGGTGTTGTTAGCATGTTTAGCTTGAGGATAGGTGTTGTTAGTATGTTTAGCTTGAGGATGGGTGTTGCTAGCATGTTTTAGCATGTAGCAAGGCATTGCTTGCATGTTTTAGCATGTAGCAAGGCAATGCTAGCATGCAAAATGTTCATCACAACTGCATGAAGATAGGTGTTGCTAGCATGTTTTAGCATGTAGCAAGGCATTGCTAGCCTGTTTTAGTATGTTTAGCTTGAAGATAGGTGTTGTTAGTATGTTTAGCTTGAGGATAGGTGTTGTTAGTATGTTTAGCTTGAGGATGGGTGTTGCTAGCATGTTTAGCTTGAGGATAGGTGTTGTTAGTATGTTTAGCTTGAGGATAGGTGTTGTTAGTATGTTTAGTTTGAGGATGGGTGTTGCTAGCATGTTTAGCTTGAGGATAGGTGTTGTTAGTATGTTTAGCTTGAGGATAGGTGTTGTTAGTATGTTTAGCTTGAGGATGGGTGTTGCTAGCATGTTTAGCTTGAGGATAGGTGTTGCTAGCATGTTTAGCTTGAGGATAGGTGTTGTTAGTATGTTTAGCTTGAGGATAGGTGTTGTTAGTATGTTTAGCTTGAGGATAGGTGTTGTTAGCATGTTTAGCTTGAGGATAGGTGTTGTTAGTATGTTTAGCTTGAGGATAGGTGTTGTTAGCATGTTTAGCTTGAGGATGGGTGTTGCTAGCATGTTTTAGCATGTAGCAAGGCATTGCTTGCATGTTTTAGCATGTAGCTAGGCAATGCTAGCATGCAAAATGTTCATCACAACTGCCTCTAATGTAACAAATAAAGAGTTCTAATCAAACTCTAACTTTTGGGACAGCCTTAAAATACTTGCCCTAAAATGTTTCCGCCCTTCAACATTTCTCACATTAATGAAGTAAAATGGGTTGCAAAAAGGGTTTTGTGTTGACTTTAAATACATTGTTCGGTCAGACTGTGTTTACACATTCTGTGCCATCTTAAATAAACAAATCTGAGCGCTTGTGTACACTTGCACTACCAGAGCAGTTAGTCATAACAATAGACTTGCACATTAAAGTAGGTCAGTGTTGATTTATCCCACACCGCTCTCTCTCCCTCTCACCAAACCTGTCAAGAACATGGACATATTTCACCCGAAAATAAAGAGCCATTATGATTTGCATAAATAAAATAAGACTATTTTTAGGACAATAAAAATGGTGTGCATTGTAGTATAATTTGAATGACAATTAAACTCACTTTAACCCAAATTCTCATGACAATAATGCCAAATCAATCTCCTCTGACACGTATCCATGTCCAGTTCCAGTCTGTATAATATTGAGTTATAATTATTCTCTCTGCGGTTGATGTTCAGTTTCACCGGTAGTGTCTCAGGAGAGGATTGGGTTAGCGTTTGATGTGTCAGTAATGTATTGTTGTTCTTTCAGGGATGTTTCAAGCCTGGGGGACGACCATCATGTCTCAAGGTAACCAAACCATCTGTGTGTTTTAATGTCTCAAATGACTACAACAAAACAATGAAGAAAACATCCCAGATGTGTGACTGGCTCCTGCAGAACGCGAACATTTGAGACCTTTTTGGGTGAACTGTCCCTTTAAATTTAGCGTTGGGAACCCCGATTCATTTTAGTGAAGCGATTCATGTAAATGAACTAATCTGCATAAAGGACTCTCTGCTTCACGTCTTTCACGCGTGGTCTTATGGTGCGTTCACAAACAACGTGAAGAATACTTTCGTCTCGCATTGCTCGTGTGAGTTTGACCGCTGGATTATACATTTATGTTTAAACTGCCGTTCACGCGAGTAACGTGAACCCGCGAGTATTCCCGCGTCTCTTCCGGAAAAGGACAGGAGGCGGGGCTTCTACGACTTCATAGTACAGTTCAACCAATAGCAGGAATCAAGTAGACGCGCATATTTCCAGAACTTACCAGGAACTTCCTCGCTCACTTTCCTTTCTTTGCATTGACTTTGTATGTAATCGCGTGAAACACTCGCTATACGTTGTATGTGAACGCACCATAAAAGACTCTTTGAAGCGTAATATTTTGCATATTGCTGCTGTTTATCGCTATAGGTTGAATCAGTGGTATAAATGAGGGTGTTTTCTGGAGTATTAGTGTATATGCATTCATGTTCAGTTAAATGTGGTTTGACCCAGTATAGTCGAGCCAGAGCACATAACCGGGTTAAACCTGTGTGGCTGCTGTAATAAGACTAGGACACGCCACCCTAATTAAATATGATTCTGCGAACAGATCTTCCAATATCATCCAACTGTTATATGTTAAATAATATTGAATTATTGAAATAACTTCAGTGTAGTTTCTTTGTTAGCTTGTAGCTAATTGCTTATCTTGACTGGCGCGATTGATCCTGTAGGAAGACCGGTATCACGAAATATTAAGAGTTTAATTTAGTAGCATTTGGTAGCAAGTACTGGTGCTTATAACTAGGACTGGGTTATGCTGGGTATATTTCCATTAATGCTGGAGCTCACTTGGTACATTAAGAAAATATAGATTATTTTGAGTTATTTTAACAGTTAAAAACATGCAGTTCAATTGCTGTGTTTAACCTTAACGTCCCCTAATTACCAGAATGCAACATTAACGCTGCATTGGCTCATAGTTCAGCAGTACTTCACTTGTGTTTGTTTGTCAAGGCCATCCGTACGTGGAGATTATCGAGCAGCCCAAAGCGAGAGGGATGCGTTTCCGCTATAAATGTGAAGGACGATCTGCTGGCAGCATTCCAGGAGAAAAGAGTAACGACACAACCAAAACTCACCCCGCCATCAAGGTGAAACCACATCCGTCTATGACCATAAACACCATGCGAACAATAACATTGTGCTCACTAACGTGATTTAAATATTGCATGAACTAACAAAGATCAGTGTTGAGTGTGTCTTTAACTTCGTTTACTCACGTGAGTTTGCAGATAGCCTAAATAAATAATAGCAAAGATTGCGTATCACCTGTTTCTTGATACACACACTGCCTCGGTGATATCGGTCACATGACTCTGTACGGCTCTCTTCATAGGTTCACAACTACAACGGCCCGCTGAGAGTGCGGATCTCCTTGGTAACCAAGAACCAGCCGTACAAGCCACACCCACATGAGCTGGTGGGCAAAGACTGCAAACACGGATATTATGAAGCTGATTTACAGGAGCGGAGGGTGCACAGGTGTGTGTTTATCAGAGCGTGTAGCAGCTGTCAGCATTTACTCATCATCATGTTGTTCCAAACCCGTATGACTCTCTTATGACTCTCCTATTAAACGGATAGTCCTGAATGCTGATTGGTCAATGGCCGTGCTATATTCCTGATAAATCACAGCATTTAATTCATTGACTATAAATGGTTATAATATAGTTATTATGTGATGACTGTTTTATAAAAGCAATAAGTAACGAGAGGCCGTGCTGTATTGTGATTATAGTCACGGCTGAAGGGGTTACTCCGCTTACGTCCTGCCTAACAGCGCTAGTGGATTTTGCCGATACGGTAACTAAGGTGGTGGGGAAGGCCGATAGTTTTTGACATTGATTTTAAAGCTACACTATGTAACTTTTGGCCCTCTGGCAGTAAATCTGCGAGCGTCTTACGGAAGAACGTTGTTTTGTGCTTCGGCTCTGCGCGGATGAATGTGGTTCGAGGCATCGGTGTACGCGTGAATACTGGACGTTAATGTGCACATAAATAACGAATGGAAAAGATGGATATCTGAAAACATCTGAGCAGGTGAGTGCCATATCTTATGCTGTTGACTTATGGGGAACATTGATCTTTTGAAATAAATGACGTTAGGCAGCGTTCTTTGACATTAGACATGACGACTGCTAGCCTGATATAACGTTGTAACTGCAGGATGTTCTTGTTAGCATCCAGCGGTCAACATCATTTCAAGACTCACATGTGCTCGGCAAGCCTAGAACTAAAGGATTTATTTATATGAATTATTGCCATTCAATTATAGCAAGTGAAACGTTCTGCACCGATTACAGTATAATTATTGTATTTCACTACACACACACACACACACACACACACAACTCTACATTAACCATATCATTAAAATATCGTTGAGGAAAGCCATCTCTGGGTCGCTTGTGGAGTCGTGGAGCCGATGTTGATTCGGGTGTTGTTACGGACTCGGTCACTTTCCCTTTGTGCTTGTAGACTCTGTTCTGGGTTTCCGGCGATTTCCCCGGACATTTGCCATTTTGAATGGTCACTTTATCTTGTTCATTGTGACAACTTTCAGCTTCACAAAACTCCCACACACACACGCTACAGTAGCCGGATCTTATTTTTCTTATTTTGTGCAACCAAAGTAAATGAAGATTTAGTGCATAAAGTGGGACTTCTAAATATGAACAAGCACAAAACACACCTGGGACTCTTATTTTGAAATAAAAAAACTATCAGCAACTATCGACAGATTTTGGCCGATAACCGATAGTTCCAAAAAGCAACTATCGGCACCGATTAATCGCTAAAACCGATATATGGGTCTAGCTCTAGCCATGACTATATTCACAATACAGCACGACCTCTCATTCCTTATTGCTCAAATAGTACACAAAACTAGAGGTGAACTAATGTATATCGGTCTGACCGATATATCGGTGCTGAGAGTTTCCTTTTGGCACTTTTACAATCGGTTATTGGCAACAATCAAAGCCCATAGATGCATGTGTGTTTATCTTTTTAATTGTTATTCTGTTTGTTGAGGCAATAACAAATTAACGCTCTGAAGAGGTTTTATGGGTAAGAAGATGTAAACAAGTTCATGTTAAAAGTCCTGCGTTATACAATAAATTGTATTTTTAGTTTTATGGGTATTATTGGGATTTTAATTGCAAAATAAACTTGAAGTTGGTTCATTTTGGACTCTGTACTCCATCACAGTAAGAAAAGACGATTTTCTTTTTTAAACATGCAATAAATTGTTTTTTCAAGCTATCGGCCGATTAATCAGTTTTTGGCATTTCCCCACGTTTAGTTATGGGCAAAATCCACTATCGGTCGTGGCAGATTCCCCACAACAGCCATCGAAGCTCAGTCCAGTCAAAGATTTAGACTTTTAAATAGACTTTTATTACAGAGTAACAAAGACGAGATGTCCCATGGAGCATCTAAAATTACACTTCAGACTCATGCGTTTGTTAAACAGTTTCTGTTCCCTCTTTTCTCTCTGACTGATGATCTCTTCATCCAATCAAATCGTCTTATGCCTCTCTAGTTTCATCTTCGCCATCTCCCTTCTAGCTGGTCACCCTCGACCCCAACGTGCTTCAATGAGGGCAAAAGCACGACTGTGTTACATGTATAAAACACATATATTATATTGTCTAACTGTCATTACTTCCTGCATTAATCTGATCAGTATATGATGATGATTCCCCGCATTCGTTACACATGTTCCTATGAGAGTTGTATGTCCACCCACGTGTGTTTCATGCCATTTCGAGCACTAATTATCACACGTATATCATCTGCCTTTTTTAGACCCCAGTCAGTTCCTGTCTCTGACATTATATCATCCTTTAATATCCCCACACACATCTCCTGTAGAGTCATACAGAAAGCGGCTGTAATTCTCTCTAGAGAAACTGCATTTATCCATCGATTTGCACATTGATTATTAAACTGAGATATTTAATCATTCATTTATTGATTTAAGGATCATTTACTAACACAACATTCATAATGCAGTTATTCATAGTACATTGATTACACATTGCCATTTTTAGACCATTGCATACATATCCAGTTATCAAAATGGATTAACTGAATGATTAAATGCAAATATTGCACACTATCGGTCGACCTCTATACAAAATACTCTAGAGGTGACCGGTAGCGGGTTGTGCCGGTACTGATTAGGAAACTGGTGGAAAAGGCTGATAACTGATTAATCGGCCGGTAGTTTTTAACATTGGTTTATACAATGTCATAAAAGTATTATTGTTTCTTTACTGTGGTGGGCAAAAACAGAGCACAAAATAAATAATATCCCAGATGCAGTTTTGTATTCATCCAAAATCCCATTAATAACCAGAATAAATGAAGATTTAAGATTCAACAGGTACATATCCCAACTAAGC
>JAVLUX010000003.1:60450833-60475833 GCA_032164185.1 Moxostoma hubbsi
GAACATCCATCAGTTACTTGGTAAATTTTGGGTCTGTTCCTCACAAAAAGCTATTGTGATACATTTAAAGTGCAATAGGTGTTTTTTCATACATTTGTTGAACTAGGGCTTATTTATCACAAAAATAGATTTTCAATTTCAATGATATCTTCCCATAACCCTCTGACCATCTTGCTAAAAACTCAAGCAGTTCGGCGAAGTTACACACACAACTCAGCCCATTAGGAAGTGTTAGCAGGCTAGCGGTTACATAACCCTGATGTCATGGAAACCGGTAATGAGGCTCAGTAGCCGCTAGCTAGCTATCCAGCTACTATGACATCGTTGTGTACTGAACAAGACGGCACTGACAATGCAGTACAGATATCGACTGAACACAACAACAATGCCAACATCAACACCGTTGCAGTTTATTCTAATCAGTTAAAACATTGTTTTCATGATACAAAGTGCTGTCACGGGCAAGAAAGCGTTTCTTGTGATGTTTATTGGTGGTTGGCAATCCAGCTTTTGGTGCATTACCACCACCTACTGAGCTGGAGCGTCACAAGGAAGTCTTTCAGTGGAGTCAAACATCAGCTGAAGATGACGAAATATGCTAAATTTCATCGAAAAGAATTCAAACACACTGTATGTAGGATTAAATCCTAAACTGAGTCCACTTTGAAGGTAGTAATACATGTTTAACCAATCACAGGCTGCAGCACCTATACACCCCAAAAGTACCTACCCAGGAGTAGGACCTAAAAATATCCCCTAAAATGGCTTCAGGGAACTATAGTTCTTCAGTTACTAAGTGCTAATCCCTGGAAAAGTATCTAAAAAGTGCTTCATGTGAACCCTGAACTAGTTCCAGGAACTATTCAACTTTTTGAATCACTATGTACTGTTAGAGCTGTGTAAAAATGTGTCAAAGTTATTCCTTGTGTTCCACGTAAGAGAGGTCAAACAGGTTTGGCGAGTAAATAATGACATCAATTTAGTTTTTGAGTGAACTTTTCCATGTCTGTCTTCACACTCTTGTGTGTTTCAGTTCCTGCTACATATGCAGGTCAATCACTTAAGCTGTCGTCCTCGCACTTCAGTCCAGCACCTGGTCAGCTCTTCACTCAGCAAACACAGAATTTACTCAAAGTGGAGCCGTCCACACCTACTAGTGAAACTTGGAAGTTCCTCAACAGCCTGACCATGGACCCCCCATCCAAAGCTGTGGCCTTCCCAAGCCAAGCCTCTGCTTCTGCCCCACTTCCCCAAGACTTCCCCACTGTTAACCTGTCTGATCTGCACGACTTTCCATTTAACACCTTCACCACAAGACCACAGGATCCTGTCAACACTGGAACTGGAGTAGAGGCCGTCGGGAGCTCCAGTGCGGTCGCCCAAGAAATCCAAAACCCATTCGGCGCTGGAGCCTTCAGAGTCGACACTACCCTACCTGAAGATGATATTCCAGGGATGAGCTTCCCAAGTTTCCCTGATCCTCAAGGCTCCGACGTTGACAACATCAACATTGATGACTTCCAGGCACTGCTAGGACAGAGTGGACTTTCTGGAGAAACGGGACTCGGTGCGATGGGGAATTCCTTAATCGGTAAGCCTGCGTGCCAGATCTCCACGACAAATGCGGCTGGTGACACGCTAGAGCAGTCGGCCAATCACATGGGCAACAACTCCACCTGGATGACTTTCCCGCCAAGCATCGCCAACTTGTTACAAAACGAGAACATGATGGACAGCCCATCGGCCCCACCCTCGGCATCTACTGTTCTCGATGACCTTGAAATTCTGAATTCAATGGATGAAGACCGCCTCATGTCCATCTTCACCAGCAACAACCAAGGCTTCTTGTCTGGACACCCGACCTAAAGGTTGAGACGTGTCTTCGTTTTTTTTAAATTCATTATTGAGACTGACAACCTGTGTTCAAATTAATGTTAAATGGAAGACTGTAGATAAAAACCGGGGTTGTCTTCTCTTACTTTTAATAGACTTACATGTACAGATGAATCTTACCTGTTGGAATCTGGGGGGCGAGGTGAAGAAAACCGTTTGAAGAAGTTGTAGACTGATCAATCAGTATACAATAGTGGGTGGTGGTTTTGAATCATAAAATATCTATTTTCTGTTATATATCTTACCCTGTGGGGCAAAAGCAGGCTAGCCAGCTTTAAAATGAATAAACCTCTATACATTGACTCCTAAAGCCTGAATACGACGCTTGTGTAAACAAAGCTAATCACTGCACAGGAATATCTGCATTATTGCCAAATAACTATTGAAAACGTATGCAAGTTTATTTTGAATAACCAATATGGAGTCATTGCAGATCTTTAGAGTATCATAAGCCACGGACAAAGCTCCAGTTTTAGTTTCCTACCATCATCGTTTTCCAAAGTATGTGATAATGGAGAAATATTGACTTTCTGATTAATCGTGATCTTCATTTGAAAAGTTCCAAGATCAATCGTTTAATCCATGCACAACCCTCTACAATGGAGTCAATCACTTGCATATGCGACCTAATGTCATGCTATGGGTCTAAATGTGTGTGATTCTCCACTGGCTGGTAGATGTTGATAGCAGTGATTGAGAATATAGTGGTGAAGAAGTTCAGCAATGTTGAGAGTAAAGGTTTGGTTTGACTCATTCTGTGTGATGTCAAATGAATCAAGACCCAGCGTTTTCCAACCAACACTCCATTTTGGTGGAGCAAAGTGCCTTTCTGGTGTGGAAGAGGCATAAATTTAGCGAAATCAATGTGTTTTGTTAGGGATAATGTACAGTCAGCCAATTGTTATCGCAAAATAAACCTAACCATTGATCATCTTGTTGCAGCCTGAAGAGGTTTCTTTTAAGATAACAACCGTCTGCTCATTATCCGGATTATTACACGGCTACTTAAAGTAAAGAAATGGACGTGAAGCATTGATTTGACATTATTGTATTAGCCTACTTATAGAGATCGTACAGTCATTCGAGATGTAGGAATGGTAGGTTGCAATACCCGATCTGATACATGAATGTGAGGTTGTTGCTGATAAATATCAGACCGCTAGATAGCACCATTGACCAATCAGAATCCAGTATTCCAGAGTGCAATGTAATATGCTAATAATTAAAAAATAAATTAAAGGAGTATATTCTGGTTCAATACAAGTAAAGCTCAATTGACAGAATTTGGGACATAATGATGATTACCTCAAAAATGAATTAATTTCCTGATCTCGGCTTGGATTGGCCTTTTTTTTAGCATTTGATCAAGGTCTTAGTGACACTCTTTTTTTTGTTGTTGTGTTTATTGGACGTCACAGGTTTGTCATTTTATGTACGTTGCTTTTTTCTGGTGATCCGTTACGAACTTTATGCTACAGTTATAATCTGACAATATTGGCGGTTTCTGTTCCACCACTGACAGAAGACTTTATGGTTGTGTTGGTTATAAACTGACATGTACACAATAGTCTAGTCATCAGCGCCAACAGTGTCCTGTGCGAAAGGGAACGGGCACAACCTAAAGGACTGTGTAAAACTGCTTGTCATACAGTATGCATTTTTCATTTTATTGTTGAATTCTGTCATGTTTTAAGATTTGTACATTTACGATAAACAATCTTACTGCGATTAGGAAATGTGTGAAGTGTTTCCTAAAGAAATATTATTGACCGCTCATGGGTAATGCAGTATCAGTCGGTTATTGAACGCTTGTTTGTCTTGCAATAATAATGTTGAAGCTCTACATGGGGCAATCTCATAAAAACTGTCAATAACTTATCCAGCTCATGCTTTTTTCACCCAAAAATCGAAAGATAATAAATATTATAGTTTGCATAAATAAAATGAAGCCTACTGTTAGGGGTTTAATCTTTGCTGATTGTAATCATTTAAAAAAAGTACATTTAAAGCAGTAATTACAGTAATGAGAATTGGGCGGCAATGTGCTTTCGATTTTGGGGTGAAACATACAGAGCCACTTGGAGGATTGGGAGGAAATATATTTTCTGAAATGGTTTTGGGTTCCCTCACTTTATCCATATTACGAAAATCAACCATTGTTTACAACTATAACCATTATTGAACTTTGGTACTTGTAGTGAAACCATAATAACCACAAAATATACCGTTGTTTTATTACAGAACCCTTATTTTAACCATGTTGACAGTGGTAAAACCATAGTAATAATACAGAATCACTCATTTTACAATAGTAACGCCATGTTTTTATGTAGTAACCAATCATTTTTTTTTATTATTTTTTTTTTTTCAAACATACTTTTGGTTTTCTGCGGTTATTTTTTGGTTCATTTTAGGGATAAAGACATTGTGAGGAAATGCAAAACTATTTCAGAAAATAATTTTATGAGATTTAACCACATTTTGTTTTTATGCTATTAATTACATACTTGCTAGTTTTGAAACGTGTGCCTGTTATACATCACAAACATGTTATTTGCTCCGTAAACTCTTAAGTGCTTTAAGCTGATATTGACCACATGTAGTGGAAGTGGTTTAAACTGAAGTGTTCAATCTTCATTACATTGTACTATTTAATCCAAATATCATCCTAAAACTTTGTCTCTGTGTTTAGTGGCCTTATAACAGTTAAATTCAATTCAGTCTCCTTTTTTGACACATTATTTCAGATAAAACTATATGTGGGAATATTGTACAAATGAAACATACTTTCGTACAATACTAGAGATGTAATAAATGATATTATCTGTTCAAAGAAATTGTAAAATTGTGATTTAATCCAACACATTTCCCAATCAGAACACATAATCTGGTAGAACAAATCATTTATAAACATACAAAAGTTTTCACTTAACATGTTTTAAATGGAAAACACAGTTATTTATAGCCCTTAATCAATCATTTTGTGTATTAACTTTGATTCACACAAGTCAACATGCAGTTTTGTCTGTTTACACATTTCTGGGTGATCGTACGATATATCATCTCAAATGTTAATCAGTTAATCAACAATTACAAGACAAATCTCCTTCAATCTTCACATAATCAAGTCGCTCCAAGTACAGAAATTAAAACAAAACCGAGACCTGGTACTCCAAAGTGCTCCTCAACGGCTCATCCATGAGTCCAACTGTCGCCAATCCAGACGGTATGGAGAGTCCATCACCCAGTACGGGACCGGTACTGTTCGGGTGTAAAGGAAAAGCTTCTCCGGTGACTTCTAAATTGGTGACCCTGTTGATGATGTGGGAGCGGCAAGGAATGCTCTCCAGGTCAAACATGCTCTCGTAAATAGACGGACAGAGTTTCCAACGGTCGTTCCGGTAGATTCCCAAAAACATTTACACATCCAGTTTATAGAGGAGAACACACTTCACTCCTGAGGCCCGGATTTCAGCGCCAACCGCATCACCTCTACATCTGTAAAGTTGGGATTGTAGACACAAATCACACGTTTGGGATTTCTTGGACTCACTTTGGCCAATGAAATCTTGCCATCTAGAGTGGCTTTGGCGATGCCAAGCATGGTCCACTTTGAAGCTTGTGTCCACATGCATGGGCCACTTACCGTACAGGACGGTGTGGTTCAACGCGAGCTCTTTGATAGTGTGGAAAGTGTCACTTCGGCTGCTGTCCAACAGTATTTCCCAGCAGACCCTTGACATCACCTTTGAGTAGTTCGGCCCACAGATGGCAATACAACCCACGGGTCCGGTGCCCCAATACTCATCTCTGTAGCGACTGACTTGTGAGGGTCTGTAGAACTCTAACCACCCATTAAATTCAGACCCTGGGTATTTTGCAGGCATCAAATATGATCCAGGGGTACATCTCCGCGTCCATCGACTCAGCGGCGTAGTCTTCTGCTGAGAAATGTTCTGACCTCTCGGTCTGACCGCGCCATCCTTGGCGTTCTGTCTGGGGATTTGAATATGGGCACGTTTGCTGTGGGATTACAAAAGAGTTAAGACACAGAATTTAATGTAACCTGAGTATATGATCACAAAAATGTATTGTATTCATGTTTGGGGGGTCTATAAATCTACAACTCTTATTTATCTGCCTATTTTTATTAATTTATTTTTTATCCACCTGCGTGTGATTGCATTAGTTATTAACTTTTCATTGGTCAGTGGTGAAATAATAATCACAAATCTCACGCTACCTCACACAAAATAAACCATAATTGATTTCAAATGCTCATAAGATAATTTTTAAACTACTTCTTGGCTTCATTATATGTATTAAAAGTGTATAATTCTGCTGAGTCACTTCGACTCTTTCCCAGTTTTCCGACTCAGCACTTCCGCTTCCCGCTTAGAACAAAAGGACAATATTTAAACACCGGAAGCGCGCGAAACAAACCGTAAACCCGCGAAAACTCGCGCAGTAAGAAAGTCAACACGCTGAATTGACCGTAACACGACGATAAAACTCGCATCGACACACATAAGGTGATCAGCAATGGTGTTTTAAACGCCCCTGCGGCGGATTTACCGGAATATAGACGTTAATTATTCATATTTATTTAATTTAACGGTTGACTGACAGAATCGAGTCAGAGGTGCCGGAACCGGTCCGTTTTTCCGTTAAAATGCCGAGCAAAAAGAAGAAATATAACGCCAGATTCCCTCCGGTGAGACAAAACACTCTCTAAATCCAACATATTCAATGAAATACACGAGTTTAAGAGCATTTGACAGTTATTTAGTGCTTTAGACTAGAACAAATGACGGAAACATAACGGGAAACACACATTCATTCAGGCTAATCAGTTAGCTGTTAGCATGCTAACTGAAGTGTGTCTGAGATTAATCACTTTAATCGGATTTAATCTGATCTAATCTGTCACTTTATGACGTCAGATGGTGTAATGGTTCAATGTGAACTCAAACTAAGATTATTAATGAAAATGATTGTGTAGATTTAAGGATAGGGGTCTTTAGCATGAATGCTAACTGTTTGAATGTTTAGTATGTTGTGATGTACTGTATGATCAGATCATTGATTTAAATATGATCAATTAAACATGTGAAGTGCATGACATTTAAACAACACACGTGACTAGTTACATGTTTCACTTTTAATATTAGGGTCCAGATGTGACATCATTATTTTGCTTTAATCCAAAATACATTAAAAATGCCATTTACAAACAACTTACTTCGATATTTACCAAACCAAATCAAAGTCAGGTGGTGTAACCAACATTTGCGATCTTTTACAGTCCTGTGAGTTAATGCACCTTACATTAATATATATCATATAGAAAGGATTGTTTATTTGTATGTTTACTTGTGCAGGTATATTTTGATTTGACCCCTTTAGACCCTCATGACTGTAAATTGTAAAATATACAATTATTTTGTCATGTCCTTAAATATCAGATACTATTTTGACTTGTGAAATCTCAAATTATATTTCTAAACCAAAAAACAACAACAGCAACTAATTATTCCTTTAAAAAAAATAGATAAAATAACATGTTTTTTTAACCTATGTTTGAAGTTAAAATATGTTTATATTCTTGATATATGTGTGTGTGTGTGTGTGTGTGTGTATATATATATATATATATATATATATATATATATATATATATATATATATATATATAATTTTAAATTACTTGTATTGAATTAAATGTATTTATTTTGTAGAAAATTTTAAAAACAAATTTCAAACATTTTTGAAACCAACATGGACACCAAGATTTCATTTCTGTGATTTTTACGTGTTTAACTTGATTTTTATTTCATCCAACCTTACGTCGATGACCCGATAACAGTGTTTGTGTACAGACTGATTATTAAATGAGTGAATGTTTCAGATGTAGTTGTGTGTGTGTGTGTGTGTGTGTGTGTGTGTGTGTTTCAGGCCAGAATTAAGAAGATTATGCAGACAGATGAAGAAATCGGTAAAGTCGCCGCTGCAGTTCCTGTGATCATCTGTATCCTTTCACTTTCACCTCGAGTGGATCAGCACCCGGTTGTGTTGTATAGAGACCGGATCTCATGAGGTTTCTGGTGCTGTTTCTATTCTGCGCCACAAACACATGCAGGAACATCACAATCTGTTTATTTCTACAGTTTGTGAGAGGTGCCAGAAAGTCACATTTGACATGTGCTCAAAAAGGAAACTATGCACAGTTATCGCTTTTGATTTGTAATCATGTTCAAAATATTAATTATTGATATTTTCACTAGTTAAAATGCTTATTCTTGAGATCAGCAGTGGAATTACATAATTCTTTGAAATAAAAATGACTCGCAGAAATACCCATTCTTGAATTAAAAAACGGTATTTTCACTAGTATAATTACACAATCATCTGTCATTCGTTCTTTTTCAACGTTACAGATGTCTAATTTATTTCTTGTTGAAATTTCACATTTCAGCAATGCACCTTTTTCTAGTAAACATCATTTTTCATGTCATTAATTACATTTACTGGTGCAAATATCTCTTCCTGACATCAAATAAATTACAAATAGTAAAAATGCTAAGTTTTGATACCTGTAAATGTATTTCAACATATTCGATTTTTTGAGGTATCAATAAATTAAAAAGTAATTAAAGATATTTTAAA
Organism: Moxostoma hubbsi; assembly: GCA_032164185.1. Taxonomy (NCBI): domain Eukaryota; kingdom Metazoa; phylum Chordata; class Actinopteri; order Cypriniformes; family Catostomidae; genus Moxostoma; species Moxostoma hubbsi. The sequence goes on from JAVLUX010000003.1 coordinate 60,459,393, forward strand.
AGGCTAACTTACTAGTTAAAATAACATTGTAACATGATCATGTTTAAAGCGAGCAGTACATACAGTAGCTGATATGTGCATTTGGAATTTCAAACAGTAAGAAATAAATTATGTTAAAACTGTAAATGTTAAAACAGCTTGTGATACAGTTACAATAAACAGTAATATGCGTAATATTAATAAAATTGTGTTTTTTATTCATATTTATTTCTGAAATTAATAGTGGACAACCCTGGCTGATTTAACACTTTACGTTCTGAGGGTGTTTGTAAAGATTGCCTGTGTCAGTGGCATACCTAAAATTAAAGGATCGACAAAAAAACAAGGAGGGTCAGTGTTTGGTGTCATTGTAAAGATTTTTTTTTTTAAAAAATGATATAGATTATGCTACATTCTGACTCTCAGCCTAAGAAACTGCTGAATAAATACATAAAATAACTTGAGACAAAAATTTACTTTTGGTATTTTTCTAATTTGACATTTTATATCTCTGGATGTAAATAATGTGGCTCTGAAAAACTGCTTTTGTTTTGTTCTCAATCATGTCGACTGTATCTGAGAAAACATTTGTGTTGATACGACAAATCAATCAAAAGTCGCAACAGTACAAATATAATTGATCATAGTGTCCAAAAACATCTCCAAACAAATAAAAGATAATAATTGTACATAAGAACTAATTACACATGCAAACACAACAATGACTAAAGGTTTGCATAGCATGCAGACATGATTTTAGTCATGAGATTTCACAGAATGAGTTTCATTCTGTGTCATTTGAGTCATCATTGAGTCTGTGTCATGTATTTGGTGCCATCTCCTGGTGGTCATATGTAACATTGTGCTTCATGTGGATTATCTAATGATCTATACATCTGATTATCTTGTGTGTGGACTCGATTGAAAGATAATCGTCATATGTGAGATTTTATGTTCCGTATGAAGATATAAGCAAAAACATTGAATGATCAACAATCTTTGACTTGATTATGAATTGAGCGCGTGCACTGGAGCTCTTCCTGGAGTCTCTCCTCACGAAGGCCTGTCACATCACCCAATCGCGCAATGCCAAAACCATGACGACATCACACTTGTAAGTTACCCACATCACATTATGTATTAAAATATAATAAAATATTGTACATTTGTTAAAGCAGTTTAGTTGTGCTATATGTGTGTTTGCAGAAAGCAATGCATTGAACTGGAGCAGCAGTTTGATTTCCTGAAGGATCTAGTGGCCGCGGTTCCGGACATGCAGGGTGACGGCGAGGAGAACCACACAGAGGGTGGAGAGAAAATCTCACGCAGGTCAGATCCACAACATGTACAATCTGTTCCTGTTCAGATTCTCTTCAGCACACTGATGTGGCAAATGTACATGTGGTGTTAATAGCATCACTACTCTTAGATAGGTGCTCCTAACAGTGTTTTAGACTGCTCGTATTTCTGATTTGTGTTTAAACTGTTTTTGTGTCTTTCAGAGGCCGTAAGCCGGGCTCGGGGCGCAAGAATGGTGGCGCAGGGGCGAAGGGCAAAGACAAGAAACTCTCAGGCACAGAGTCCGAACAAGAGGTAAATACCACATCAGGTGAACGTTTGAAATGGATAACTAGTACATACTGTATACAACAGAGTAAAAAGTACAAAAATAGTATGCGGAAGTATGCAGTGTGCTACCATAAACAGTCGTATGCCACATTGTTGACCTTACTTGGCATGTTTTTTTAATTCAGCAAGTATTATCCAGTTTAGTTTGGGGCATGATGGGGTAGGTTAGTTTATTCAGAATTCTTTTCAACTTTAATCTCATCACAAGTGCAACTGTGAGTTTGGCGCCTGAAGTTAATGTGATGACAGAGACTGGATATCATAAAATGATGCAGAGTTATTGTTATATATATAATCCTGCAGTGCAAACGTTGATGTTTTGTCTCCAGGATGATTCAGAGGACAGTGAGACAGATGGAGAAGATGACGAGGATGTGTCTCAATCCAGCACAAACATGCAGCCTACTGCATACTACAACAGGTTCATCCATACATACTTATTATGGATATTAAAGCAGGAAGCATGCATTAGTGTTGCACAGCCTGAAGTGGGCCTTTTATCAGATTAATATTATATCGGCAATGAAACGTTATATATACGCTGATCAGCCACAACATTAATACCACATGCCTAATATCGTGTAGGTCCCCCTCGTGCCACCCAAACAGTGCCGAGAGGGTCAACAGAGAATGGCCAGACTTGTGTGAACTGATAATGTCTACAGTAACTCAGATAACCGCTCTGTACAATTGTGTTGAAGAATATAATCTCTGAATGCTGTTCTCAGATGAGGGTTGGCGCTGTTTGGGTGGCACAACGGGGACCTACACAATATTAGGCAGGTAGTTTTAATGTTGTGTGTGTGTGTATGTATGTATGTATGTGTGTATACATACATACATACATACATACATACATATATATATTAGTTGAAGTCATTAAAACTAATTTTTTTAACCACTCCACAGATTTAATATTGTCAAACTATAGTTTTGGCGAGTCGTTTAGGACATCGACTTTGTGCATGACACAAGTAATTATTCCAGCAACTGTTTACAGACCGATTGTTTCACTTTTAATTGACTATAACATAATTCCAGTGGGTCAGAAGTTTACATACACTAAGTTAACTGTGCCTTTAAGCAGCTTGGAAAATTCCAGAAAATGATGTCAAACCTTTAGACAATTAGCCAATTAGCTTCTGATACTGAAAACTCAGTGCCTCTTTGCTTGACATCATGGGAAAATCAAAAGAAATCAGTCAAGACCTCAAGAAATAAAATTGTGGACCTCCACAAGTCTGGTTCATCCTTTGGAGCAGTTTCCAAACACCTGAAGGTGCCACATTCATCTGTACAAACAATAGTACACAAGTATAAACACCATGTGACCACACAGCCATCATACCGCTCAGGAAGGAGTTTTGTCTGATTCTGTCTCCTAGAGATGAACGTAGTTTAAAGGAAATGCTGCCAAATACTAACAAAGTGTCTGTAAACTTCTGCCCCACTGGGAATGTGCTGAAAGGAATAAAAGCTGAAATAAATCATTCTCTCAACTATTATTCTGACATTTCATATTCTTTAAGTAAAGTAGTGATCCGAACTGACCTGAGACATGTTTCCTATGATTACATGTCAGGTAGAACTGACTTTACATATATGCATGTGAACTTCTGACTTCAACTGTGTGTGTATTTAAAATAGAAAATATCTTGAATAAAGTAATCTGAAATAAAAGTGTAGAAAACACGACCCAATATGTCCAGCACATGAGAGCACTTGATCAACCCTTGACAGAAGATGAGAATAAGAGTACAGTTTCTCATGTTTCTGCGTCAGGTGCTGTTTGACGTGCTTCAGACTTGTTTCTCTCAGCACATAACTTTCATTTAATGCTATTTTATATGTTTTGTAATGTGTACATGTTATGAATTCAAGATCAGGCATGTATTTATATCTTGCCAAACTGTCTTTACCACAAATGAGTCTCCGTTTAACTTCACTGTGCACGCATCCACCTCAAGCAAAGCTGGAGCGCAATCACTTCAGTTAAACTCGTGCAACATCACACCTCGATTTCAGTTTAGTGGAATCAATCATGCAGCTTTCATGGATGTCACACGGATGTCTCTGAGGTCAAAGTGCGCCCGTATTTAAAGTGTTTTAAACATTGAGCACCACCGAGACTTTTCAGCACGAGTGAATCTGATGATTGTATGAGAGTATATTAAACTGAATGCTGAATATAACGTATAATAATAATAATAAGGGTCCTGATATTGACAAATGTATTGTCTGATTTCACCAGTACATTTACACTGTGGCAAATATTATTTTACTGCATAAGCAAACACTACCATTAAAAATGTATTTTTGAAAAGAATACTTTAGAAACATGTAATCCGTGGCGATACTTTAAAAATGTACAATATGGATTTGAAATACTTGATGTATGTAATACAAGCATATGTATCGTATGTATGTAATAATGTATCTTCAACTGGGCAGAATTAATATTTCTATTCTGGTGTCCCCATTGCCCTCTTCTGGGCTGATTGTTACTCACGTGAACAGTATTTAAGTTTAAAGTTTTGTGACTATCACACCTGGAGTCGTGAGTTTGTATCCAGGGCGTGCCGAGTGACTTCAGCCAGGTCTCCATAGCAACCAAATTGTCGCGGTTGCTAGGGAGGGTAGAGTCACATGGGGTAACCAAATTGGCCCAAAAATCTACACCCCCCTTAGTTGTCTAATTTGACATTATAGATATGTGTATATCTATACATCTGATTATCTTGTGTGTGGACTCGTTTGAAAGATAATCACTGACCCTAAATAATGAGATGTCATATTTTATGTGAAGTTTATGTTTATTGATGTTATAAGCAAAAAAGCATCATAAAAGCATCACCAACATTATTGTCAAAGACATATATTTAGCTGTTACTCGCTATATTTTATAAAGTATAAAGTAAAACAAATAGTCTGTTTGTATTTTACTCTTAAGAGCTTTCCAGCAACATATGACACATGAATATTGAATGAGTTTGATGTATTTACTGATGCAATAATATGCAATAAAATGTTGTCCCGTTTGAGATTAAAGGGTTAATTAACTGTGTAATATCTTTAATAAACACTGCTCTGATTGCACAGTTAATTCAATTATTATTAAAAACCTCTATATGTGTTTTCTTTCTTTTAAACAGTAAAGACATGCCACCCCAGTACATGCCCATGAGTGGCCAGCAGGGCGGGCACATCATGCCCATGACCTCATTCGCCCCCCACCCATCACTGATGGGTATGTCCCCGCCTCCCCCCGCGCCCATGCCGCAGAAGAACGAAGACGACGAAGACTACGACTCGTAGCTCCTCGACTCTTCTGAAGTTGTTCATGGGCTGCGATGGTAAACGGGACAAAGGAACAGTCATAGATATCTGCCAGACGTGTGTAGGAATCATGCAGCCACGGGAAGATGAATCGGTTCTGTTTTAAGTTTTTTATCTTATTTTATTGGCAATGATCAGCTATGGTTGTTTTACATTAAGTCTGTTTTTTTGGAAAAGGACACCCAAGTGGCATTTCTGCACGTAGTTTTTCTGCCTTTGCCTCCGCAAAGCACCGGTTCTAATCGCCCGCGTCATGCCGTCAGTGTTTTTAGAGCTTGTCACCATCTCCAGAAAAGCTAACCTGAAAAGCAAAGGACATCGAGTCATTTTGAGAATGAATTTCCTTGAGATCGGGTCGTTCGATCATTGGCGCTGGTGGTGTATCCTTGAATTGTTTTGTAAGCGGTAGGGAACAGCATAAAGACTGCAAACACTTTTGTTATTTTGGTTTTGTGAACTTCCTTTTTAATGCTAGTTTTATATGATTAAACTCCAGTAAACATGTCTAAAGCTAATGTCTCTTGAGCGGCACTTTCATGCAGTTTTTACAATCCTCTTTCCTTTTCCTCTCTTCTGTTAATTGGATGGTATTGATTTATTGGAAGTAACAGCAGTTCATACGGCTGGGTCATGGGTGAGCATTTTAAAGGTTTATAATTTCCCCTGTATGATGCACATTTGTATAAATTATTCCCTTTTTGTTTTATATCTTTTAGACTCTTTTAATGTTTGCTGTGACGTTGAAGAAGTTTGACAGCTCGATTTCTCTTGTCTAAATGTGTACGCTGAGACTGTCTGTTCACTTTTAACATTCTCTTGATTTTGTACGAGTGAAATAAAATTTGAGGTTTCAGTATTTTGCTCCTTTTAATCTCTCAAGAGATTGTGACCAGAAGTCAGATTGTCTCAAATGTTGACCTCAACATTAAAACGATCCATTTTTAGACTCAAAACACACTTCAGGATCCTTGTACATCAAGTGCTGACCCAACATGCCACCAAAACTCCATAATCTAAACATGTATTATTGATGAGTTCATGTCACACAAACTGGCTATGTGGATATCGCGCTAATTTGACGAGCTTCTACACACGACCTTTGACATCAACCATAAAATATATGGGTGTGCATTGTTAAAATGTTTTGGTACTTAGCTATGTGTTGTTAGCCATTTTTTAGCACTTAGCTAGGCATTGTTAGCTTGTTTTAGCACTTAGCTAGGCATTGTCAGCATGTTTTAATGCTTGGCTAGGTGTTGCTATCCTGTTTTAGTATGTTGTAACATGTTTTAGAACTTAGCTAGGTTTTGTTAGCATGTTGTAGCACTTTGTTAGCATGTTTTAACTCTTTGCTAGGTGCTTTTAACATGTTTAGCACTTTATTAGATGTTAGCTTGTTTTAGTATGATGCTAGCATGTTTAGAACTTTGTAAACATGATGCTAGCATCTTTTAGCATGTAGCCAGCATGTTGTTAGCATGTTTAGCATTTTACTATGCATTGCTAGCATGTTCTGGCACTTAGCTAGGCTATGGGAGCATGTTTTATCATTTTGTTAGCATGATTTAGCACTTTTCTTGGCGTTGTTAGCAAGTTTTGGTACTTGGGTAAGTGTTCCTAGCATGTTGTTATCATGTTCAGCTCTTACTATGCATTGATATGTATATTGCATGTTTTGGCACTTAGCTAGGCATTGTTAACATGTTTTGGCACTTAGCTAGGCATTGTTAACATGTTTCAGTACTTAGCTAGGTGTTCTTAGCATGTTTAGCACTTAACTAGGCATTGTTAGCATGTTTTGGCACTTAGCTAAGTGTTGTTAGCATGTTTTTAGCACTTTACTAGGCATTGTTAGCATGTTTTGGCACTTAGCTAGGGATTTTCAACATGATTTAATACTTGGATAGGTGTTGCTAGCATATTTTTAACATGTTTTAGAACTTAGCTGCATTGGCGGCCCAAAGTTTGGACTAATGTACAGGTTTTGCTGTTTCGAAAGGACATAGGTACTTTAATTCACCAAAGTGGCATTCAACTGATCACAATGTATAGTCAGGACATTAAGCATTGTATTAAAGTCATAAGTGCAAAGTCAGTGGGTGTGGCCATGAAGTTTTGGTATTTTTAATTCTAGGTGCAAGTGGGTTTGGTGAACTCTTCCGGCCCAACCTGCAAAAGACTGAATCAAGTGTAATTTAATTCTGAGGTTCTTCTGGTTATTCCAGCGCCTGCATCCTGTCATATAACCCATTCCCTCAAGCACCAGCGATATAAACAAAGCACATTAATAAGAAGCTAGTCGTGTAAACTGTATGCAATGAATTAGAAGAACAGAAATATGGACCTTTTATACACGTGGAAAAGGATTTGAATATACGCTGTGTTATTATTAATCATCTAATGACATTTACATTTAGCAGACTTTTATCCAAAGTGTCTTACAGTGCATTTATTACAGGGACAATCCCCCCGGAGCAACCTGGAGTTAAGTGTCTTACTCAAGGACACAATGCTGGTGGCTGTGGGGATAGAACCAGCAACCTTCTGATTAACAGTTATGTGCTCTAGCCACTACGACACCACTCAAATCATGGCGAGCATTAACACTGATTGTGTCGGGATGGACATCACTTCTACAGGTCGAAAAATTCAACCAACTATATTTCATAATACACCCATAAACCCTTGTGCTTGAATAAATGATGTATGTTTGGTCCAATCAAGGGAACGTATGTAGAAACATAATAATTGTTATTAAATGTCTATAGTTTAATTTCTCATGACGTTGTTGTTTTGTTGTCGTTGGTTGTGATTAGTGTGACCTCAGTGACAGGTTTATGTGCTCTAAGATGTCCTGAGGAGATGTGCCATATGGATAACAGTCCATCATAATTCCTCTTTTCCATCGTTTAATCACTTTTAAACATTGCACATTCATTTAGCTAATGAGAATGAACTGTCCAATAAGTGAAAGGACTGGGAAGAGAAATCAGCCTGTGGATTTGACATAGAAACTGGCCCAAATGATGTTGTTATCGTGGCGCTGTTTTTTTGGCCCATTCTGTGTAACGTGGCGGCTCATCTTATCGCGGCCCGTTCGGCCCAGTTCTCCCGATGGCCAGACCGCCCCATGATCAGCCCCAAAGTGCGTTGGCTCACCAGGAAAATGCCTGGCATGGCAGATTACTAATCCAGCCCTGAGTTTTAGATTAACTTTTATGTTACTTTTATGTGCTTTTTGGAGCTTCACAGTCCTAGTCACCATTCACTTGCATTGTATGGACCTACAGAGCTGAAATATTCTTCTAAACATCTGCATTTGTGTTCTGCTGAGGAAAGTCACACACATCTGGGGTGGCATGAGGGTGAGTAAATAATGAGAGAATTGTCATTTTTAGGTGCACTGTCCCTTTAAACGAGGTTTAATCAGTTCTGTTAATGTCAATCAATATTCAATACAAATGAATGTATGTTGTTAAATCTCACTTTGCATCATTACGTTTGGTGGAGAGTTAATGGAGTTAACTTCAGCGAGGAAGTTCATGTTTATAAATAATATTGTGTGTGTTTATATTCTTTATCTTATGATATGTTGTCCTAAATAAGTAAACATGTCATTCTGGTTCTGTTCACTCACAAGGTCTCCTTTTACTCCACTAGATGGCGGTAAGCCGTCCAATACGTCTCATAGATTTGAGCCATTAATGAATGTGGAGGAAGAAACCCCAAGAGTGATCAGACATGGATCACAGCAGCTGGCGCTCAAGGTCGAGCGGGCAGCGGCATTCTGCTGACACCACAGCCGTGCCCAGCTCTCTGATAGAGGGGGACTCCATTATCAGAAACATTGCCTTCCTCGAGCAACCGTTTCTGAGGTAAATAACACCGTGAATCGTGTTATACGTGCGGGGGGAAATTATATTCTGCAAGAGCAGTCAGAACTCCTTAAGAGGGATTTCAATGGCCTCTGAAACACTTGGGAGATTGACAGCTCAGTTGTTCTTCAGTGGACCGCTCCCAGCACGCAAACACCTCCGCGGTGTCTGGGTGGCACGCAGACGTCACCCAGACACCCAAAAACCTCTGCGGTGTCTAGATGACACCCAAACACCTCCGCGGTGTCTGGATGGACATTTGATCAACAAATCCCTCAATAACACTGCTAAGACACAATGAGCCCCACACCCAGAGCATACTACAGTCACACTGTGACGACTTAGAACTGCTCCAAGATACAAGACCCAAGGACGATTTCTGGGAAAATGCCAAGGGAGCCAAGATAACAACATACTTCAGTCTCCAGGAACACCAGAGGCACAGTCTCTGTCACCACACACCTTCTCCCTGTCGTCAACATGCCCATTTCTAGTGTGTGCTGGCAGAAAGCCCTAACTCACTCCATTGCTGCGAGCCGCCAGATACCAACCAAAGAACGGCGGGCACCTCTACCACCAAAGCCTTCAGGCCCAGCTCACCCTCCATCTGAGAGAGCTCTCCCTCCACTGCCACAATGCCAGGGACCTCAATATATTTCAGATTGCTGAATATAAACCCAACAGACCTCTCGGATCATTAGGATCAAGTCAGACATACAGAAGCTTCACTCATGTGTTATGCTGGCACCAGCTTCCAGAAGAGTTCAGGTGTGCCCCAACAGTAGCCACATTCCTGTCCAGACAGAAAACACTTCTGTTTAACTGTCCTGCACTTACTGTAGGTGGCGCTCTGACACGTTCCATCACAATACACAGATGTGAACTGTAGGGGGCGCTCCGGCACGTTCCATCACAATACACAGATGTGAACTGTAGGGGGCGCTCCGGCACGTTCCATCACAATACACAGATGTGAACTGTAGGGGGCGCTCTAACACGTTCCATCACAATACACAGATGTGAACTGTAGGTGGCGCTCTAACACGTTCCATCACAATACACAGATGTGAACTGTAGGGGACGCTCCGGCACGTTCCATCACAATACACAGATGTGAACTGTAGGGGACGCTCCGGCACGTTCCATCACAATACACAGATGTGAACTGTAGGTGGCGCTCTAACACATTCCATCACAATACACAGATGTGAACTGTAGGTGGCGCTCTAACACATTCCATCACAATACACAGATGTGAACTGTAGGTGGCGCTCTAACACATTCCATCCCAATACACAGATGTGAACTGTAGGGGGCGCTCTAACGCATTCCATCACAATACACAGATGTGAACTGTAGGTGGCGCTCTAACGCATTCCATCACAATACACAGATGTGAACTGTAGGTGGCGCTCTAACACATTCCATCCCAATACACAAATGTGAACTGTAGGTGGCGCTCTAACGCATTCCATCACAATACACAGATGTGAACTGTAGGTGGCGCTCTAACGCATTCCATCACAATACACAGATGTGAACTGTAGGTGGCGCTCTAACGCATTCCATCACAATACACAGATGTGAACTGTAGGGGACGCTCCGGCACGTTCCATCACAATATACAGATGTGAACTGTAGGTGACGCTCTAACACGTTCCATCACAATACACAGATGTGAACTGTAGGGGGCGCTCCGGCACGTTCCATCACAATACACAGATGTGAACTGTAGGTGGCGCTCTAACACGTTCCATCACAATACACAGATGTGAACTGTAGGTGGAGCTCTAACACATTCCATCACAATACACAGATGTGAACTGTAGGTGACGCTCTAACACATTCCATCACAATACACAGATGTGAACTGTAGGTGGAGCTCTAACACATTCCATCACAATACACAGATGTGAACTGTAGGTGGCGCTCTAACACATTCCATCACAATACACAGATGTGAACTGTAGGTGGCGCTCTAACACATTCCATCCCAATACACAGATGTGAACTGTAGGTGGCGCTCTAACACATTCCATCACAATACACAGATGTGAACTGTAGGTGGCGCTCTAACACATTTTACCCCTCACAGATGTGCTCGTCCATAGACATTCAGTCTAATGTTCAGTTCAAGCAACACCCTCATTATTTCATTGAATATCTCGGCCTCTGAGTGGACTACAAGCTCAATCTATATGTCATTCGAAAGCTGAGATTTGTGATGATCATGATTATCATGAACATGTTATCATCAATATCGAAAACATATTTACTGATGATTTGTTTTGCATGCTTTTCCTTCCGGATGGCTTATCTTGTTAAGATATAACATTGGATTATTCACACAAGCTCACAGACAAGTGAACAATGGCTCATTCTTTAGAGATCTTCCAAAGATAAAAGCAAATATAAAGTTTTTAGCTTTTTGTGTCTTACAGCAGGAGTGATCGGAGCATAAAAGAGACTTTTGATGACTTACAGAAATAACATTTTACTTTGTGATTCTTTTGGAAATATTTGAATTGTGGTTTTAGGGCAACACAATGAACTATACAGTCACATTCCTGAGAATGAGAGCTTTCATTTGATATATGACTATGTGCCTGTGAAGGACTTTTATTATATGTATCTTCCCCGTTTCCTCTAGGGGGCGCTAATTTTCAACGCGAATGTTTTGAGGCCTTGTTTTGTTATTTTAAGGAACAAAATGCAGAAGTGACGTTTATCTCTGAAAAGTTCAGAAGACATTATCGATTGAAGCGTAAACCTTGTCATGATTTAGCTATGGAGTTTATTAAAGAGAGATGAAGACTGTTTTTCACACTCATTGATTGTAATAATTCTGATAATATTAATGATGATCCTAAACGAAGTCATTTGTTATTGTTCATGTTTTCCATATAAACCAGAACAAGCATCAGAGGTTTTAAAGCCACTTCTGGAGCTGAGGTACAGACCCCAGGTCAGTTTCTACAGTTATCCTGTTTCTGAGGTGACCTTTCACCTTTGCGATCGCTGCCGTACACTGACGTTCAGACGGGGACATTATTATATTATTATATTAGTATATTAGTATATTAGCTATATAGTGCTGTATATAGGCTAGTCACCTGCTGTGTTTGATGCTGATATTTGTTCAATATTAAATTATTTATTATTTATATATTGATTATTTATATATTGGGGAGATCGGGGCCATTTGTTGCACTTTTGTACTCCAGTGAATATTTCTCATTAATGTGTTATTTTAGTGGGGTAAGTTGTCATATGGGGCGTGTCGTTATCATATGGGGCGTGTCGTCGTCATATGGGGCGTGTCGTCGTCATGTGGGGCGTGTCGTCGTCATGTGGGGCAAGTTGTCATAATGGAAACCTGTTGTGACACTGATTATCATATTTTAATAACATCAGTATTATGTTATTATATTTATATGTATTTATATTAAACTATAAATATCATATGTAAATAATTATAAATATAATTAATAATATTTTAAATGATAATTTAATCCATTTTAATAAACTGCTATTTCCTTATTATTTCTTTAAATAATTTCATATTTATTCATTTATATTCTTATATTATATCATTATATTATATTTACCATTTCCGATATATTAACAAATTATTACTGGGATACACACACGCGCGCGCGCTGGAGAGGGGGAGGAGTGTCTTCAGTCAGCTGATTCTCTTCCTGTCCCACCCTCCACCGGACTCTCGGCGAGAGTTCACGGTAAACGGTCACACCACACGGAGATTAGGAGAGTTATTGAGGCGAGCGGCGACTCACGATCGACACCGATCCGTTTCTGTGACGCGACGACATTAAAACACGATCCGAAGTGAGACGCGAACATCGCACCGACCCGCGACGCTCTTCCTGTTCCAGAAGTTTGTATAAAGCCGAACAGAAGTTCCGAAACACCGGACACACGAGCCATCATGACGGTCCCGCGTACAAAACAACCCGACGATGCGGTAACAACGACGCGAGCGCGTTTCTGAACGCGTTGGCCGCTTTGTGCGCAACGCTGAATGCGCTTTTCCTGCTATTCTTCTGAGCGCGCTTCCTGCTCCGCGATTAACCAGAGGCTCGTCCCGTCTCAATACATGCACCCCTTCACCGCATGTCTGGGGACACTTCTGGGCTCGCGAGACCTGCGTAAGTCAGAAGGTCCATGTTTGCTTTACTGAAGGGTTTGGGGAGGATGTGTGCTGAAGGTCCCACTGGACCAGTCACTCATAGCTGAAGGTCCGAGTCCAATGGATTTGGATGTGTGATGGAGACGCTCCCCCATGGTCCGGACGTACAGAGAGGGCGAGAGGGGTCGTGACGGACCCACCTGCACTTGATAATCCACGTCCCGACGCATCTGATCGCATTCAAGGAGCCTCTGAGGAACATGTTCACCCGCAGCCCGGTGTCCACCTGGAAGAGTTTGGGTCAGACCCAGAAGGGGAACTTCACCAACCCCGTTTGGACCGCCTTGTTCGACTATGAGGCCTCTGGAAAGGACGAGCTGACCCTCCGTAAAGGCGACCTGGTGGAGGTCCTGTCTCTGGATTCGGAGATATCCGGGGATGAAGGGTGGTGGGCGGGCAAGCTCAACAACACAGTGGGCATCTTCCCCTCCAACTACGTGTCCTTCAAACCCAGCAGGTACGGGCAGCTGCCGGGTCCCGGGGGGGTCCAGGACTTGGGCCCGGCCGTGGTCAGCGAGTTCGAGATGGTGGACTTCAGTGAGCTGAGTCTGGAGGAGGTCATCGGGGTCGGGGGTTTTGGGAAGGTGTACCGCGGCACGTGGAAGTGCGAGCTGGTGGCCGTCAAAGCGGCCCGTCAGGACCCGGACGAGGACATCAGCGTCACGGCCCAGAACGTCCAGAACGAGGCGAGACTCTTCGCCATGCTCCAACACCCCAACATAATCGCCTTCAAGGGCGTTTGCCTTCAGGAGCCCAACCTGTGCCTGATCATGGAGTACGCGTCCGGTGGAGCGCTGAGCCGGGCGCTGTCCGGGCGACGGATCCCGCCGCACGTGCTGGTCAACTGGGCGGTGCAGATCGCCCGAGGGATGCTGTACCTCCACAACGAGGCCATCGTGCCCGTGATCCACCGAGATCTGAAGTCCAACAACAGTAAGTGCTTCATTACAGCACACATGCACTCTTGGGATTCAGTCCTGCTATTCCAGGAATTCCTGAAAGATTTCATTCCTAATCCCATTTCTGTTCCATCTCAACACCTCCACACAGTTACACTGCAACAAATCCCAAATATACATACAGGCAGTATGTGCTAATATATATATCAGTGTTAATTATTCATGTGCATATTGTAAATTAAATGCTCTCATATATTAGCAAATAAATAAATGACCCTAAAAATCAGGGGGGAAATATTGTCCCGTAATTATAACACATGTTTTCAAAAACATAGTTCATATTTTAAAGGGATTGTTCACCCAAGAATGAAAATTGTCATCATTTACTCACTGTCATGTTGTTCCAAACCCGTTTGACATCATTAAAGGATGTGAGACATATGGAAAGATGTGAATGGTGACTGAGGAGTGACATCTCCACGAGTGAAGGAAAGAACGGTTTGGAACAACATGATGGTGAGTAAATAATGACACAACTCGGAAGATCTCTTTGCATGTTTGTTATTTCAGTGACTGATTCTTCAGCTATTCCCCGAACTGTCCTGTGCAATCCGGAATATTTGTCCCAAACGGGTTCAGAAATTCCAGAGATTCCGTGTGAGTTGAGCTCTGATTTCTGTGAGTTATTTGGAAGCGCTGCAGAGAGATCGGTCTGTTCGGGACAGGACGAGGTTCCCATGGCATCTATCACACACTTGAAACCGGCTCACAGGGCAAAGGTCGTTTTAGGAGTGTGTAGTGTTGAGTCAGTGTGTGATGATGCAGGTGTAGGTGTGTTGGGAAGGGGGGGTGTCCTGCACCACACGAGGGGACGTTTGTTGACGTTATATTGAGGTTTAGTTTTCTCCAGTTAGTTTGGGCTCCTGTCGCCTCGGTGTGTTTATAGTATGCAAACACTACCAATGTGCTTTATTATTCCACCTATCGGCTGATTAACCGTTACCTGCCTTTTCCATCACGTATTGATGTCGGAAGGACCCAGCGCGACTGTGAATAACATCAGTAATACACGAACAGTAATTGTGTTTAATATCTCACATGTGTTTATGGCACTTAATTACAATATCACCATGTGTGTTTGTGCGTCTGTACAGTCATCAGATCATCCATCCGTCCATGGGCAACCGCTTATCCTGTACAGGGATCATCAGATCATATCTTACATTAATCCTCCTGATTTTATTGAAGTTTTAATGCATTTATTTAAACAGTATTTTTTCATGATAAAAATTTATATGAAATAAAGTGTTAAATATGGAATAAAAACAAAGTATAGCTACATTACTATTTTAATTATTATTTATTATTATTATTATTATTATTAAGTTCTACCAAAAGTGTTTTTAGCATAATGTTGATTAGCCATTATTTCGACTTGTTCCACGTTTGTTTATCTAATTATTATTTATTTTTATTTTTTTAATTATTATTAGTTTATTATATTTTTGGGGCTAATCGGCATCATGCTAAATGTTGTTATTTAACCTTAAGAGGAACTGTTCAGAAGTACACACAAGACATCAAACATGTGATTTTAGTGTTGTTCAGTCATTTTAGGGTTTCTGGTGTTTCGACGTCATGGCAACAATGTTTAAAAATAGATACAGTGTTTCTGGGATGTCCTGATACAATTTATTATTTAATTATTTTATGATACTGGAATATTCCTTTTAAAGACATCACCCAAAAATGATAATCGTCTCATCATTTACTCACCCTGATGTTGTTTAAAACCTGAAATGCAAGTGGATGGAGACTGAGTACAGCTGTGGTCACCATTCACTTTCATTATAGGGAAAAGAGCAGCTTGAACATTGTGATCCAACATGAGGTTTAGTGGGGAACTGTCCCTTTAAATGTGCTTGTGACTGTCACGCTAACATCGATTCCTCTCTTCCACGTATATCTTGCCCTCCCACATATATCCCATGATGCTTTGCAGCACGTTTGTGTAGTTTGAGATGTTATCTCTGTTGTTTTGTCATTCTTTGTCACAGACGTGTCCACACTCGTCTGTCCGGTGTTTTTCTTTCGCCTCTGTCTCTCCCCGCAGATCACTTCATTTTTCACTTCCTGCCCGTTTCTAAAGACAGTGTCGCTGTGTTCCTGTGCTGCAGAGGATTATGGGCACTCTTAAAGGAATAGTGTCATCACTTACTCACCCTCTTGCTGTTTTAAATCTCATCTGTGGATCACAGAAGGAGCATTTCTAATTTCAGATGAAAGTGAAGGAGAACTGAGTCTTTCAAGCTCTAAAAATGAGAATTAAAGTATCATAGAAGTAGTTGATATGAATATTCTGTACAATTTGATTGTTCAATAGTTTGAAATGGATGAATAACATGATTCAGGCTGCAAACGGGGCTGGACTGGTAAACTGGCATACCGGGCATTTTCCCGGTGGGCAGACGCACTTTTGGGCCGATCATGGGCGGACTGACCATCGAGAGAAC
>JAVLUX010000003.1:60485833-60598333 GCA_032164185.1 Moxostoma hubbsi
TCTGTTTATGATCTGTCTATGATCTGTTGATGATCTGTTCATGATCTGTCTATGATCTGCTGATGATCTGTTCGTGATCTGTCTATGATCTGTTTATGATCTGTCTATGATCTGCTGATGATCTGTTAAGGAGCTGTTCATGATCTGTTCATGATCTGTTAATGATCTGCTGATGATCTGTTAGGGATCTGTTAATGATCTGCTGATGATCTGTTCATGATCTGTTAATGATCTGCTGATGATCTGTTCATGATCTGTCTATGATCTGTTGATGATCTGTTCATGATCTGTCTATGAGCTGCTGATGATCTGTTAAGGAGCTGTTCATGATCTGTTCATGATCTGTTAATGATCTGCTGATGATCTGTTCATGATCTGTCAATGATCTGTTCATGATCTGTTAATGATCTGCTGATGATCTGTTAGGGATCTGTTAATGATCCTGCTGATGATCTGTCAATGATATGTTAATGATCTGCCTATGATCTGTCAATGATCTGTTAATGATCTGTCTATGATCTGCTGATGATCTGTTAAGGAGCTGTTTATGATCTGTCAGTGATCTGTTCATGATCTGTTAATGATCTGCTGATGATCTGTTAGGGATCTGTTAATGATCTGCTGATGATCTGTTAAGGAGCTGTTTATGATCTGTCAGTGATCTGTTAATGATCTGTTAAGGAGCTGTTTATGATCTGTCAGTGATCTGTTAATGATCTGTCAATGATCTGTTAAGGATCTGTCAATGATCTGCTGATGATCTGTTAGGGATCTGTTAATGATCTGCTGATGATCTGTTAAGGAGCTGTTTATGATCTGTCAGTGATCTGTCAATGATCTGTTAAGGATCTGTTGATGATCTGTTAAGGATCTGTTAATGATCTGTCAATGATCTGTTAATGATCTGTTGATGATCTGTTAATGATTTGTTCTGCATTGGTACTACTAGATCTCAGTACCACTTTTGATACTGTGGATCGCGCTATATTAGTTGAGAGACTCAGCCTTGGAGTGGTTCTCCTTGCATTTATCAGACAGGACTTTCTCGCCCACTGTTCATAATTATGCATCTTCATCTGAGTTATGGTGTTCCCCAAGGTTCTGTCCTGGGCCCGATTCTGTTTGCATTGTATTGGCTTCCTCTCGGAATCTCTTACTGTTATTATGCAGATGATATTCGATTATACATTTTGTTGAAGCCTCAATGTTTCAAAACTCTCTGATTTGCCTCAACTCTATAATAGATTGGATGGCAGATGATTTTCTACTGCTAAATACTGAGAAAAAAAAAGTTCTTATTTCTGCCCCGATGGCATTGTACTGAAAGTGATGGAAAGTCTTGCCTTTTTATCTTCATAACCTTTGTAATCTAATCTAGGTGTCTCTGTGGGCCAGGCTTTGAGTCTTGACCTACATGTAAATTGTTTTTTTCGCTCCTGTTTCTACCCACTGAGGAATATTGCTAAACTCTGAGATGGAGATGATTATACATGCGTTTATTTCCTCCCACCTTGACTATTGCAATACATCCCTGAATCGAGAACAAGTGGTCCAAAATGCTGCTGTCAAGCTTCTGACCAAGTCATCTAGAAGGACTCCCGTATCACTTCTGCTATGACATGTTTGTGTCGTGCAGGAGTTGCGCTGTCGTGAGGAGGAGTTGAAGCGTGCGGCGCTGGAGCAGAAGTCTCACGAGGAGTTTCTCCGTCAGCGCGAGCAACAGTTAGTGCAGTGGGAACAGGACGTGTTCGAGCGGGAACTTTCACTCCTCATCCTCCATCTGAACCAGAACCACAAACCCAACGTGAAGAAACGCAAAGGGACGTTCAAGAAACACAAACTGAAAGTGAAGAACGGAGAGAAGATCAGTATGCCGCAGGGTGAGGAATACATATTAGCACAATGCTAGTTTAATAGTTGAGCAATAGTAAGTCATGAGTTATCAGTTTCAACTAGCGATTATTGATTTATAATGTTTGTTTGTTTGTGTGAATTAATTGGTGTTGAATGGACATGTAGATTTTATCCATAAGATCACAGTTCAGGCTTCGCCGGGTTTGGAGAAAAGACGCAATTCTCCGGATATGGGCTCGCCATCCATTGGGCCACGCTTCCGTGCGATACAACGTGAGTGTCCACCATATGTCAACACCGTAAAACAAAAAATGCAATTGTCCAATCATTTCATGAGGTCTTTATTTGTGGTGAAAAAAAACAGGCCTAATTTTCTCATGCACAACCTACTTTCTTAATTTCCTTTTCTTGACTTTGGGGTGAAATATGACCTGGACGTGTTGTGGTCTGGATTTCGTGACGTCTCTCAGTGAGTCCCAGTGACAGCAGGTGGAGTTCAGTTTGGCCGTTGGAGTCTCTTCCTGTCAAACAGATTAATGGTGAGAGGAGATTCACTCCTCATCCGAGTCCCAAAAGCCCCAAAAGTCCAAAGATCCTGCGGCTTAGTACACCGGAGAACAGGTACAGATGCTTTTTGATCATTTCAATTAAAGAAGCCATATCTGCCTTTGATATAGGAAGCTAAATAAATGCCTTGTAAAATACCAATAGTTATTTATTGTCACTATTTCTAAAGCACCACATTATTTCAATTTGCCTTGTATAAAGAACACAATTGAAAGGTATTATTATTAACTCATGACATATGTCATAACGCCAATGTTGTGGGGTTGAGCATCAGTGCAAAATCTCTAATAACATCCTGAACTAGCTAATATAACCGCACCACATTGCATTATTTACAATCAGTACTGTGTGCTTGTGCCAAGAGCAGTATTTTTAGTTTTTATATTGATGTTTTCTTTGTTAAGGGTTTATAAATGTGTTTATTAATGGATAAGTGATTTACTAATACATTATAAGTCATTGATGTATGTTAATAACAACATCAACCAACAGGGTGACTTTCATGCAATACACTTGCCAAATAGTGATGAATATAACTTTCATGTTGTTATAAATGCTTAATAAATACATTTATTCATACTTCTATTAATCAAATCATAAAATGGCCTAATTCATGATTTATGTCGCAATTTAATACTTGTGCGTTTGTGCCAAGAACATTATTGTTTCAGTTTTCGTATTGATGAAATGGAAATTGATGAAATATAAACACGTTTATAAACAAAGGAAACTTTGTTAAGGGTTTATAAACATGTTTATTAATGGCTAGTAAGCAATTTTAAATGCATTATAAATTATTGTCGTGCGGTTATAAAAACATGAATAAATAGGGTGACTTTCATGCAATACTTGCCAAATAGTAATTTTAACATGCATGTTGTTATAAATGCTTAATAAATACATGTATTCACACTTCAATGAACCCTCCTGTTGTCCTCTAATTAACTAACATCTTTTATATTTGGGGTCAATTTGACCCCAGCGATTTAAACATCCAGAATAGGATTTTTACCCAAGTTTATGTGTCAGGTACTTGTAAATTGCCCTTTAAATGAAACATGATCAAGCAGCGTGTAACAGCTGCTCCAGGAAAATCCTCCTTTTCACTTCATAATACAAAGGCATTGAAGCGCTCACATCGATGATGTTGGAGACAGTAACAAGGGCCAACGGGCAGTCATGCGTCGCCAGCTGTAGATGACTGTGACCATGTCCAGATTATCAACCCTCCCTTAGTCTCATGGGAGTCCAAGACCATTCGTGGTCTTCTCTCAGGACAGCATCTTTGTGCATGATGCTCATCAGCAGGACATGTCTCCCTTTCTTGGGGCAATTCATGATGACTGTGACTCTTGACGGTGAAGGCAAACATTGAAGATGTGAGCTTCCTGTTCTTCATCGCATGACGCTCGGAGGGACGCTCCGGCTGTCCCCAACATGGTAACGTTCCTCACTCAGGCCATACGATGTGAAGATATGACCACATGTAATGAGATTGTTTACCGGTGTACACCTGCATATTCCAGGCATCGCTGGACTGTGCATCACATGCTGCGCATGTTTTGATGCGGTTTGCTTGGTGTGCATTGAAGGGACAGCGCCCAGATAATGCAACCGGACATTCATCCACAGTGACGTGGGGGCCTGGATTGTAAAGGAAGGGTAATTGGTGCACCCACTTGTCCCATACATCCCGTGTTTCTGTGAGTTTGTCTGTCATCAAAGCGTTTGACATGGGAGAAAACATGGAATGTCTTTAGAGACATGGTGGCTGGAAATATTCCAGTGTCAGCATTCCAGAGGCTTCCTGTTGCTTCTCCTTTTGACCCATAAACGACTGCCAAAATGAGCAACCCAATGTAGGTTTGCAAGTGGGTCACATCTAAGTGTTTCCGTCTGTCCCCGTACACGAGCCTCCTCTAAGTTTGGCAAGTGTAGCGTTTTTGATTGATGGCATTATGAAGAGCTCACATGCTGATCTTAGACATCTGGTACGGCCTGGAACCATTTTGATGACATTAGCGGCGCTGAGTCTACCCTGTCGCTCAAGCGGGACCATAATAACTTCCCATTTGTGGAAGGTAATGTGTCTGCTGGTGTTTGAGAGACAACGGGAGGTTCAACAGTAAGAGTCTCATCAGAGGAGGATGCCTCGTAATCAGTGTCCTCATCTATATCACTTTATCTTTTCTATTGGTCCGTAATGCTTCATATGTGTCCGCTTTACATTTAGGTACATTTGAAAAGTTTATTAATGTTGAAAAAGTGTTATTAAGCATTTATAATGTGTGCTAAAATGGTTCACTATTTGACAAGAACTGCATGAAAGTCTAAATGTTTATGCATGTTGTTATAAACGTATCAATGATTTATAATGCGTTTGTAAATCACTTATTAGCAATTAATAAACACGTTTATAAACCTTTTACAAAGAGAACGTTTATTGTAGTGTTGCGTTAAATTGATTGCTATGATTTTTGCTTGTTTGTTTGTTTGTTTGTTTGTAGTCTGTCAATGAGAGCGAAGCTCTTGGACATGGACAATAATGAAAATGAAGATTCGAAAGCAGATTTTGAGGAGTACAGGCCGATGACACCAGAATACAATCACAACGGTAACGTACATAAACACACAATGTAAATGTATCATAGACTGTTTTATGATCATTGTCATTATAGACTCACTTCTAATTCACTTCTAAATTCTTCTGTACTTTCCCTCTAAATCACTCACCAAATCTCACCATTTAATCGTTACTGCATTGAGAATTGTGATTACATTTATACTGAGTTAATGCACATTATTATTTTATTATTATTAAATCTTTCCAAAAGTAACACAAAGTTTGTTGAAGTTAGCAGATTTAGAAGCTGTTCTTGGTAACATTATTTTGGTTTTACTGCAGACTAGCCTTACGTCTAAGGGTTTTTGCACAGTTTTCATCATTTTTACTTGACGTAGCAGTGACCTTTGACCTTCCCTGTCTGTAGAGGGTTCTGAGAGTGAGGAAGGTGGTTTGTCGCCCTGCGGCTCTCCCAGACCGGATCAGGCCGGACCGTCCTCTCTCGCTAAGAGCACACACGGCGCGCTGCTCAATAGCGCCGCCCTGCTGGTGTCTGTTGCTCTGGGACGCTGTCTGGAGCCTCAGCACCCCCCCACGCCGCCCCCTCGGGCGTCCTCGCGGACTAACCTGTCCACACTAGAACCGGATTGCTCTCCAGACCGTCCCGCTGAACCCAACGTGGTGGACGATTTGATCACATTCAGCACGGACTCGTTACCGCAAGTATTTTTGGGCACTTTGAAACCCCCAGAGATTAAACCGCTCACCCCTCCACCACCGAACCCGCGCGAGAGAGACCGGTCAGGCCGCCGCACGCCGCAGCACAGTCCCGGAGACTGGACGACGTACATGAACGGACAGATGGCTAATGAGAATTCATATCAGAGCGGGGAACGGCGGAGGAGATCAAGTAACGGACTTCACTCTTCACAGCTGGGTAAGATGGGTCATCATTTACTCACCCTCATGTTGTTCCATGAGACATTTTGAACCATGTACTGGTCGCGTAGTCCTTTAGAAGACTTGGAATATAGTGATTGAAGTACACTATTCCAACATGTCTCGATTACTGTTTAGTCGTGCTTAATTGATTTTAAAATGTAGGACTTCGAGTTCAAACGGAAAAACATGACACAAGCGCTTTGTTAAGATCATCAACACACGTCCGGTGTGTTTGTGGCATTTAACTTCAGAGTTGTTTCTTACGGAAGCCCTGAACCGCAAGGTGTCTTAGTGACTTGCTAACAGTTATCATGTGGTACCAACCTCTGCCAGCAGGTGCCACTTTACGTAAGCAAGAAATCTTATGCTTACAAGGTGACAATGTCTGCTGTACATTATTTGTTGATTGATAGTTTTAAAAGACTGTCTAATATTGTTGTTCTGTTTTTATTGTATTATACGGTAACTATAAATCTATGAATCAACATGTGAAGTAACAGACAGTAATGGGGCTTTTCCACAGCTCAACTCGACTCTCAAACCTTTATGGGGTTTTCCACTGTGGATAGTTCCTGGTACCTGCTACTTTTTTTAGCACCACCTCAGTCGAGGTTCCAATTGAGCTGATCCAATACTGACGTCATAATCCTGCAGATCACTGATTGGTCAGAGAGAATCGTCACTACCAGCGTCACTGGATTTCTGACACGCAACATCAGCCCGCTAGTTTTAAAGTTAGCAACAGCGATAACAGTATCATTTGTTCACGCGACTTTCGACTTGTTAAAAGAAATGGCCGTGCACAAAACCACGCCGTGGTCAATAAACGAGGTGCAGACGGTCCTCTCGTTAGCGACGAGAGAAACGTAAAAGGAAGTGTCTCAGCTGATGGCCGCACACGGCTACCACCGGACCTCCCAACAGTGCAGGGAAAAGTTACAAACACTTAAAAGTGACGACAGAACCATCAAGGAGAAGTGGAAGTGGTTGGACCAAATGGACGCCATCTAGACTGGCAAGCAATGGGAGGGAGAGTGCGCTGGACTCGGTCACGCCGTTGTTGGAGTCCACGATGGAGGACGGGACGTTTTGTTACATCAACTCTAACTCTGCTTGAAAGCTTCTTTATTTAGTTGAGCAGCTACTGGAAGCTTCTAGAACAACCAGCCCAATTTAACTGTTACACTTGTGTGAAATCACCATCAACAACTGCTTTATGCAGCACAATGAGCTAGTCGCTAACAGCTAGCGCTCGTGTTATTGTTTTGGTCAGTTTGTCTCACGTTTAAGATGATGTCACAGCAGTAACTATGACGATCAGCCTATAATCCCGCCCATGTTGAGGCGGCATTAAACTGCAGTGGAAATGCAAGCTCAGAAATGTAAAGCGAGTCGAGTCAAACCGTAACGTGCCGTAGAAAACTGCCATAAGACTTCATGTTTACCGATAGTGGCACCTGATCGCAGAGGTTGGCACCACATGCTAGTCTCCATTAAACTTCACTGAGTGGGTGAACACAAGCGTTACTCGTCAGTTAAACCAATCACAACAGAGAAAGAGAGCGCTGTCATTTCCATTAACGTGCCATTTGATAAACATCGAATTCAGATTTAAGTGTACCCATAAAGGAAATCCTTGTATGTACAGAATGATGAAGTGCTTTAAATTGTCCTGCTGCTTGTTTATTTACTGCTCTAATGAAATGTTCTGTTTTACTCTTCACTAGTGTTGGATCTGCCGTTGTGTCAAGACACTTTTGAGCCCGAGGACAAATCTCCAATGCCATTCGCTCTCTATCCAGACCCTCGCCTTTGGAGCCCCAAAACACGGCGTGTAGAGGTCAACATCATCCCACGACCCCGCCCGTCCCCTATCCGACCCCGCATTGACCCATGGAGTTTCGTATCGGCTGGCGTGGTGGACAAACCTGATGCCAAGAAAGCCACTTGTGCAAGCAGTCCCATGAGCCCTCGACTGGGGTACCACCCCTCACCCACAAACCCCTTCACAAACTGTGACCCCTTCCCTTCCCCGGACTGTGACCCCTTCAATCTAAAGCTCGAGCCTTCCATGAACACGGACCACTTGTCCTTTGACCCCTTCGCCACCCCATTCCCGACCTCACGCTCCGCGCCCTGTTCGACAAACGTAAGCCCCAATCTTTCTCTCAGGGTGGCCCCTCTAAAGCCGGTGGACTCGCCGCTCATAGACTTTGGACGTGTGGGTGTCAACAAACCGCTAGATGTCCCCAAAGAACGAGTCCAGACGCGCCAAACTCTCGGGCTCAGCCCCTTCCGCTCGCCAGCACTGCTGAGAGACGACAGGTTCTAAACGTCCAGAAACATACTCTACATAAGTTAGCAAAGGCTTGGCCAACGCATTGCTAGCGTGTGATCTCGTCTTACAAACCTGACATGCGTTTTTGTGTTGCTGTGGCGGTAACAAACTTCAGCGCTCAATGGGGCGACAGCGTTTCCTTTAAATGCCACTAAACCAGATGTTGTTATTCAGGAAGCTGCTATTAGCATATCGACAGTTTAACAACGTTAACTAGCTCAGCAAGTTTCTCTTCAAACCGTTGACCTGATGTAAGCTAATGTCCGCTATAGCGCCCCTAGTGGCAATGCGATATGCGCAAGCATTGCATTATAAATTGCGCTCTGACACATTTCAAAACACAGCAACGCATGAAACTGATCTTGCGTCGCTTGAAGCACCTGCATTGACATGCTTGTGTAAAGTATGTTTCGGGATAACGCAGATGCGCCTGCTAATTTTAGCTTCCATAAACGGACCCTAGCAAGGGTTCTTTGCTTCAGTGTTTGGGATCATTGAATTTCCTCATGAAATGTAAAACCAAAAGATGTCAATTTGTCCTCGGACAGAACGATGGATATTATCGAGATTTCCTTTGGTGGAGCTCCTCGAACAAACGCCGATGGGTTTTGGCATTCCAAACATGGGATTATTCCACAAACTCGTCATTCCCAATGAACTTATTTCAGTTAAAGTGCCACAAGAAATCAGTGTCTTCCTCTTGGATTCTTTGAACTTCCTGTCTGACATCACTTCCTCTGGGTTCTAATGCCCTATTTCAGTGCTTGAATAGTTTCAAATGTTCTTAAAGGTGTTGTGAGAGATTCGGATGTTAAAATGCTTTTTCACATATTCGTGTATCGGCTGAATCCCTTGAAAAGCAGCATGACACGTCAACTTCTGACTCCACCAATGGCGTGAGCTTTTGGGGCGGGACTATCTGTTTTTCCACCAATGATGGGTGGGGAGTGCGTTTGGGGAAACTGTTTGAAAACCATTATTTTTTATTAATCCGCTTGGTGGTGCAGAAATTACACATTTCCCCTTTAGTTTAAGTAATTGTACATCGTTTCACTCCAGATCTTCTTTGGGAGTGAAAGGAGTTTGTGTTATTGTGACCCGGGAGACTTCAGCACTTATTCCATAAGCCTTATGTCAGAGCACTCGTATCACAAGCCGTTTAGACATTTACTGATGTGCCGGATATATCGTTTTAATTAGATTAAATGGTCAGTAGTTAAAATGTTCGTTTCAGATGTCTGTAATGGGATTGTAACTAGTAACATGGATGCGATCTCAGGAGACAAAGGTGGAAAGTCATAGCAGGTGTATATTTCAGTTCATATGTTGTATTCAACTTTTTACAGAACAATTTGGGCAAATTATCTTCAAAGCGAAGTAATTTGCATCCTTTTGAAGCCTTTTTTTAAATCTTTAATTACTCTTCAATTTGTTGACATCTGAAATACCAAATCTTCTAAACTAGCATTTTCACCACTTACAGCTATCAATAATTGTTTTTACTAGTTGAGAGGTGTTTTCCTAGGAAAAGGTTCCATATAGAACCCATAATGTTTCTTTTGATCACTTCTTATTTGGAACCCCTAAAATGTTCTAAATAGAACCCTTTTTAGGGGTTCCATCAAAGGTTCCATTCTTTCAGCCAAGTGAAAAGGTTCCATATAGAACCCATTAGTGTTCTGCTGCTCACTTCATATTTGGAACCCCTAAAAGGTTCTAAGGTCAAGTGAAAGGTTCTATATAGAACCTATATAAGTTTTATATATATATATATATATATATAGAAGATTTATAAAAATGTTATATAGATCCTTTTAGGGGTTTCCAACATGAAATCGTAACATTTGGTTTTTGTCTAGTTTTTAAATGTAGTTTTTGTTTTATAACCAGAATAACATTTAATAGATGTTTGAATTAAAGTTCATATTCAAAAAGGGTTCTTTTATTTGTAAACTTTGTTAATGGCACCTTTTTTGCATGAAGGGTTATTTTGAGCTGAGTAAAGAACCTTTGGGTTCTATATAGAACCCCAAAGAACCTTTTTTTCTGAGAGTGTAATTATGTCAAGAAGTAGTTATTCCAGTGCTGATATCAAGAATGAACATTTGAACTAGTGAAAATGTAATTGTAGATGTGTATTTGCTCCAGTACATTTTTAAATGTTGAAAAGGCTTGTGATTTGAGTTCAGTTCCTGAAGTTTCCAGCATTCCTTTAATGTACAAAAATATCTCAGAGAATCCAAAGTCAGCCTGAATATATGATTATCTAAGCGAGTTCTCGAGTTCCTCCATGAATAGTCTTATAGAGAGGAAGCACTGACTTCCCCCTGGTGGACGGTGTGTGCGCTGCACTTGGACTCTCATCCCTGACATTTTATTCCCAACAATGAAATTCCTTTGAGAGGCGAGCCGGGTTGGGTAGACATTTTCACCATAACAATGGCCTTCTTTCGGCTCTGTCAACATACCCTGAGATTTCTGAGCACAGTCTTAAACTATGACAAGATATTCCTCTGAATATTATAGCTGCTGCGTCATTACACATTCTCTGTAACCAGATTCCCATATTTCAGAAGAAACCTAACGGTGCAGTTACACACGGGAGAGTCCAAGTGTTTCTTCAGACAGTGATGCTTGTACAAACACTGCTGATTATTCTGCTCCGAGCACGTCACTATTGCTGGAACTCTTGTGTCTAAAGCCCATCGGATATATATATGTACTCATGAGGACAGATTATTGGATTTAAGACAACTTGACAATCATGAAATGTCTAGAAATAGCCCAACCAACCGATTTGAGCTGTTCTCACGTCAGCTGGCGTGTTTTGGTGCCATTTCTGAATTGTAAACAGCGGGTGTTCGTGTTGGCACGGAGTATAAGATCACCATCTGCTTGCCAACACTGAAATAACAACATTTCTGAATGAATGGAATGAGACGTCGGCACTAGCTGTCGTGTGCCATGCGCTGATTGGTGGATGATTCACGGGTCACGCCACTGAAAGATTCTGACTAACGGTCGACCAATACGGCTGATGTCGAGAGTACGGAAGCTCTGAACTGCACCGGGAAAAACATCAGTAGGTGAAGAATAGGTTTTTAGGTGTCTAGTGCCCTACAATAAAGAAAAAACGAATAATCTCTTAAAAACACATTTTTTCTCTCAACATTATATTTTATTTGATTAAGATTTGCAAAAACTATTAAATCAACAGATCAATCCCAGCTGTCAAGAATAAGAGTTCATGCCTACTGGTGGTGCCACCTGGTGGCTGAAGTTGGTATCACATGCTAATTGATAGCTAGCAAAAAAAAAAAGGTAAATTCTCATGTTAAAAACTTTTTTATTATAGAAAAACATTTGAAAGAAAAAGAGATTTTTAGTTTTGTGGGACAGGCTCGGGAAGACTCATCACATACTGAATGAGTATTTCCCAGCAGGGCTTCCGTACTTCAGAGGATGTGACAACACAAAACTGAAGAAGTGATTTCTATCACAGAGTTTGTCCAAACCTGTCAGAAATCGTGTTTCGTACTGTACGCATAAAAGAGTCTTTGAAAATCAAGCTATGGATATTTATTCTGAAACACTGGATTCAACACACACACGTTCCATGTCAGGACGCTTCATTATTAGAAGAACGATTATTAACGTTTTGTTTTTTACTTCATTGGAGTTTTGGGTGCTGATGCCAAAAGAAATAAACTAAAATATATTCTGTCCGTCACAGAATGAATTTAACTGTGTTGATTGAAAGAGATGCAACTGTAACAGTTTTGAACCGTCATTATGACACGTGTTACAATATCTTGATATATGCAACATTGGATTCGTTTATATATTATACGTGGGTCAATGACGTCATGCTGCTGTTTTTGTCCACGTCTAATAAATGATTCAAAAATACATAAATGCAATTGACACAAAGCAAATCCTCTATGATTAGCATATTTTCATTTAATTAGTTCAAAGTCATTTTGATATTTTTCTGGGGTTTAAAGTCAAAATGGACAGTAACATTTCTATTCAATTAAAGTCTCATTAAAATCTGACATGTGTCTGAGTCATCTTTTATTATTGTTTCTCGAGGAAATAAGCGCTGAATCTTTATTTTCATTTGAAAATATAATCAATATATGTTGTTGTCATGTGACATCATAAAACGCCTCCTTAGACCCCTAAATCACATCAAGAAATAACAATATTGTGACATTTAATGCACATTTGCTTCAAGGTCACTTGATAAAACATCTTGATATTCTTCACTTACAAATTCATGATATTTTTTAAAATAATTTCACATTAAAACACGTTTAAAACTTTTTTGAAATGTCACTTCTATTAAAATGAATGGGAGAAATTAGAAAGGAAGTCCCGCCTTACAGGTAACAGCCAATCACCTTTTAGATACAGACATCGCCTGTCAATCACCTCGAGCGCGTGCGTCATCAACACAAGATGAGGAAATGGTGTTTTTAGCGTCATCTGAGGTAAAGAAGCCACATTTATGATTCCTGTGTAGTCAGATTTGACGTTTGATCAACCGTGATTGAGAGTTTGGTCTTTCTCCATTAAAGTAGATAAGAGCTGCACGAACATGAGCGTGAAATATGAGCTCATGCTAAAGGGATTATTAGTACATCTCCACTAGGTGTCGCTGTCAGATGACGTTTCACTGCACGCGTGACGTAATGCTGCATTATGTGTTTCTGAGTTTCTGTTACAGAATCAGCGGAGAGATGTCCATTAATGTGACTTTTGTTGATTGTGGATGCAGATTTAAACTGTTTATTCACCAGTTTCAGTGTTTAGGTGCAAAACTGTAATGTAGGACACTTCTCTAAGATGTAATCGATATTTGTCGTATTTGACATGAAGGATCTCAGAATGAAACACTGATGACAATAAACGCCATTATTATTATGACTTATTTAAATAAAACAATAATCTGCACTATGCATTCACATGCTTTATTGAAAGTGTTTGAGTTTGTATTCCACGACAATGAGGAATTTCAATCATTATGCACGAAAAAAACACTTTAAATCATTTCTTTTTTACCGGTTAATTGAAACAAACTTAACACACACACTCACACTCACTCACACACACTCACACTCAACACTCACTCACACACACTCACACTCAACACACACTCACTCACACACACTCACACTCACACACACTCATACACACACTCACACTCACTCACACACACTCACACTCAACACACACTCATACACACACTCATATACACACTCACACACACACACACACTCACTCACTCATACACACACACTCATATACACACACACACACACTCACTCATACACACACACTCACTCACACTCTCTCACACACACACACACACACACACACACACTCACTCATACACTCACACACACTCATACACACACACACACACACTCACTCATACACACACACTCACTCACACTCTCACACACACTCACTCACACACACTCACACACACACACTCACTCATACACACACACACTCACACACACACACACTCACACACACACACAAATCTCATGGGATAAATATAGATATAATATTTATATATTTACAAACTGTGACTGTTATGGTTTCAACAGACATTATTTTTCATGAAATTGAAAACCGCTATTCTAAAAAACATTTCGACATTCCCGAGGGTGCCAGTGATTAATGATCCTTCTGGAATGACCAACAAATATCCAGTGTCACGTTATGAGAGTTTCTTTGTTTTTGAGATGGTTTGAGTCATGATGATTTGCTGTGAAGTGTTTTTTAAGGACTGTAAAAGAGCAGCAGTGTGAGTCGATGTTTCCCCTGAAGCTCTTCAAACCTCAAACTTACTACAGAATCTCTGAGACATTTACCCTGTACAGAGAAAGAGCTGCAAAACATCCTTAAACACAGTGATTCTGGACTCTCAACTTTCATCAGACACTAATGTCCACTGTGTGGCGCCAAAAGCGAGTTACGTGTTCTCTCCAGCAGATGAGGGGTCATTTCTGCCCAATCTGCCCAATTCTCAAAGCGCTCCAAGTCCTCGTGGTGGCGTAGTGACTCGCCTCAATCCAGGTGTCGGAGGACGAATCTCAGTTGCCTCCGCGTCTGAGACCATCAATCCGCGCATCTCATCACGTGACTTGAGTGCGTTACCATGGAGACGTAGCGCGTGTGGAGGCTTCATGCTATTCTCCGCGGCATCCACGCACAACTCACCACACGCCCCACCGAGAGCGAGAACCACATTATAGCGACCACGAGGAGGTTACCCCATGTGACTCTACCCTCCCTAGCAACCGGGACAATTTGGTTACCCCATGTGACTCTACCCTCCCTAGCAACCAGGACAATTTGGTTACCCCATGTGACTCTACCCTCCCTAGCAACCAGGACAATTTGGTTGCCCCATGTGACTCTACCCTCCCTAGCAACCAGGACAATTTGGTTACCCCATGTGACTCTACCCTCCCTAGCAACCAGGACAATTTGGTTACCCCATGTGACTCTACCCTCCCTAGCAACCAGGACAATTTGGTTACCCCATGTGACCCTACCCTCCCTAGCAACCGGGATAATTTGGTTACCCCATGTGACTCTACCCTCCCTAGCAACCGGGACAATTTGGTTACCCCATGTGACTCTACCCTCCCTAGCAACCGGGACAATTTGGTTACCCCATGTGACTCTACCCTCCCTAGCAACCAGCCCAATTTGGTTGCCCCATGTGACTCTACCCTCCCTAACAACCGGGACAATTTGGTTACCCCATGTGCATAATGTTATTAGATTTAGTATTTTTCTCAGTTGTTTTTTGTACTACTTTTTTGTTTCAATTCAAACTTTAAATCCTGAAATAAGAAAGAATTGTCAGAAAATTCACATTTTTTGACATTAAACTCTTTTTAGTGCCATTGGACAAACAATGAAAAAAAAATGTTGCATATTCATATTTGAAACATTAATTTCAAACGGGATTTTTCAATAAAATAATGAACAAACTTTTAATGAAGCACAAGATGCTTTCAGCAAATACTCAATTTAAAATATCAATATAATTCATTTGAATGTAACTAGTTTTAAAGTAACAATATAATCATTACTGTCACTTTATTAAATAAGTGTATTTATTTTAAACTGAGTGAAAAAGAATAAAAGTAAATCAGCCGCTCGGACAGACCCCCGCGCCTCTGTCAAACCATTCAATTTGAGCTGTTTTATCATTTAGATATTATGTTTTCAATTAGTTTGACTTTTATGTCAGCATAAATATTGAAGTCAATTGTACAATAAATGTAAGTCAATGAATCCTTAAAGTGTTTCAGGTGAGGTGTTTCAGGTGAGGTGTTTCGGATGAGGTGTTTCGGGTGAAGTGTTTGTGGTGAGGTGTTCAGGTGAGGTGTTTGTGGTGAGGTGTTCAGGTGAGGTGTTTCAGGTGAGGTGTTTGTGGTGAGGTGTTTCAGGTGAAGTGTTTGTGGTGAGGTGTTTCAGGTTAAGTGTTTGTGGTGAGGTGTTTCAAGTGAGGTGTTTGTGGTGAGGTGTTCAGGTGAAGTGTTTGTGGTGAGGTGTTCAGGTGAAGTGTTTGTGGTGAGGTGTTTCAGGTGAAGTGTTTGTGGTGAGGTGTTTCAGGTGAAGTGTTTGGTGAGGTGTTCAGGTGAGGTGTTTCAGGTGAGGTGTTTCAGGTGAGGTGTTTCAGGTGAGGTGTTTGTGGTGAGGTGTTTGTGGTGAGGTGTTTGTGGTGAGGTGTTTCAGGTGAGGTGTTTAGGTGAGGTGTTTGTGGTGAGGTGTTTCGGGTGAAGTGTTTGTGGTGAGGTGTTTCAGGTGAGGTGTTTCAGGTGAGGTGTTTGTGGTGAAGTGTTTGTGGTGAGGTGTTTCAGGTGAAGTGTTTGTGGTGAGGTGTTTCAGGTGAGGTGTTTCAGGTGAGGTGTTTGTGGTGAGGTGTTCAGGTGAGGTGTTTCAGGTGAGGTGTTTGTGGTGAGGTGTTTCGGGTGAAGTGTTTGTGGTGAGGTGTTTCAGGTGAGGTGTTTCAGGTGAGGTGTTTGTGGTGAAGTGTTTGTGGTGAGGTGTTTCAGGTGAAGTGTTTGTGGTGAGGTGTTTCAGGTGAGGTGTTTGTGGTGAGGTGTTCAGATGAGGTGTTTCAGGTGAAGTGTTTGTGGTGAGGTGTTTCAGGTGAGGTGTTTGTGGTGAGGTGTTTCAGGTGAGGTTTCAGGTGAAGTGTTTGTGTTGAGGTGTTTCTGGTGAGGTGTTTGTGGTGAGGTGTTTCAGGTGAGGTTTCAGGTGAAGTGTTTGTGGTGAAGTGTTTCGGGTGAGGTTTCAGGTGAAGTGTTTGTGGTGAGGTGTTTGTGGTGAGGTGTTTGTGGTGAGGTGTTCAGGTGAGGTGTTTCAGGTGAAGTGTTTCAGGTGAGGTTTCAAGTGAAGTGTTTGTGGTGAGGTGTTTCAGGTGAAGTGTTTGTGGTGAGGTGTTTCAGGTGAGGTGTTTCAGGTGAAGTGTTTGTGGTGAGGTGTTTCGGGTGAGGTGTTTGTGGTGAGGTGTTTCAGGTGAGGTTTCAGGTGAAGTGTTTGTGGTGAAGTGTTTCGGGTGAGGTTTCAGGTGAAGTGTTTGTGGTGAGGTGTTTGTGGTGAGGTGTTCAGGTGAAGTGTTTCAGGTGAGGTGTTTCAGGTGAAGTGTTTGTGGTGAGGTGTTTCAGGTGAGGTGTTTCAGGTGAGGTGTTTCAGGTGAGGTGTTTGCGGTGAGGTGTTTGCGGTGAGGTGTTTGCGGTGAGGTGTTTGTGGTGAGGTGTTTCAGGTGAGGTGTTTGTGGTGAGGTGTTTGAGGTGAGGTGTTCAGGTGAGGTGTTTGTGGTGAGGTGTTTCAGATGAGGTGTTTGTGGTGAGGTGTTTCAGATGAGGTGTTTGTGGTGAAGTGTTTTAGGTGAGGTGTTCAGGTGAGGTGTTTGTGGTGAGGTGTTTCAGGTGAGGTGTTTGTGGTGAAGTGTTTCAGGTGAGGTGTTCAGGTGACTGCTCTCCGTATAATTCAGTCTGAGCTCAGACACTCAAAGAGGGAAAGTGCCAGTGGAGAGATCGCGACTTCAGTTTCATTAATCAGAGATATTTCATACAAATATGTTCATTGAAATGTGATCATGTGATTACACATTTATTATATTTCACTTTCGGTTTATTTAGAATATTTTTGGCATAAGTGCTGACGTGTTACAGACGCATGTATTTACAGGTGAGGGACACAGAAGCGTCAGCTTCACAACACCAGGAAGTGAACATGTATCATGCGCTCTTGCTTTAGGTGTTTAGTGTCGTTTATAGCAACCTTACATCTTATGATAAAGTGTGTGTGTGTGAGAGTGTGTGTGTGTGTGTGTGAGTGTATGTGTGAGTGTGTGAGTGAGTGAGTGATTGTGTGTGTGTGTGTAAGTGTCATCTATCGCACTGTTTCTAACACAATTTTGGCTGTTTTCTTGTATTTTGATGCCTAATTCTGTTTTTAAATGACACAGAGCTCACAGGAGAACTGTTTAAGCACACACACACACACACAGTCATAAAGGGCAGGAGCCCGTTACCATGGAAACAGTGAGAGGAGAGTGTGTGTTTTATATATAAAGTACATCTTTTTAACATTTTCGAATGAGTTTTGTCCTGCATGGCAATTTTACCTCCTTGTTCTTTTCTACATCGGACTGACATCTTTATTTCTGACACACGAAACATCAAACATCACGAGGAAATTTATAAAGCAGACATTTGCTGTTGTGGATGCTGAAATGCACAATATCAATGAAACATGTGATGGAACAATGTAATGTACAGTTTCACACACTATAAATGCACATTCAACTCAAACCGCTACTGAAGAAATACAAGACAAGTATGTCAACCTTTTGGAATTAGCTGCTTTTCTGCATTAATTGCTCAAAACACAAAAAGTTTTCATGGTAAATAATGAATAAAATCACTAGTTTAGTAAATATAATTGAATATTGATGTTTTGTGTGAGCATGGTTCAGTTTCAGAAGTGGATTGAAAGAATACTTCTGATTCATCCCTTTTATGATCATTGTCAGGTCCTCATCCTTAAACAGCACTGCTCTCTTTTAGGTCCTGTACACCGCTCTGAGAGAGACCGCTGCAGTATTTGATGTGTGAGTGACAGATTTGTGTTGTGTCCTGCAGGAAGTGATGTCACACAGCCAGAGGATTGAGAATAAGATGCTTTGAACAGTCTGACAGATTGAGTGAGAAACCTTTTCTTCAATTTTTCCCACCACAAATGATAATATCAGTATAAAATTTCAAGTACAAGACATGTTTTTGTTTTTAAAAACACAGACACAGTATGAACAAAACCTGATGATCATTATCTGAGAATATTCCAGTATTTCTGACTGTCTGTGCAGAGGTCACGTGATTAATGACACTCATTTATTTACATGTCATTCATCAAGTCAA
Source organism: Moxostoma hubbsi (assembly GCA_032164185.1). Taxonomy (NCBI): domain Eukaryota; kingdom Metazoa; phylum Chordata; class Actinopteri; order Cypriniformes; family Catostomidae; genus Moxostoma; species Moxostoma hubbsi. The sequence continues at coordinate 60,504,558 of JAVLUX010000003.1, forward strand.
ACTAATAGTGATGGACAACATCAAACTGGGATTAAATCATTTTTACTTTCTAAAAATGACACCAGAATTCCCAAAGTTCACACGAAGTTCATCAGTCATTTAATAACTCTGAATGCAAAACCCACAAATGTAAAAATAGATTATAACATATCAAAACAATCACACTGATGACAGTGACTTTTCTTTTGTCTTTATTAATAGCTGATGTCTTGTTTATTTATGGTCTGCCCCTGAGATGCTCGTCTTTACATTTCTTTGATTTCGGTTGTCTGTTTTTGACGTCTCATGTCCTCAACACTGCTCTGATGTACCGGGACCTTTTGAAATCTCTTCTCACAAACAGCTTTGATTCGTTAACCGTGTGTAGATCAGGGGTGTCAAACATACGGCCCGCGGGAGAGCTGTCAGACATAAAGACGCGCGTTTGAAGAAACACACTTGATTATATGTAAAAGAACAGACAAAAGAAAAGCTGATTTGCCGTGTATTCATGAATGAGATAATATGTGTCATCATCATTCACTACAGCTTCAGAAGTGCTGTTTAAATACCTTTATGAATAACTAAAGGAGCTGGTAAAAAATGAAAGTGCTGGTGAAATTGGGCATTCACAGACACTGCGGCTGGAGGGCAAAAACGTTTGTATGTTTTTACTCCAGTGTTAGCTATGACTGGATCTTTCTATTGTCCTGCTACAGTTTTCCTTTGCTCCACCGCTGCGCTGAAGTGATGAGATTGCAGTCTGAATTGAATGTGGTGACATATAAAGCGTGCAGAGTGAAATAACCGCGAGTGGATACAATGACACCCGGGACAGAGAGTTTGGCGACCTTGGTGTGTGCACATGTTAAGAGATAATTTCACCTATAAATGAATAAATTGTGGCAAAACATTACCCCAAAAAATTACTAAAACAGAAACTGCAAGTGGGGTGGCCAATGGGGTGGCCATGCTTCGATCCATGGTGGCCACGGCCACCCCTAGCGCCACTACTGTATATATATATAGATCAGGCCCAAAATGAGTTTGACACCCCTGATGCAGATCATCTTATGAGCTCGAGGGATTTTTCTCTTTTCCTCATGATTTTTGATGATCACATTACAAACTTGGATTTGAAGCAAAAAAGTGTTTGCAAAACAAAAAAAAGAAAAGAAAAAGTGCCACTTTCATTGCATCTTTTGTTTGAAATCAGGGGTGTGTTTACGATTTCTGAGGCCCCAAGCAACCGTCCAGCCCGGGGCCCCAAATGTGACATTTTTTACATAACATTTGTTTTAAATTATCATTTTAAATTCATCCTTTCAGCCATTACATTAAACAATGTTTCATGAAATAAAAATCTAGTTAAAGATAATTAAAGCATGTTTTCTAGTTTTTCGTAAATATGTGATAAACAAAAAAGCCAAATATTATTATTTTGGGGATTTTTTTGTATACAATATTAATATATTCTGGTCTTATTTACTTTCACCTGGAGTATATATTCTAATGCTGCAGTGTTTTGTTCATCATGTTGCAAAAGACTCTATTTGACAAAAGCATCATATGCATTCGTAACATTCATTCATAACAGTAACATTCATTCGTAACAGTAACATTCATTCATAACAGTAACATTCATTCATTCATAACAGTAACATTCATTCATTCGTAACAGCAACATTCATTCATTCGTAACAGTAACATTCATTCATTCGTAACAGTAACATTCATTCATTCATAACAGTAACATTCATTCATAACAGCAAAATTAATTCGTAACAGTAACATTCATTAATTCGTAACAGTAACATTCATTCATAACAGTAACATTCATTCATTCATTTATAACAGTAACATTCATTCATATGTAACAGTAACATTCATTCATAACAGCAACATTCATTCATTCATAACAACAACATTCATTCATAACAGTAACATTCATTCATTCATAACATTCATTCATTCGTATCAGTAACATTCATTCATTCATAAGAGAAACATTCATTCGTAACAGTAACATTCATTCATTCGTAACATTCATTCATTTGTAACAGTAACATTCATTCATAAGAGAAACATTCATTCGTAACAGTAACATTCATTCATTTGTAACATTTATTCATTCATTCGTAACATTCATAACAGTAACATTCATTCATTCGTAACATTCATTCATTCGTATCAGTAACATTCATTAATTCGTAACAGTAACATTCATTCGTAACAGTAACATTCATTCATAAGAGAAACATTCATTCGTAACAGTAACATTCATTCGTAACAGTAACATTCATTCATTCGTAACAGTAACATTCATTCATTCGTAACATTCATTCATTCGTATCAGTAACATTCATTCATTCGTAACATTCATTCATTCGTAACAGTTACATTCATTCATTCATAACAGTAACATTCATTCATTCGTAACATTCATTCATTCGTATCAGTAACATTCATTCATTCATAAGAGAAACATTCATTCGTAACAGTAACATTCATTCATTCATAAGAGAAACATTCATTCGTAACAGTAACATTCATTCATTCGTAACATTCATTCATTCGTAACAGTAACATTCATTCATTCATAACAGTAACATTCATTCATAACAGTAACATTCATTCATTCATAACAGTAACATTCAGTCATAACATTCATTCATTCGTAACATTCATTCATTTGTATCAGTAACATTCATTCATTCATTCATAAGAGAAACATTCATTCATAACAGTAACATTCATTCATTCGTAACATTCATTCATTTGTAACAGTAAAATTGATTCATTCATAAGAGAAACATTCATTTGTAACAGTAACATTCATTCATTCGTAACATTCATTCGTAACATTCATTCATTCGTAACATTCATTCATTCGTAACAGTAACATTCATTCATTCGTATCAGTAACATTCATTCATATCAGTAACATTCATTCATAACAGTAACATTCATTCATTCGTAACAGTAACATTCATTCATTCGTAAAAGTAACATTCATTCATTCGTAACAGTAACATTCATTCAATCGTAACAGTAACATTCATTCATTCATAACAGTAACATTCATTCATTCGTAACAGTAACATTCATTCATTCGTAAAAGTAACATTCATTCATTCGTAACAGTAACATTCATTCATTCGTAAAAGTAACATTCATTCATTCATAACAGTAACATTCATTCATTCGTAACAGTAACATTCATTCAATTGTAACAGTAACATTCATTCATAAGAGAAACATTCATTCGTAACATTCATTCATTCGTAACAGTAAAATTCATTCATTCGTAAAAGTAACATTCATTCATTCGTAACAGTAACATTCATTCATTCGTAAAAGTAACATTCATTCATTCGTAACAGTAACATTCATTCATTCGTAAAAGTAACATTCATTCATTCGTAACAGTAACATTCATTCATTCGTAACAGTAACATTCATTCAATTGTAACAGTAACATTCATTCATAAGAGAAACATTCATTCGTAACATTCATTCATTCGTAACAGTAAAATTCATTCATTCATAAGAGAAACATTCATTCGTAACAGTAACATTCATTCATTCATTCATAACAGTAACATTCATTCATTCGTAACAGTAACATTCATTCATAACAGTAACATTCATTCATTCATAACAGTAACATTCATTCATAACAGTAACATTCATTCATTCATAACAGTAACATTTATTCATAACAGTAACATTCATTCATTCATAACAGTAACATTTATTCATAACAGTAACATTCATTCATTCAATCAGTAACATTCATTCATAACAGTAACATTCATTCATTCATAACAATAACATTCATTCATTCATAACAGTAAACATACAAGGCTCAGCGGCCCCTCAACACACTAGAGCAGAATGAACATAACATCTCCGTTTATCAAGCGCTGAAACTTTTAATATCATTCCAGAATAATCTGGAATGATGATAAAACCTCTTTGCAACCTGAACTTGTTCAGAATGTTAAATCTGAGCAACATCTCCTCTAAAAACAATCCAGATGAATGAAACAGATCAAAGGTGTCTCGACATGCGTTTTTGAAGTTCTTATTAACTTGACATTGTGTGTAAAAAGTGCCGGTCCAGTGTGAGACACTGAAGAAACGGCGAGACGCAGTGCAGCAGGCATGGACGTTCAGTGTGCGTTCACAAAGGAAAACAGTGAAAAACAGAGCAGACGATCGCAAAAACACATGTGGTGTGAACGGTCCCAAACTCATCTGTTCGTGTGTATCGGTGAGAGTGTGTGACCGAAACAAGTTCGGAAGGCCTGTACATTTTCGTAAATAAACCCGAAACCAAAGTCCTACTTGAAAAACTGACCCGAACCCGGTGGCGTGAACCTGAGAGCGCTGACAACAGCGTATCCATGTCCCAGAACAATATGTCAATCAAGCAGTTTCTGCTGAGATATCCTACCGGAGCAGGGACCCCTGATGTTCCGGGCCCCATGTGTGGTTTGCGTGGTGGTGAATGAAAGTGAATAGTGACTGAGGCTGTTGTTCTGCTAACATCTGTTGTGATTCCGGGTTAACAGTGTGTTAGTGTGTAAATAAACCAAGAGTAATAAATGCTCTAAATATTTATTTTATTTTACTTTACGACACTTAATGCATTTACTTTGTTAATGAATAGAAACCTATTGTAAAGTGTTACCATGAAAAAAACCATTAAAGGAATATTCCGGGTTCAATACAAGTTCAGCTCAATCGACAGACATAATGTTGATCTCCACAAAAATATATTCCTTTTAAAAAAGCACAAACCTGTTACAGTGAGACACTTACAATAGAAGTCAATGGGGTCAATATTAGTTGTGTATATATGTTCTATCAATAAAATACATGCAATAGAACAAACATGTGCTGCAAAATTCTCTCAAGATTCCCATTTGCTGCCACCAGTGTTGGGTGTAATCTGATTACAAAGCAACTTGTTACTTTAATTACTTTTGTAGTCAAAAACTTAGTAGAAATTATAGTTACTATTAAAGTTACTTTTAAGTACATAGCTTGGTTACACATTTTTGTAAGATATTATTTATGCAGAAAGCATTTAAAACATGTTCACATGTATGTCTGTTTGTGTTTCTGTGACCGCTGAAGGAACAACAACAGCGACAAAAGGGAAATAGAGACAAACTGTTCAGTGAAAATTGTTTTAGAAAGTAACTCAAAAGCATTGTTATTTGTAATGTGATTACAATTTTAGAGAAGTAATTTGTAGTCGGTTACTATTTTTGAGTAACTTACCCAACACTGGCTGCTACTGAGGTTGAGCTACGAGTAGGTTCAGTAGTAGGGTTAGGTTTAGGGGTAGGTTTAGTAGTAGGGTTAGGGGTAGGTTTTGGAGTAGGTTTAGGGGAAGGCTTAGGAGTAGGCTTAGGAGTAGAGCTAGGAGTAGGGTTAGGGGTAGGGTTAGGGTTTGGAGTAGAGTTAGGAGTAGGTTTAGGAGTAGAGCTAGGAGTAGGGTTAGGGGTAGGGTTAGGAGTAGGTTTAGGGTTTGGAGAAGAGTTAGGAGTAGAGCTAGGAGTAGGGTTAGGGGTAGGGTTAGGAGTAGGTTTAGGGTTGGGGTAAGTTTAGTAGTAGGGTTAGGGGTAGGCTTAGGAGTAGGGTTAGGGGTAGGTTTAGGAGTTAGGGTTAGTGTTGGGGAAGGATTAGGAGTAGAGTTAGGGGTAGGTTTGGGAGTAGGGTTAGGAGTAGGCTTAGGGGTAGGGTTAGGGGTAAGTATAGGAGTAGATTTAGGAGTAGGGTTAGGGTTAATGTTGGGGTAGGATTAGGAGTAGGTTTAGGAGTAGAGTTAGGAGTAGATATAGGAGTAGGGTTAGGAGTAGGGTTTAGGTGTAGGGTTAGGAATGGGTTTAGGAGTAGAGTTATGAGTAGGGTTAGGAGTAGGGTTTAGGGTTAGGGTTAGGAGTAGATATAGGGGTAGAGTTAGGAGTAGGTTTAGGAGTAGAGTAAGGAGTAGGGTTTGGGGTAGGGTTTAGGAGTAGAGTTAGGAGTAGGGTTTGGAATGGATTTAGGAGTAGGTTTAGGAGTAGGGTTTGGAATGGGTTTAGGAGTAGAGTTAGGAGTAGGGTTTGGAATGGGTTTAGGAGTAGAGTTATGAGTAGGGTTTGGAATGGGTTTAGGAGTAGGGTTAGGGATAGTTTGGAGTAGGGGTTAGGGTTAGGAGTAGATATAGGGGTAGAGTTAGGAGTAGGTTTAGGAGTAGAGTAAGGAGTAGGGTTTGGAATGGGTTTAGGAGTAGAGTTAGGAGTAGGGTTTGGAATGGGTTTAGGAGTAGGGTTAGGGGTAGGGTTTAGGAGTAGGGGTTAGGGTTAGGAGTAGATATAGGGGTAGAGTTAGGAGTAGGTTTAGGAGTAGAGTAAGGAGTAGGGTTAGGGGTAGGGTTTAGGAGTAGAGTTAGGAGTAGGGTTTGGAATGGGTTTAGGAGTAGAGTTAGGAGTAGGGTTTGGAATGGGTTTAGGAGTTAGGAGTAGGGTTTGGAATGGGTTTAGGGTTAGGGTTAGGAGTAGATATAGCGGTAGAGTTAGGAGTAGAGTAAGGAGTAGGGTTTGGGGTAGGGTTTAGGAGTAGAGTTAGGAGTAGGGTTTGGAATGGATTTAGGAGTAGGTTTAGGAGTAGAGTTAGGAGTAGGGTTTGGAATGGGTTTAGGAGTAGAGTTATGAGTAGGGTTTGGAATGGGTTTAGGAGTAGGGTTAGGGGTAGGGTTAGGAGTAGGGTTTAGGGTTAGGAGTAGATATAGGGGTAGAGTTAGGAGTAGGTTTAGGAGTAGAGTAAGGAGTAGGGTTAGGGGTAGGGTTTAGGAGTAGAGTTAGGAGAAGGATTTGGAATGGGTTTAGGAGTAGAGTTAGGAGTAGGGTTTGGAATGGGTTTAGGAGTAGAGTTAGGAGTAGGGTTTGGAATGGGTTTAGGAGTAGGGTTAGGGGTAGGGTTTAGGAGTAGGTTTTAGGAGTAGGGGTTAGGAGAAGGGTTACGCGTAGGTTTAGGAGTAGGGTTTGGAATCGATTTAGGAGTAGGTTTAGGAGTAGAGTTAGGAGTAGGGTTTGGAATGGGTTTAGGGGTAGGGTTTAGGAGTAGGGTTAGGGGTAGGGTTTAGGAGTAGGTTTTAGGAGTAGGGGTTAGGAGTAGGGTTACGTGTAGGTTTAGGAGTAGGGGTTAGTAGTATGGTTAGGTATAGGGTAAAATATACTTTGGTGTCACCAGCACAAAAGCTGATCCAGAATGCAACAAAACCATCCGGAATGTGTAAAAAGCAATACCTGGGCCTTAAGTGTTGGGGTTGGGTTAGGGGTTAACAGTGTAACTACAGATGTAATTAGATGCAGTTACTTTTAAAGTACAATGGAACAAAACAATAATTAGAATCAAATGCTTAAGTGCATAGTTAAAGATGCCTACTGTAATATAAAGTGTGTCCATAAGATCTTATATAATGACTTGAGAATAAAGCTGCAGAATCACTGAATTTGAAATCACTTTAAGACTTACCTGCCAATGAAGATGTGTGTTTGTTCAATCAGAGAGCTCTTGAACTGCAGTTATACTGTACTATCAATGCACACTAGTTAGTGTACATCAGAGCCATATGCATGAGGTTTATATGCTGAATGCATTTATGTTCAGTCAAGGTGAGAATTAGAAGAGGTTAAGGTTAAATAAGCACACAACACAGAGTGTAAGAAGTATATAACCAATTGTATTCCCTTCTGTTAATATACACATATGCAGATTCATGTCACTGGAACATTTAGTGTAACATTAGAACATTTAGTAAGAACAGGGGAGAAATGCAACTTAAAACAGATGAAGAAGACACACTCCAACAAGCACACGGGAATGGAACAGTGAGATGAAATTAAGTACAAACAGCCTCAATGATGATCAAAATAATTCAAACAGAGGACTGATGATCAAAGTTATCTGACTCAAAGAATTTATTCCGTTATGTGAGGGGATATATATTTGTTTGCCAACCAAATCACATTTTGTTGTTTATTAACATGGAAAATCTGCATTCCGGAATCTGATTCACTGATCTTTTACGTTCTTTCATTTTTTTCTTTTTTTTTATCTCAGGGATGATTATTAGGAAAAACACATCTCTTTTAGCACTGGGATGAGATTAGAATATTTAGACATTTCACAAACTGTTTTAAACATTTTCTTTTTCGATGAAGAGTTTAGTTCTTTTAATAGACTTGAGAAAATTAGAATACTAGAGTTCGGGATGTACATCTTCATAGGAACAGGCGATTTCAAAAGTTCTTTCCTTTTTCTTTAATGCTGAAAGTGTAAACCTACTTTCCTCCCAAACGTCCAAGACGGAGAATGTGAACTTGGCGTGCCTCAAAGACGCAGGTACGGTCAGTTTCTCTACTTACGGGATGTACATTGTCTTTTCCCATTTACATTATAACAAAATAAAAAAAGAAACACGCACACATACATACAAAAAAAACAAAAATCTAGCATTCTGCTCCAAAGTCTCTGGTTTCTCCACTGATGTAGTTGGTTGAGTTAATGGGAGAGTCGAGGAGGAATTAGTGTCTCTGTTCACAAACCATTCCTTCTCAATGAGGTCCATCTTTTCTGAAATATCTTAGTATATCTTTCTGGAATGGAGTCACATACTTGTTGAGGGATGTTTGAGAGGTTCTTGTGTGTGGTACTTTGAGCAGAAACCAAGATCCTTCACAGACCCCTGTGCAACCCCTTAAAACACATGACGGATATCTGCTGGAACATGGGGTGACCATGGGCCTCGGCTGAAGGGATCGTCCACAGATGTTTAGTAGTTCTCAAGTTTTGCTAGTTGATATATATATATTAATTGGTTTGACTCCACAGAAACAGTTTAGTCTCTTATCGTTTTGAATACCACATGCTGGAAACACAACAGATTTACGTTGCATCTGCTCCTGAGCACCAAGGAGGAGGAGGAGAAGAGCGAACAAGCCAAGAACGGGAGAGAGATCGAGGATGAAAACTTGGAGCCAGAATTGAAACGGAGCTGGTTTGGCATTAGTGTGCGACCGCTAAACGATTTCATCACCATCTGTTCCCAAAATGTCACCTACGCCAACTCGTTCCAATTCAACAGCTCTCATTTTGGAAAGGATTCTCAATCTGATGGATCCCCCATCTTGGCAAGCTTTTGACCTCAGGTTTGGAGATGATATGGATATTTAAAAAGCAACTAGAGCCTGGAAAGATTTCCACTTTCCATTGGTAAAAAGGTAGAGGTGGATTTGTTTATTGGGATTAGCTCTCAAAAATGGAAATTAGAGAGGGAACTATTCCAAACCCTCCAAATGAAGCCAAACCTGACGGATTGGGGAAGAAAACGAGATGGATGTCAACGCTTGAAATCTGCCAATTTTCCATTCCTCAACCTCTCTCCTTCTTAAATGCCTCTCTCCTCCCCCTCCGTCCCTCTTGAGGCCGAGCTCAGACGTAATACTCCTTGTCTTTGTTTTTCTTACTCTTTGTAACCGTCTTGGAGGCGCCGGGCTGCTTTTCCTTTACTAGAGCGCCGTTGCTTTGCGTGGCTGAATTGCTAATGTAGTTGCGACTCTGGTCCACCTGGTAGGAGCCTTCGTCACGGTTGCGGTACTTGTACATGGCATAGAGGAGGATGAGGATGCAGAGAGCCGCTGCGGCTACGATGCCCACCACCATACCCGTCGTGCTGCTGGACTCTCGGATCACCTCCACCGCTCCTGGCGGCCCTCTATCCGGTGACGAGGGGTCTGTATTGGGTACATGGGGGAAATTGGGAGGATACGTTATACCTGGTATATGTCGATGCCGCCCGCCATGCTCAGGGTCGCCTGACGGATGCACGGGCGGCAGCAGAACCTGGTCGCGTGTGTTCATTTTACCCGCGGGGATATTGGGACCGCTGTTGATGCCAGGTTTGAGGCGGGGGACGAGCTGCTCTGGGGGCACTGTTGGGGTGAACGGGAGTGACGGCCGATGGGAGTTGGGTAAACGAGAAAAGTGGCGGTCACCACTGTGGGGTTTTTCGGCCGCGGGGGGAGGCGGAAGAACAGTCCGGTCGGTGACGAGGGGCAATTTTTTATAATAATCCTCATCGTCTGACTCGGTCATCTCTCCCGAACCGTACGCCGAGACCTCCATGGGTTCTTCGCAGTCCTCTTGGTCCTGCGGACAAGGGGGTCGACCGGGCAGTGGCAGGGACTCTTTGGTGGTCTCAAGCAGGGTGAGGAAGGGGCGATAGGTTGGGGGCGGGGGAATAATGGGGTAACGTGTCGCAATTGAAGGGGGCTCAAGCGAATCCACGGTTATAATGGGTAACACTAGTTCACCTCCTAGGACGAAAAAGAGAAAGGCAAGAAAACTGCATTAGATGAATTCAAACATAAAACATAGAACGAAAAATAACAGCAACATTGGTTCATTAGAACAACACTAAGACTTCAGTGAGGTTAGTTGGGTGATGTCCACGAAACCTGTCAAGAAAATGTCCTGGTCATAATTAACCCCAAATCAAAACTAAAAAAAATCACATTGTATTTTGCATAAAGAAAATGAAGCCTAGATTTAGGACCACTGTAACATTATTTTCAGAACACTTATAGTAAGCACATTTTACCCCCAATTCTCATAAGCGTAACAGGTCGTTTTACTTTTCCTATTGTTTGCATTGCAATAATGGTCTAATTACCATAACATAGTCATGTTTTACTATATTACAGTAAATCCCCGTAACAATGATTTAAACAACTTTACAGCTCAAATAATACACAAGTTTTAACAGTAGAACTAATGTAAGTGCTTCAACATTTATATATTTAAACCCTCCAAAAATGTACCCCATTGACTTCCATTGTAAGTGCCTCACTGGAACACACATTTGTGCTTTTATACAGAAAAGGAGGAACGAGTCGAAATAGCATGTGGCATAATGTCGTTAACCACAAAAATATCAGGCTTCATTTTGTGTGCGCAAAATAACATTTCTTATTTGTTTCTTTTAAATTTGTTGTAAATTTGTACAAGGACATTTTCTTGACAAGTTTTGTGAGAATCACCCAGTTAAGGTTAGTTTCATTAACATAAGTTTAACATGATTCTAAACAGCTATGCTAACACTGATACATTACAGCTGTATACATTACAGGGTACGGATAGTACAGAGAAATATATTAACTTATAATACATGTGCTAAACCAACTTTACTAACTATCCAGAGAATCAACAATTAGATAAATCCTATCAAAACAGTTCTGACTGCGCTAATGCTAATGCTAGCTGCATCTCCACTCACTGCATGTTTAATAATATAAACCACATAGTTCAGGTCACTTACATCAACAAATTGGCCGCATGTTTTTTGCATGAAAAAAAAAATTACAAAAAGAAAGCTGTGTAAGATTGTTCTCGGAGAGTAATAAAACAAATTCCACCCCATGTTTTAAAGTAGATGTTTTGAATTCATCATTCAATAAATGTTTTCCCTGAGCTCATAAAGCTAAAGATATTCTGTTTGCATGGGGATAGCTCGCTAATAATGAGGATATATATGCAAAACTACCCACTCTCACCCCGGGAAAAGGAAGGTGATATTTGATAAATTACTGTCCCATATGGATTTCCCCCAAAACACAGAGCGTATCTTTCAAGATAATTATCCACACGCCCGTCCCCTGGAAATTCCAAAGCACGAATCACAAAATAGTCTTTTTATTCATCTCCAGTATCAAAGAATGTCAAAAGTTTAATGTATACACTGTGTAAATTATTCATTAGACTTATGCGGCTCTGCTTTGTGTGAACACTTTAGTTTGAGCAGAAATATATGAAACAGGAAACATATTCTTTTAAGAGTCATTCCACGAAAGGAGTGCCATTTATGTCAACTTATTAATGTAATAATGTGCATTTTTACACGTGTCTATCATATCTGCCAGTCATAGAAATCTAGTATCTTTGTTTCTTTATATTTAAAAAATTATATATATTTGTCAATCAGTTGGAGATTTATTATGAGGGCTTGTTTAAGGACCCGACAATGTACAGCTGCGTCAGACATGCTTGTGTAGCATCTCGGGTGCGTTGCATCATAAACATACATGTTTAGGTCACTGTGTCAAGTTAAATATAGTTTAATACTTTAAACACATCTTGAGATCTCTTAGTTCAGATTTGCGCTCCATCATGTGTTTTGAACGCCAGAATGTAACGCATGTTTGTGTTGTTCTGCTGAAGTGTTTCTTCACTGTATAAACTGTGTGTTGCTCATACAGCTGAAGTTTCACTTACTGCCCCCTGGAGTAAACAGGTGGTACTGCAAGCATTTCTCAGGAATCTTCATTATTACGGTCTGGGGGCGATTAATTGTGTAAATTTTATTTTTATTAAAATAATCGCACTGAATTAACATGTTAAATCGACAGCACTAATATATATATATATATATATATATATATATATATATATATACAGTGAGGAAAATAAGTATTTGAACACCCTGCTATTTTGCAAGTTCTCCCACTTGGAAATCATGGAGGGGTCTGAAATTGTCATCGTAGGTGCATGTCCACTGTGAGAGACATAATCTAAAAAAAAAAATCCAGAAATCACAATATATGATTTTTTAACTATTTATTTGTATGATACAGCTGCAAATAAGTATTTGAACACCTGTCTATCAGCTAGAATTCTGACCCTCAAAGACTTGTTAGTCTGCCTTTAAAATGTCCACCTCCACTCCATTTATTATCCTAAATTAGATGCACCTGTTTGAGGTTGTTAGCTGCATAAAGACACCTGTCCACCCCATACAATCAGTAAGAATCCAACTACTAACATGGCCAAGACCAAAGAGCTGTCCAAAGACACTAGAGACAAAATTGTACACCTCCACAAGGCTGGAAAGGGCTACGGGGAAATTGCCAAGCAGCTTGGTGAAAAAAGGTCCACTGTTGGAGCAATCATTAGAAAATGGAAGAAGCTAAACATGACTGTCAATCTCCCTCGGACTGGGGCTCCATGCAAGATCTCACCTCGTGGGGTCTCAATGATCCTAAGAAAGGTGAGAAATCAGCCCAGAACTACACGGGAGGAGCTGGTCAATGACCTGAAAAGAGCTGGGACCACCGTTTCCAAGGTTACTGTTGGTAATACACTAAGACGTCATGGTTTGAAATCATGCATGGCACGGAAGGTTCCCCTGCTTAAACAGCACATGTCAAGGCCCGTCTTAAGTTTGCCAATGACCATTTGGATGATCCAGAGGAGTCATGGGAGAAAGTCATGTGGTCAGATGAGACCAAAATAGAACTTTTTGGTCATAATTCCACTAACCGTGTTTGGAGGAAGAAGAATGATGAGTACCATCCCAAGAACACCATCCCTACTGTGAAGCATGGGGGTGGTAGCATCATGCTTTGGGGGTTTTTTTCTGCACATGGGACAGGGCGACTGCATGGGGCCATGTATTGCGAGATTTTGGGGAACAACCTCCTTCCCTCAGTTAGAGCATTGAAGATGGGTCGAGGCTGGGTCTTCCAACATGACAATGACCCGAAGCACACAGCCAGGATAACCAAGGAGTGGCTCTGTAAGAAGCATATCAAGGTTCTGGCGTGGCCTAGCCAGTCTCCAGACCTAAACCCAATAGAGAATCTTTGGAGGGAGCTCAAACTCCGTGTTTCTCAGCGACAGCCCAGAAACCTGACTGATCTAGAGAAGATCTGTGTGGAGGAGTGGGCCAAAATCCCTCCTGCAGTGTGTGCAAACCTGGTGAAAAACTACAGGAAACGTTTGACCTCTGTAATTGCAAACAAAGGCTACTGTACCAAATATTAACATTGATTTTCTCAGGTGTTCAAATACTTATTTGCAGCTGTATCATACAAATAAATAGTTAAAAAATCATATATTGTGATTTCTGGATTTTTTTTTTTAGATTATGTCTCTCACAGTGGACATGCACCTACGATGACAATTTCAGACCCCTCCATGATTTCTAAGTGGGAGAACTTGCAAAATAGCAGGGTGTTCAAATACTTATTTTCCTCACTGTATGTGCTCTCCTGTCACACCACTTATTCTTCTCAAAATAATATCGAACTGTCATTATATAGGACATAATAAACAGCAAGTAACATCATTTAAAGTTCACTCAAAAAAAAAAATTTAATCCCATTTTTTAAGATTTACGCATTCCAATTTCATTATAAATTTCTACCAAATTGAATGTGTGATCTTTAAAACAATTAAATGAACCAAACTTAAAATATTTAATTGGATTAACCCTTTAATCTCTGAAGGTGTTTTAAAATATTTCCTGTTTCAGTGGCATACCCAAAATTAAAGACTTATAACTCGACAAAATAAATATATGTTTTGGTGTCATTGTAAAAAAAAAAACATTTATTTATATAAATATTTTTCAATGATACCGATTATGAAACATTCTGAGACTCTCAACCTAAAAAACGGCTGAAAAATCGAAATGTACTTTTTTTTCTTATATGACAGCATTATATATCTGGGTGTAAATAAGGAGGCTCCAAAAAGCCAAAACAAGTTTTGCTCTCAATCATGTCAACTGTATCTGAGAAAACATGATGTGTTGATACGACAAAGCAATGAAAAGTTACAACATTACAAATATAATTGATCATAGTGTCCAAAAACATCTCCCTTTTGTTCTCCATCTGAGCTTAAAGGGTTAAAGATTCCTTAATTCAATTTGATGGAAATTTGTTATGAAATTGAGTTAATTGAGAAAATATTTTTGGGACTTTCAGAGGAGCCACATTCAAAAGTTAGCAAGATCCACCCTCATTAACGTTTATTTCATGCACAATAAGAATCGTTAAGCATAACGTTCCAAACCCGTCACATTAATTAGATCTACTTTAATGGTTCTACTGTTCCTTTTTATTATTTTAATTCATATAATTGACTCATGAATGCTAATGACCATCAGCCAGTTTATGTATATGGAACTCGAGACGGCACAATGTGATTTATTAGCACTTAAAAACATTCTTTGTCTGATATAATGTTTAAAAGCATATTTAAAATCTTTTCAAAGTGTAAAATGCACCCGTTTCATTGAATGACTCTTAACTGGACAGATGAATGGAGGACATTTCTTCTGTAACTGTGTTTTTATAGAAACCCTCAAACCATGACATCATCAATGGCACCCTCCCTTTAACCAATCCGTACCTTTAAAAAAAGAACTTCCTGTTTGCATATTTATAAACACATTTATCAACCCCATAGAAACTGAATCCACCAGGACAAAAGGTTAAAATTAACATTCAGAACACATTCATCATTTTGTGGTTTACAAACGGCAAAGGAAAAAGTTCATTAGTCACATTTTTCACAATAATTGCTGAAATAACAGGTCAAAGATGGTTTGCTGGTCTTAGCTAGTCTTCCAAATGCCCCAAACCAGACCGGCCTGAGAGCGCTCAGAGACCAGCTTAGACCAGCATATCAGCTGAGGCCCAAAATGGGGTAAAATGTGTCTGTGGATTGAGAGTTAATGGTCGCCTCAAAGTAGAAAACAGAAGTGTAGTCTGCTTAAAAGTGGCTGGAAACTCCACTGAGGTTTCGTGAAGACAAACTGTCGATCCACGGACACAAAATACACACAAATCACTGAATGTGTACACAGCCCAAACACTTGTACTGTATGTGTGTGTGTGTTTGGGTTCTTGATAAACCTCATTAATAATTCAACAGTATAATATCCCCGTTTGACGTGCAGTCTGTGATTGGTCAAACTCCGCCCCCTTTGATAGAATTGCCTTGACAAAGAGACAGCGACCTTTCACACAGAGCACACTATATGAGACATGTTGACTGACTGCCATGTGTGTAATAGTGATTTTTTTTGGTCGTAAACCACAGAATCTTTTAATTTAACGAATCGTTCTAGATTCTTCCATCTCTTTG
The DNA here is from genome assembly GCA_032164185.1 of Moxostoma hubbsi. Classification (NCBI taxonomy): domain Eukaryota; kingdom Metazoa; phylum Chordata; class Actinopteri; order Cypriniformes; family Catostomidae; genus Moxostoma; species Moxostoma hubbsi. The sequence goes on from JAVLUX010000003.1 coordinate 60,520,527, forward strand.
AAGTGCATGAAAGCAAACAGCATTACGTGCAAATACATCATTTAAAATCTGTTATCTTTGTTTACAGGCATTAATTTCAGCCAGTAAATATCATGTGACTAAACAATCTGCGGCCACAGGAAATGACATCATGACAGCTGAATATTTGTCGTTGAATGAAACACTGATGACAATAAATGCCAAAGATGAATAATAATCTTCAATTTGTGCATACATTTCACTACAGATTACAGAATAACTGCTTTAAAATGTCATTTGTAACGTATTACATTAGATTACTCAAAATCAGTGATGTAATCTAAATACTTTACATTCCTTCTTTTTTACACTTTGACTATAAAGAAGTGAACAGCAAGTAACACAAATCTAAATCAAAATAATCGTTTAAATAAATTCATGCATTTTATGTAGTGTTGCTTAAATAATCTTGTTTTAGAACGAATTCTCATTAAGATAAGATGACATCATAATAGCTTGAAATGTAAAATAATGAGATTTTATAATGTACACAGAAATATTAGTTCACACTTTAAATATATCTTATAAAGTGTATATGTCAGAATTTTCAAAGCTCTGTGATTGTTTTTGTGGTGTGCATGAATGTAAATGTTATGCTGATTGAGAGATATAACGCAAAAGTCTGTTCATATATATCACATATAAAGTCTGTTGTATCATATAAAGTCTGTTGTATCATATATATATCACATATAAAGTCTGTTGTATCATATATATCACATATAAAGTCTGTTGTATCATCTAAAGTCTGTTGTATCATATATATCACATATAAAGTCTGTTGTATCATATATATCACATATAAAGTCTGTTGTATCATCTAAAGTCTGTTGTATCATATATATCACATATAAAGTCTGTTGTATCATATATATCACATATAAAGTCTGTTGTAGCATATAAAGTCTGTTGTATCATATATATCACATATAAAGTCTGTTGTATCATCTAAAGTCTGTTGTATTGTATATATCACATATAAAGTCTGTTGTAGCATATAAAGTCTGTTGTATCATCTAAAGTCTGTTGTATCATATATATCACATATAAAGTCTGTTGTAGCATATAAAGTCTGTTGTATCATCTAAAGTCTGTTGTATTATATATATCACATATAAAGTCTGTTGTATCATATATATCACATATAAAGTCTGTTGTAGCATATAAAGTCTGTTGTATCATATATATCACATATAAAGTCTGTTGTATCATCTAAAGTCTGTTGTATTGTATATATCACATATAAAGTCTGTTGTATCATATATATATCACATATAAAGTCTTGTATCACATAAAGTCTGTTGTATCATATATATCACATATAAAGTCTGTTGTATGATATATATCACGTATAAAGTCTGTTGTATCATATAAAGTCTGTTGTATCATATATATCACATATAAAGTCTGTTGTATCATATGTATCACATATAAAGTCTGTTGTAGCATATAAAGTCTGTTGTATCATATAAAGTCTGTTGTATCATATATATCACATATAAAGTCTGTTGTATCATATAAAGTCTGTTGTATCATATATATCACATATAAAGTCTGTTGTATCATATATATCACATATAAAGTCTGTTGTATCATATAAAGTCTGTTGTATCATATAAAGTCTGTTGTATCATATAAAGTCTGTTGTATCATATAAAGTCTGTTGTATCATATAAAGTCTGTTGTATCATATATATCACATATAAAGTCTGTTGTATCATATATATCACATATAAAGTCTGTTGTATCGTATATATCACATATAAAGTCTGTTGTATCATATAAAGTCTGTTGTATCATATATATCACATATAAAGTCTGTTGTATCATATAAAGTCTGTTGTATCATATATATCACATGTAAAGTCTGTTGTATCATATATATCACATATAAAGTCTGTTGTATCATATATATCACATGTAAAGTCTGTTGTATCATATATATCACATATAAAGTCTGTTGTATCATATAAAGTCTGTTGTATCATATATATCACATATAAAGTCTGTTGTATCATATAAAGTCTGTTGTATCATATAAAGTCTGTTGTAGCATATAAAGTCTGTTGTATCATATAAAGTCTGTTGTATCATATATATCACATGTAAAGTCTGTTGTATCATATAAAGTCTGTTGTATTATATATATCACATATAAAGTCTGTTGTATTATATAAAGTCTGTTGTATCATATATATCACATATAAAGTCTGTTGTATCATATAAAGTCTGTTGTAACATACACTCACCTAAAGGATTATTAGGAACACCATACTAATACTGTGTTTGACCCCCTTTCGCCTTCAGAACTGCCTTAATTCTATGTGGCATTGATTCAACAAGGTGCTGAAAGCATTCTTTAGAAATGTTGGCCCATATTGATAGGATAGCATCTTGCAGTTGATGGAGATTTGTGGGATGCACATCCAGGGCACGAAGCTCCCGTTCCACCACATCCCAAAGATGCTCTATTGGGTTGAGATCTGGTGACTGTGGGGGCCATTTTAGTACAGTGAACTCATTGTCATGTTCAAGAAACCAATTTGAAATGATTCGAGCTTTGTGACATGGTGCATTATCCTGCTGGAAGTAGCCATCAGAGGATGGGTTCATGGTGGCCATAAAGGGATGGACAATGCTCAGGTAGGCCGTGGGATTTAAACGATGCCCAATTGGCATTAAGGGGCCTAAAGTGTGCCAAGAAAACATCCCCCACACCATTACACCACCACCACCAGCCTGCACAGTGGTAACAAGGCATGATGGATCCATGTTCTCATTCTGTTTACGCCAAATTCTGACTCTACAATCTGAATGTCTCAACAGAAATCGAGACTCATCAGACCAGGCAACATTTTTCCAGTCTTCAACTGTCCAATTTTGGTGAGCTCTTGCAAATTGTAGCCTCTTTTTCCTATTTGTAGTGGAGATGAGTGGTACCCGGTGGGGTCTTCTGCTGTTGTAGCCCATCCGCCTCAAGGTTGTGCGTGTTGTGGCTTCACAAATGCTTTGCTGCATACCTCGGTTGTAACGAGTGGTTATTTCAGTCAAAGTTGCTCTTCTATCAGCTTGAATCAGTCGGCCCATTCTCCTCTGACCTCTAGCATCAACAAGGCATTTTCGCCCACAGGACTGCCGAATACTGGATGTTTTTCCCTCTTCACATCATTCTTTGTAAACCCTAGAAATGGCTGTGCGTGAAAATCCCAGTAACTGAGCAGATTGTGAAATACTCAGACCGGTCCGTCTGGCACCAACAACCATGCAACGCTCAAAATTGCTTAAATCACCTTTCTTTCCCATTCTGACATTCAGTTTGGAGTTCAGGAGATTGTCTTGACCAGGACCACACCCCTAAATGCATTGAAGCAACTGCCATGTGATTGGTTGATTAGATAATTGCATTAATGAGAAATTGAACAGGTGTTCCTAATAATCCTTTAGGTGAGTGTATATATCACATATAAAGTCTGTTGTATCATATAAAGTCTGTTGTAGCATATAAAGTCTGTTGTATCGTATATATCACATATAAAGTCTGTTGTATCATATAAAGTCTGTTGTATCATATATATCACATATAAAGTCTGTTGTATCATATATATCACATATAAAGTCTGTTGTATCATATAAAGTCTGTTGTATCATATATATCACATATAATGTCTGTTGTATCATATAAAGTCTGTTGTATCATATATATCACACAAGTCTGTTGTATCATATAAAGTCTGTTGTATCATATATATCACATATAAAGTCTGTTGTATCATATAAAGTCTGTTGTATCATATATATCACATATAAAGTCTGTTGTATCATATAAAGTCTGTTGTATTATATATATCACATATAAAGTCTGTTGTATCATATATATCACATATAAAGTCTGTTGTATCATATAAAGTCTGTTGTATTATATATATCACATATAAAGTCTGTTGTAGCATATAAAGTCTGTTGTATCATATAAAGTCTGTTGTATCATATATATCACATATAAAGTCTGTTGTATCATATATATCACATATAAAGTCTGTTGTATCATATAAAGTCTGTTGTATCATATATATCACATATAAAGTCTGTTGTATCATATAAAGTCTGTTGTATCATATATATCACATATAAAGTCTGTTGTATCATATATATCACATATAAAGTCTGTTGTATCACATATATCACATATAAAGTCTGTTGTATCATATAAAGTCTGTTGTATTATATATATCACATATAAAGTCTGTTGTATCATATAAAGTCTGTTGTATCATATATATCACATATAAAGTCTGTTGTATCATATAAAGTCTGTTGTATCGTATATAACACATATAAAGTCTGTTGTATCATATAAAGTCTGTTGTATCATATAAAGTCTGTTGTATCATATAAAGTCTGTTGTATCGTATATAACACATATAAAGTCTGTTGTATCATATAAAGTCTGTTGTATCATATAAAGTCTGTTGTATCGTATATATCACATATAAAGTCTGTTGTATCGTATATATCACATATAAAGTCTGTTGTATCATATATATCACATATAAAGTCTGTTGTATCATATAAAGTCTGTTGTATCATATATATCACATATAAAGTCTGTTCTATCATATAAAGTCTGTTGTATCATATATATCACATATAAAGTCTGTTGTATCATATAAAGTCTGTTGTATCATATATATCACATATAAAGTCTGTTGTATCATATAAAGTCTGTTGTATTATATATATCACATATAAAGTCTGTTGTATTATATAAAGTCTGTTGTATCATATATATATCACATATAAAGTCTGTTGTATCATATATATCACATATAAAGTCCGTTGTAGCATATAAAGTCTGTTGTATCATATAATGTCTGTTGTATCATATATATCACATATAAAGTCTGTTGTATCATATATATCACATATAAAGTCTGTTGTATCATATAAAGTCTGTTCATATCACATATAAAGTCTGTTGTATCATATATATCACATATAAAGTCTGTTGTATCATATAAAGTCTGTTGTATCATATATATCACATATAAAGTCTGTTGTATCGTATATATCACATATAAAGTCTGTTGTATCATATATATCACATATAAAGTCTGTTGTATCATATATATCACATATAAAGTCTGTTGTATCATATAAAGTCTGTTGTATCATATATATCACATATAAAGTCTGTTGTATCATATATATCACATATAAAGTCTGTTGTATCATATAAAGTCTGTTGTATCATATATATCACATATAAAGTCTGTTGTATCATATAAAGTCTGTTGTATCATATATATCACATATAAAGTCTGTTGTATCATATAAAGTCTGTTGTATCATATATATCACATATAAAGTCTGTTGTATCATATATATCACATATAAAGTCTGTTGTATCATATAAAGTCTGTTGTATCATATATATCACATATAAAGTCTGTTGTATCGTATATATCACATATAAAGTCTGTTGTATCATATAAAGTCTGTTGTATTATATATATCACATATAAAGTCTGTTGTATCATATATATCACATATAAAGTCTGTTGTATCATATAAAGTCTGTTGTATCGTATATATCACATATAAAGTCTGTTGTATCATATATACACTACCGTTCAAAAGTTTGGGGTCATTTACTCATTCTTTATTTATTATTATTTTTATTTTTTTTCACATTTTATAATAATAGTAAAGTCATCAAAACTATGGAATAACAGAAATGAACATTTGGGAATTATGCTGTGACTAAACAACCCAAAACTGTGTTATATTTTAGCATCTTAAAAGTGGCCACACTTTGCCTAGAATTTGCAGACATGCACTCTTGATATTTTCTCAACCAACTTCTTGAGGTATCACCCTGGGATGCTTTTTAAACAGTATTGAAGGAGTTCCCATCTATATGCAGGGCACTTAGTGGATGTTTTTCTTAATTATTCGGTCATCCATTTCAAAAACATATTTTTTCTTTTAAATAAAATTTTAGTTTTGTAATTAAATAAATTAATATATTGGCACAATTATATTTTTGTCTCTAAAACTAATTTCAATCATTTAAGCAAATGTCTTCAGATCAAAAGATTTTTAAGATCATGAGACAAATTTCAGACAAGTGACCCCAAACTTTTGAACGGTAGTGTATCACATATAAAGTCTGTTATATCATATAAAGTCTTTTGTATCATATATATCACATATAAAGTCTGTTGTATCATATATATCACATATAAAGTCTGTTGTATCATATAAAGTCTGTTGTATCATATATATCACATATGAAGTCTTTTGTATCATATATATCACATATAAAGGCTGTTGTATCATATATATCACATATAAAGTCTGTTGTATCATATATATCACATATAAAGTCTGTTGTATCATATAAAGTCTGTTGTATCATATATATCAAATATAAAGTCTGTTGTATCATATATATCACATATAAAGTCTGTTGTATCATATAAAGTCTGTTGTATCATATAAAGTCTGTTGTATCATATATATCACATATAAAGTCTGTTGTATCATATATATCACATATAAAGTCTGTTGTATCATATAAAGTCTGTTGTATCATAAATATCACATATAAAGTCTGTTGTATCATATATCACGTATAAAGTCTGTTGTATCATATAAAGTCTGTTGTATCATATATATATCACATATAAAGTCTGTTGTATCATATAAAGTCTGTTGTATCATATATATCACATATGAAGTCTTTTGTATCATATATATCACATATAAAGTCTGTTGTATCATATATATCACATATAAAGTCTGTTGTATCATATATATCACATATAAAGTCTGTTGTATCATATAAAGTCTGTTGTATCATATATATCAAATATAAAGTCTGTTGTATCATATATATCACATATAAAGTCTGTTGTATCATATAAAGTCTGTTGTATCATATAAAGTCTGTTGTATCATATATATCACATATAAAGTCTGTTGTATCATATATATCACATATAAAGTCTGTTGTATCATATAAAGTCTGTTGTATCATATATATCACATATAAAGTCTGTTGTATCATATATCACGTATAAAGTCTGTTGTATCATATAAAGTCTGTTGTATCATATATATATCACATATAAAGTCTGTTGTATCATATATGTCACAGATAAAGTCTGTTGTAGCATATAAAGTCTGTTGTATCATATAAAGTCTGTTGTATCATATATATAACATATAAAGTCTGTTGTATCATATAAAGTCTGTTGTATCATATATATCACATATAAAGTCTGTTGTATCATATAAAGTCTGTTGTATCATATATATCACATATAAAGTCTGTTGTATCATATAAAGTCTGTTGTATCATATATATCACATATAAAGTCTGTTGTATCATATAAAGTCTGTTGTATCATATATATCACATATAAAGTCTGTTCATATCACATATAAAGTCTGTTGTATCATATAAAGTCTGTTGTATCATATATATATCACATATAAAGTCTGTTGTATCATATATATCACATATAAAGTCTGTTGTATCATATAAAGTCTGTTGTATCATATATATATCACATATAAAGTCTGTTGTATCATATATATCACATATAAAGTCTGTTGTATCGTATATATCACATATAAAGTCTGTTGTATCATATATATCACATATAAAGTCTGTTGTATCATATAAAGTCTGTTGTATCATAAATATCACATATAAAGTCTGTTGTATCGTATATATCACATATAAAGTCTGTTGTATCATATATATCACATATAAAGTCTGTTGTATCATATAAAGTCTGTTGTATCATATATATCACATATAAAGTCTGTTGTATCATATAAAGTCTGTTGTATCATATATATCACATATAAAGTCTGTTGTATCATATAAAGTCTGTTGTATCATATATATCACATATAAAGTCTGTTCATATCACATATAAAGTCTGTTGTATCATATATATCACATATAAAGTCTGTTGTATCGTATAAAGTCTGTTGTATCATATATATCACATATAAAGTCTGTTATATCATATATATCACATGTAAAGTCTGTTGTATCATATAAAGTCTGTTGTATCCTATATATCACATATAAAGTCTGTTGTATCGTATATATCACATATAAAGTCTGTTGTATCATATAAAGTCTGTTGTATCATATATATCACATATAAAGTCTGTTGTATCATATAAAGTCTGTTGTATCATATATATATCACATATAAAGTCTGTTGTATCATATATATCACATATAAAGTCTGTTGTATCGTATATATCACATATAAAGTCTGTTGTATCATATATATCACATATAAAGTCTGTTGTATCATATAAAGTCTGTTGTATCATAAATATCACATATAAAGTCTGTTGTATCGTATATATCACATATAAAGTCTGTTGTATCATATATATCACATATAAAGTCTGTTGTATCATATAAAGTCTGTTGTATCATATATATCACATATAAAGTCTGTTGTATCATATAAAGTCTGTTGTATCATATATATCACATATAAAGTCTGTTGTATCATATAAAGTCTGTTGTATCATATATATCACATATAAAGTCTGTTGTATCATATAAAGTCTGTTGTATTATATATATCACATATAAAGTCTGTTGTATCATATATATCACATATAAAGTCTGTTGTATCATATAAAGTCTGTTGTATCGTATATATCACATATAAAGTCTGTTGTATCATATATACACTACCGTTCAAAAGTTTGGGGTCATTTACTCATTCTTTATTTATTATTATTTTTATTTTTTTTCACATTTTATAATAATAGTAAAGTCATCAAAACTATGGAATAACAGAAATGAACATTTGGGAATTATGCTGTGACTAAACAACCCAAAACTGTGTTATATTTTAGCATCTTAAAAGTGGCCACACTTTGCCTAGAATTTGCAGACATGCACTCTTGATATTTTCTCAACCAACTTCTTGAGGTATCACCCTGGGATGCTTTTTAAACAGTATTGAAGGAGTTCCCATCTATATGCAGGGCACTTAGTGGATGTTTTTCTTAATTATTCGGTCATCCATTTCAAAAACATATTTTTTCTTTTAAATAAAATTTTAGTTTTGTAATTAAATAAATTAATATATTGGCACAATTATATTTTTGTCTCTAAAACTAATTTCAATCATTTAAGCAAATGTCTTCAGATCAAAAGATTTTTAAGATCATGAGACAAATTTCAGACAAGTGACCCCAAACTTTTGAACGGTAGTGTATCACATATAAAGTCTGTTATATCATATAAAGTCTTTTGTATCATATATATCACATATAAAGTCTGTTGTATCATATATATCACATATAAAGTCTGTTGTATCATATAAAGTCTGTTGTATCATATATATCACATATGAAGTCTTTTGTATCATATATATCACATATAAAGGCTGTTGTATCATATATATCACATATAAAGTCTGTTGTATCATATATATCACATATAAAGTCTGTTGTATCATATAAAGTCTGTTGTATCATATATATCAAATATAAAGTCTGTTGTATCATATATATCACATATAAAGTCTGTTGTATCATATAAAGTCTGTTGTATCATATAAAGTCTGTTGTATCATATATATCACATATAAAGTCTGTTGTATCATATATATCACATATAAAGTCTGTTGTATCATATAAAGTCTGTTGTATCATATATATCACATATAAAGTCTGTTGTATCATATATCACGTATAAAGTCTGTTGTATCATATAAAGTCTGTTGTATCATATATATATCACATATAAAGTCTGTTGTATCATATAAAGTCTGTTGTATCATATATATCACATATGAAGTCTTTTGTATCATATATATCACATATAAAGTCTGTTGTATCATATATATCACATATAAAGTCTGTTGTATCATATATATCACATATAAAGTCTGTTGTATCATATAAAGTCTGTTGTATCATATATATCAAATATAAAGTCTGTTGTATCATATATATCACATATAAAGTCTGTTGTATCATATAAAGTCTGTTGTATCATATAAAGTCTGTTGTATCATATATATCACATATAAAGTCTGTTGTATCATATATATCACATATAAAGTCTGTTGTATCATATAAAGTCTGTTGTATCATATATATCACATATAAAGTCTGTTGTATCATATATCACGTATAAAGTCTGTTGTATCATATAAAGTCTGTTGTATCATATATATATCACATATAAAGTCTGTTGTATCATATATATATCACATATAAAGTCTGTTGTATCATATATGTCACAGATAAAGTCTGTTGTAGCATATAAAGTCTGTTGTATCATATAAAGTCTGTTGTATCATATATATAACATATAAAGTCTGTTGTATCATATAAAGTCTGTTGTATCATATATATCACATATAAAGTCTGTTGTATCATATAAAGTCTGTTGTATCATATATATCACATATAAAGTCTGTTGTATCATATAAAGTCTGTTGTATCATATATATCACATATAAAGTCTGTTGTATCATATAAAGTCTGTTGTATCATATATATCACATATAAAGTCTGTTCATATCACATATAAAGTCTGTTGTATCATATAAAGTCTGTTGTATCATATATATATCACATATAAAGTCTGTTGTATCATATATATCACATATAAAGTCTGTTGTATCATATAAAGTCTGTTGTATCATATATATATCACATATAAAGTCTGTTGTATCATATATATCACATATAAAGTCTGTTGTATCGTATATATCACATATAAAGTCTGTTGTATCATATATATCACATATAAAGTCTGTTGTATCATATAAAGTCTGTTGTATCATAAATATCACATATAAAGTCTGTTGTATCGTATATATCACATATAAAGTCTGTTGTATCATATATATCACATATAAAGTCTGTTGTATCATATAAAGTCTGTTGTATCATATATATCACATATAAAGTCTGTTGTATCATATAAAGTCTGTTGTATCATATATATCACATATAAAGTCTGTTGTATCATATAAAGTCTGTTGTATCATATATATCACATATAAAGTCTGTTCATATCACATATAAAGTCTGTTGTATCATATATATCACATATAAAGTCTGTTGTATCGTATAAAGTCTGTTGTATCATATATATCACATATAAAGTCTGTTATATCATATATATCACATGTAAAGTCTGTTGTATCATATAAAGTCTGTTGTATCCTATATATCACATATAAAGTCTGTTGTATCGTATATATCACATATAAAGTCTGTTGTATCATATAAAGTCTGTTGTATCATATATATCACATATAAAGTCTGTTGTATCATATAAAGTCTGTTGTATCATATATATATCACATATAAAGTCTGTTGTATCATATATATCACATATAAAGTCTGTTGTATCGTATATATCACATATAAAGTCTGTTGTATCATATATATCACATATAAAGTCTGTTGTATCATATAAAGTCTGTTGTATCATAAATATCACATATAAAGTCTGTTGTATCGTATATATCACATATAAAGTCTGTTGTATCATATATATCACATATAAAGTCTGTTGTATCATATAAAGTCTGTTGTATCATATATATCACATATAAAGTCTGTTGTATCATATAAAGTCTGTTGTATCATATATATCACATATAAAGTCTGTTGTATCATATAAAGTCTGTTGTATCATATATATCACATATAAAGTCTGTTGTATCATATAAAGTCTGTTGTATTATATATATCACATATAAAGTCTGTTGTATCATATATATCACATATAAAGTCTGTTGTATCATATAAAGTCTGTTGTATCGTATATATCACATATAAAGTCTGTTGTATCATATATACACTACCGTTCAAAAGTTTGGGGTCATTTACTCATTCTTTATTTATTATTATTTTTATTTTTTTTCACATTTTATAATAATAGTAAAGTCATCAAAACTATGGAATAACAGAAATGAACATTTGGGAATTATGCTGTGACTAAACAACCCAAAACTGTGTTATATTTTAGCATCTTAAAAGTGGCCACACTTTGCCTAGAATTTGCAGACATGCACTCTTGATATTTTCTCAACCAACTTCTTGAGGTATCACCCTGGGATGCTTTTTAAACAGTATTGAAGGAGTTCCCATCTATATGCAGGGCACTTAGTGGATGTTTTTCTTAATTATTCGGTCATCCATTTCAAAAACATATTTTTTCTTTTAAATAAAATTTTAGTTTTGTAATTAAATAAATTAATATATTGGCACAATTATATTTTTGTCTCTAAAACTAATTTCAATCATTTAAGCAAATGTCTTCAGATCAAAAGATTTTTAAGATCATGAGACAAATTTCAGACAAGTGACCCCAAACTTTTGAACGGTAGTGTATCACATATAAAGTCTGTTATATCATATAAAGTCTTTTGTATCATATATATCACATATAAAGTCTGTTGTATCATATATATCACATATAAAGTCTGTTGTATCATATAAAGTCTGTTGTATCATATATATCACATATGAAGTCTTTTGTATCATATATATCACATATAAAGGCTGTTGTATCATATATATCACATATAAAGTCTGTTGTATCATATAAAGTCTGTTGTATCATATATATCAAATATAAAGTCTGTTGTATCATATATATCACATATAAAGTCTGTTGTATCATATAAAGTCTGTTGTATCATATAAAGTCTGTTGTATCATATATATCACATATAAAGTCTGTTGTATCATATATATCACATATAAAGTCTGTTGTATCATATAAAGTCTGTTGTATCATATATATCACATATAAAGTCTGTTGTATCATATATCACGTATAAAGTCTGTTGTATCATATAAAGTCTGTTGTATCATATATATATCACATATAAAGTCTGTTGTATCATATAAAGTCTGTTGTATCATATATATCACATATGAAGTCTGTTGTATCATATATATCACATATAAAGTCTGTTGTATCATATATATCACATATAAAGTCTGTTGTATCATATAAAGTCTGTTGTATCATATATATATCAAATATAAAGTCTGTTGTATCATATATATCACATATAAAGTCTGTTGTATCATATAAAGTCTGTTGTATCATATAAAGTCTGTTGTATCATATATATCACATATAAAGTCTGTTGTATCATATATATCACATATAAAGTCTGTTGTATCATATAAAGTCTGTTGTATCATATATATCACATATAAAGTCTGTTGTATCATATATCACGTATAAAGTCTGTTGTATCATATAAAGTCTGTTGTATCATATATATATCACATATAAAGTCTGTTGTATCATATATATATCACATATAAAGTCTGTTGTATCATATATGTCACAGATAAAGTCTGTTGTAGCATATAAAGTCTGTTGTATCATATAAAGTCTGTTGTATCATATATATAACATATAAAGTCTGTTGTATCATATAAAGTCTGTTGTATCATATATATCACATATAAAGTCTGTTGTATCATATAAAGTCTGTTGTATCATATATATCACATATAAAGTCTGTTGTATCATATAAAGTCTGTTGTATCATATATATCACATATAAAGTCTGTTGTATCATATAAAGTCTGTTGTATCATATATATCACATATAAAGTCTGTTCATATCACATATAAAGTCTGTTGTATCATATAAAGTCTGTTGTATCATATATATATCACATATAAAGTCTGTTGTATCATATATATCACATATAAAGTCTGTTGTATCATATAAAGTCTGTTGTATCATATATATATCACATATAAAGTCTGTTGTATCATATATATCACATATAAAGTCTGTTGTATTGTATATATCACATATAAAGTCTGTTGTATCATATATATCACATATAAAGTCTGTTGTATCATATAAAGTCTGTTGTATCATAAATATCACATATAAAGTCTGTTGTATCGTATATATCACATATAAAGTCTGTTGTATCATATATATCACATATAAAGTCTGTTGTATCATATAAAGTCTGTTGTATCATATATATCACATATAAAGTCTGTTGTATCATATAAAGTCTGTTGTATCATATATATCACATATAAAGTCTGTTGTATCATATAAAGTCTGTTGTATCATATATATCACATATAAAGTCTGTTCATATCACATATAAAGTCTGTTGTATCATATATATCACATATAAAGTCTGTTGTATCGTATAAAGTCTGTTGTATCATATATATCACATATAAAGTCTGTTGTATCATATAAAGTCTGTTGTATCATATAAAGTCTGTTGTAGCATATAAAGTCTGTTGTATCATATAAAGTCTGTTGTATCATATATATCACATGTAAAGTCTGTTGTATCATATAAAGTCTGTTGTATTATATATATCACATATAAAGTCTGTTGTATTATATAAAGTCTGTTGTATCATATATATCACATATAAAGTCTGTTGTATCATATAAAGTCTGTTGTAACATACACTCACCTAAAGGATTATTAGGAACACCATACTAATACTGTGTTTGACCCCCTTTCGCCTTCAGAACTGCCTTAATTCTATGTGGCATTGATTCAACAAGGTGCTGAAAGCATTCTTTAGAAATGTTGGCCCATATTGATAGGATAGCATCTTGCAGTTGATGGAGATTTGTGGGATGCACATCCAGGGCACGAAGCTCCCGTTCCACCACATCCCAAAGATGCTCTATTGGGTTGAGATCTGGTGACTGTGGGGGCCATTTTAGTACAGTGAACTCATTGTCATGTTCAAGAAACCAATTTGAAATGATTCGAGCTTTGTGACATGGTGCATTATCCTGCTGGAAGTAGCCATCAGAGGATGGGTTCATGGTGGCCATAAAGGGATGGACAATGCTCAGGTAGGCCGTGGGATTTAAACGATGCCCAATTGGCATTAAGGGGCCTAAAGTGTGCCAAGAAAACATCCCCCACACCATTACACCACCACCACCAGCCTGCACAGTGGTAACAAGGCATGATGGATCCATGTTCTCATTCTGTTTACGCCAAATTCTGACTCTACAATCTGAATGTCTCAACAGAAATCGAGACTCATCAGACCAGGCAACATTTTTCCAGTCTTCAACTGTCCAATTTTGGTGAGCTCTTGCAAATTGTAGCCTCTTTTTCCTATTTGTAGTGGAGATGAGTGGTACCCGGTGGGGTCTTCTGCTGTTGTAGCCCATCCGCCTCAAGGTTGTGCGTGTTGTGGCTTCACAAATGCTTTGCTGCATACCTCGGTTGTAACGAGTGGTTATTTCAGTCAAAGTTGCTCTTCTATCAGCTTGAATCAGTCGGCCCATTCTCCTCTGACCTCTAGCATCAACAAGGCATTTTCGCCCACAGGACTGCCGAATACTGGATGTTTTTCCCTCTTCACATCATTCTTTGTAAACCCTAGAAATGGCTGTGCGTGAAAATCCCAGTAACTGAGCAGATTGTGAAATACTCAGACCGGTCCGTCTGGCACCAACAACCATGCAACGCTCAAAATTGCTTAAATCACCTTTCTTTCCCATTCTGACATTCAGTTTGGAGTTCAGGAGATTGTCTTGACCAGGACCACACCCCTAAATGCATTGAAGCAACTGCCATGTGATTGGTTGATTAGATAATTGCATTAATGAGAAATTGAACAGGTGTTCCTAATAATCCTTTAGGTGAGTGTATATATCACATATAAAGTCTGTTGTATCATATAAAGTCTGTTGTAGCATATAAAGTCTGTTGTATCGTATATATCACATATAAAGTCTGTTGTATCATATAAAGTCTGTTGTATCATATATATCACATATAAAGTCTGTTGTATCATATATATCACATATAAAGTCTGTTGTATCATATAAAGTCTGTTGTATCATATATATCACATATAATGTCTGTTGTATCATATAAAGTCTGTTGTATCATATATATCACACAAGTCTGTTGTATCATATAAAGTCTGTTGTATCATATATATCACATATAAAGTCTGTTGTATCATATAAAGTCTGTTGTATCATATATATCACATATAAAGTCTGTTGTATCATATAAAGTCTGTTGTATTATATATATCACATATAAAGTCTGTTGTATCATATATATCACATATAAAGTCTGTTGTATCATATAAAGTCTGTTGTATTATATATATCACATATAAAGTCTGTTGTAGCATATAAAGTCTGTTGTATCATATAAAGTCTGTTGTATCATATATATCACATATAAAGTCTGTTGTATCATATATATCACATATAAAGTCTGTTGTATCATATAAAGTCTGTTGTATCATATATATCACATATAAAGTCTGTTGTATCATATAAAGTCTGTTGTATCATATATATCACATATAAAGTCTGTTGTATCATATATATCACATATAAAGTCTGTTGTATCACATATATCACATATAAAGTCTGTTGTATCATATAAAGTCTGTTGTATTATATATATCACATATAAAGTCTGTTGTATCATATAAAGTCTGTTGTATCATATATATCACATATAAAGTCTGTTGTATCATATAAAGTCTGTTGTATCGTATATAACACATATAAAGTCTGTTGTATCATATAAAGTCTGTTGTATCATATAAAGTCTGTTGTATCATATAAAGTCTGTTGTATCGTATATAACACATATAAAGTCTGTTGTATCATATAAAGTCTGTTGTATCATATAAAGTCTGTTGTATCGTATATATCACATATAAAGTCTGTTGTATCGTATATATCACATATAAAGTCTGTTGTATCATATATATCACATATAAAGTCTGTTGTATCATATAAAGTCTGTTGTATCATATATATCACATATAAAGTCTGTTCTATCATATAAAGTCTGTTGTATCATATATATCACATATAAAGTCTGTTGTATCATATAAAGTCTGTTGTATCATATATATCACATATAAAGTCTGTTGTATCATATAAAGTCTGTTGTATTATATATATCACATATAAAGTCTGTTGTATTATATAAAGTCTGTTGTATCATATATATATCACATATAAAGTCTGTTGTATCATATATATCACATATAAAGTCCGTTGTAGCATATAAAGTCTGTTGTATCATATAATGTCTGTTGTATCATATATATCACATATAAAGTCTGTTGTATCATATATATCACATATAAAGTCTGTTGTATCATATAAAGTCTGTTCATATCACATATAAAGTCTGTTGTATCATATATATCACATATAAAGTCTGTTGTATCATATAAAGTCTGTTGTATCATATATATCACATATAAAGTCTGTTGTATCGTATATATCACATATAAAGTCTGTTGTATCATATATATCACATATAAAGTCTGTTGTATCATATATATCACATATAAAGTCTGTTGTATCATATAAAGTCTGTTGTATCATATATATCACATATAAAGTCTGTTGTATCATATATATCACATATAAAGTCTGTTGTATCATATAAAGTCTGTTGTATCATATATATCACATATAAAGTCTGTTGTATCATATAAAGTCTGTTGTATCATATATATCACATATAAAGTCTGTTGTATCATATAAAGTCTGTTGTATCATATATATCACATATAAAGTCTGTTGTATCATATATATCACATATAAAGTCTGTTGTATCATATAAAGTCTGTTGTATCATATATATCACATATAAAGTCTGTTGTATCGTATATATCACATATAAAGTCTGTTGTATCATATAAAGTCTGTTGTATTATATATATCACATATAAAGTCTGTTGTATCATATATATCACATATAAAGTCTGTTGTATCATATAAAGTCTGTTGTATCGTATATATCACATATAAAGTCTGTTGTATCATATATACACTACCGTTCAAAAGTTTGGGGTCATTTACTCATTCTTTATTTATTATTATTTTTATTTTTTTTCACATTTTATAATAATAGTAAAGTCATCAAAACTATGGAATAACAGAAATGAACATTTGGGAATTATGCTGTGACTAAACAACCCAAAACTGTGTTATATTTTAGCATCTTAAAAGTGGCCACACTTTGCCTAGAATTTGCAGACATGCACTCTTGATATTTTCTCAACCAACTTCTTGAGGTATCACCCTGGGATGCTTTTTAAACAGTATTGAAGGAGTTCCCATCTATATGCAGGGCACTTAGTGGATGTTTTTCTTAATTATTCGGTCATCCATTTCAAAAACATATTTTTTCTTTTAAATAAAATTTTAGTTTTGTAATTAAATAAATTAATATATTGGCACAATTATATTTTTGTCTCTAAAACTAATTTCAATCATTTAAGCAAATGTCTTCAGATCAAAAGATTTTTAAGATCATGAGACAAATTTCAGACAAGTGACCCCAAACTTTTGAACGGTAGTGTATCACATATAAAGTCTGTTATATCATATAAAGTCTTTTGTATCATATATATCACATATAAAGTCTGTTGTATCATATATATCACATATAAAGTCTGTTGTATCATATAAAGTCTGTTGTATCATATATATCACATATGAAGTCTTTTGTATCATATATATCACATATAAAGGCTGTTGTATCATATATATCACATATAAAGTCTGTTGTATCATATATATCACATATAAAGTCTGTTGTATCATATAAAGTCTGTTGTATCATATATATCAAATATAAAGTCTGTTGTATCATATATATCACATATAAAGTCTGTTGTATCATATAAAGTCTGTTGTATCATATAAAGTCTGTTGTATCATATATATCACATATAAAGTCTGTTGTATCATATATATCACATATAAAGTCTGTTGTATCATATAAAGTCTGTTGTATCATAAATATCACATATAAAGTCTGTTGTATCATATATCACGTATAAAGTCTGTTGTATCATATAAAGTCTGTTGTATCATATATATATCACATATAAAGTCTGTTGTATCATATAAAGTCTGTTGTATCATATATATCACATATGAAGTCTTTTGTATCATATATATCACATATAAAGTCTGTTGTATCATATATATCACATATAAAGTCTGTTGTATCATATATATCACATATAAAGTCTGTTGTATCATATAAAGTCTGTTGTATCATATATATCAAATATAAAGTCTGTTGTATCATATATATCACATATAAAGTCTGTTGTATCATATAAAGTCTGTTGTATCATATAAAGTCTGTTGTATCATATATATCACATATAAAGTCTGTTGTATCATATATATCACATATAAAGTCTGTTGTATCATATAAAGTCTGTTGTATCATATATATCACATATAAAGTCTGTTGTATCATATATCACGTATAAAGTCTGTTGTATCATATAAAGTCTGTTGTATCATATATATATCACATATAAAGTCTGTTGTATCATATATGTCACAGATAAAGTCTGTTGTAGCATATAAAGTCTGTTGTATCATATAAAGTCTGTTGTATCATATATATAACATATAAAGTCTGTTGTATCATATAAAGTCTGTTGTATCATATATATCACATATAAAGTCTGTTGTATCATATAAAGTCTGTTGTATCATATATATCACATATAAAGTCTGTTGTATCATATAAAGTCTGTTGTATCATATATATCACATATAAAGTCTGTTGTATCATATAAAGTCTGTTGTATCATATATATCACATATAAAGTCTGTTCATATCACATATAAAGTCTGTTGTATCATATAAAGTCTGTTGTATCATATATATATCACATATAAAGTCTGTTGTATCATATATATCACATATAAAGTCTGTTGTATCATATAAAGTCTGTTGTATCATATATATATCACATATAAAGTCTGTTGTATCATATATATCACATATAAAGTCTGTTGTATCGTATATATCACATATAAAGTCTGTTGTATCATATATATCACATATAAAGTCTGTTGTATCATATAAAGTCTGTTGTATCATAAATATCACATATAAAGTCTGTTGTATCGTATATATCACATATAAAGTCTGTTGTATCATATATATCACATATAAAGTCTGTTGTATCATATAAAGTCTGTTGTATCATATATATCACATATAAAGTCTGTTGTATCATATAAAGTCTGTTGTATCATATATATCACATATAAAGTCTGTTGTATCATATAAAGTCTGTTGTATCATATATATCACATATAAAGTCTGTTCATATCACATATAAAGTCTGTTGTATCATATATATCACATATAAAGTCTGTTGTATCGTATAAAGTCTGTTGTATCATATATATCACATATAAAGTCTGTTATATCATATATATCACATGTAAAGTCTGTTGTATCATATAAAGTCTGTTGTATCCTATATATCACATATAAAGTCTGTTGTATCGTATATATCACATATAAAGTCTGTTGTATCATATAAAGTCTGTTGTATCATATATATCACATATAAAGTCTGTTGTATCATATAAAGTCTGTTGTATCATATATATATCACATATAAAGTCTGTTGTATCATATATATCACATATAAAGTCTGTTGTATCGTATATATCACATATAAAGTCTGTTGTATCATATATATCACATATAAAGTCTGTTGTATCATATAAAGTCTGTTGTATCATAAATATCACATATAAAGTCTGTTGTATCGTATATATCACATATAAAGTCTGTTGTATCATATATATCACATATAAAGTCTGTTGTATCATATAAAGTCTGTTGTATCATATATATCACATATAAAGTCTGTTGTATCATATAAAGTCTGTTGTATCATATATATCACATATAAAGTCTGTTGTATCATATAAAGTCTGTTGTATCATATATATCACATATAAAGTCTGTTGTATCATATAAAGTCTGTTGTATTATATATATCACATATAAAGTCTGTTGTATCATATATATCACATATAAAGTCTGTTGTATCATATAAAGTCTGTTGTATCGTATATATCACATATAAAGTCTGTTGTATCATATATACACTACCGTTCAAAAGTTTGGGGTCATTTACTCATTCTTTATTTATTATTATTTTTATTTTTTTTCACATTTTATAATAATAGTAAAGTCATCAAAACTATGGAATAACAGAAATGAACATTTGGGAATTATGCTGTGACTAAACAACCCAAAACTGTGTTATATTTTAGCATCTTAAAAGTGGCCACACTTTGCCTAGAATTTGCAGACATGCACTCTTGATATTTTCTCAACCAACTTCTTGAGGTATCACCCTGGGATGCTTTTTAAACAGTATTGAAGGAGTTCCCATCTATATGCAGGGCACTTAGTGGATGTTTTTCTTAATTATTCGGTCATCCATTTCAAAAACATATTTTTTCTTTTAAATAAAATTTTAGTTTTGTAATTAAATAAATTAATATATTGGCACAATTATATTTTTGTCTCTAAAACTAATTTCAATCATTTAAGCAAATGTCTTCAGATCAAAAGATTTTTAAGATCATGAGACAAATTTCAGACAAGTGACCCCAAACTTTTGAACGGTAGTGTATCACATATAAAGTCTGTTATATCATATAAAGTCTTTTGTATCATATATATCACATATAAAGTCTGTTGTATCATATATATCACATATAAAGTCTGTTGTATCATATAAAGTCTGTTGTATCATATATATCACATATGAAGTCTTTTGTATCATATATATCACATATAAAGGCTGTTGTATCATATATATCACATATAAAGTCTGTTGTATCATATATATCACATATAAAGTCTGTTGTATCATATAAAGTCTGTTGTATCATATATATCAAATATAAAGTCTGTTGTATCATATATATCACATATAAAGTCTGTTGTATCATATAAAGTCTGTTGTATCATATAAAGTCTGTTGTATCATATATATCACATATAAAGTCTGTTGTATCATATATATCACATATAAAGTCTGTTGTATCATATAAAGTCTGTTGTATCATATATATCACATATAAAGTCTGTTGTATCATATATCACGTATAAAGTCTGTTGTATCATATAAAGTCTGTTGTATCATATATATATCACATATAAAGTCTGTTGTATCATATAAAGTCTGTTGTATCATATATATCACATATGAAGTCTTTTGTATCATATATATCACATATAAAGTCTGTTGTATCATATATATCACATATAAAGTCTGTTGTATCATATATATCACATATAAAGTCTGTTGTATCATATAAAGTCTGTTGTATCATATATATCAAATATAAAGTCTGTTGTATCATATATATCACATATAAAGTCTGTTGTATCATATAAAGTCTGTTGTATCATATAAAGTCTGTTGTATCATATATATCACATATAAAGTCTGTTGTATCATATATATCACATATAAAGTCTGTTGTATCATATAAAGTCTGTTGTATCATATATATCACATATAAAGTCTGTTGTATCATATATCACGTATAAAGTCTGTTGTATCATATAAAGTCTGTTGTATCATATATATATCACATATAAAGTCTGTTGTATCATATATATATCACATATAAAGTCTGTTGTATCATATATGTCACAGATAAAGTCTGTTGTAGCATATAAAGTCTGTTGTATCATATAAAGTCTGTTGTATCATATATATAACATATAAAGTCTGTTGTATCATATAAAGTCTGTTGTATCATATATATCACATATAAAGTCTGTTGTATCATATAAAGTCTGTTGTATCATATATATCACATATAAAGTCTGTTGTATCATATAAAGTCTGTTGTATCATATATATCACATATAAAGTCTGTTGTATCATATAAAGTCTGTTGTATCATATATATCACATATAAAGTCTGTTCATATCACATATAAAGTCTGTTGTATCATATAAAGTCTGTTGTATCATATATATATCACATATAAAGTCTGTTGTATCATATATATCACATATAAAGTCTGTTGTATCATATAAAGTCTGTTGTATCATATATATATCACATATAAAGTCTGTTGTATCATATATATCACATATAAAGTCTGTTGTATCGTATATATCACATATAAAGTCTGTTGTATCATATATATCACATATAAAGTCTGTTGTATCATATAAAGTCTGTTGTATCATAAATATCACATATAAAGTCTGTTGTATCGTATATATCACATATAAAGTCTGTTGTATCATATATATCACATATAAAGTCTGTTGTATCATATAAAGTCTGTTGTATCATATATATCACATATAAAGTCTGTTGTATCATATAAAGTCTGTTGTATCATATATATCACATATAAAGTCTGTTGTATCATATAAAGTCTGTTGTATCATATATATCACATATAAAGTCTGTTCATATCACATATAAAGTCTGTTGTATCATATATATCACATATAAAGTCTGTTGTATCGTATAAAGTCTGTTGTATCATATATATCACATATAAAGTCTGTTATATCATATATATCACATGTAAAGTCTGTTGTATCATATAAAGTCTGTTGTATCCTATATATCACATATAAAGTCTGTTGTATCGTATATATCACATATAAAGTCTGTTGTATCATATAAAGTCTGTTGTATCATATATATCACATATAAAGTCTGTTGTATCATATAAAGTCTGTTGTATCATATATATATCACATATAAAGTCTGTTGTATCATATATATCACATATAAAGTCTGTTGTATCGTATATATCACATATAAAGTCTGTTGTATCATATATATCACATATAAAGTCTGTTGTATCATATAAAGTCTGTTGTATCATAAATATCACATATAAAGTCTGTTGTATCGTATATATCACATATAAAGTCTGTTGTATCATATATATCACATATAAAGTCTGTTGTATCATATAAAGTCTGTTGTATCATATATATCACATATAAAGTCTGTTGTATCATATAAAGTCTGTTGTATCATATATATCACATATAAAGTCTGTTGTATCATATAAAGTCTGTTGTATCATATATATCACATATAAAGTCTGTTGTATCATATAAAGTCTGTTGTATTATATATATCACATATAAAGTCTGTTGTATCATATATATCACATATAAAGTCTGTTGTATCATATAAAGTCTGTTGTATCGTATATATCACATATAAAGTCTGTTGTATCATATATACACTACCGTTCAAAAGTTTGGGGTCATTTACTCATTCTTTATTTATTATTATTTTTATTTTTTTTCACATTTTATAATAATAGTAAAGTCATCAAAACTATGGAATAACAGAAATGAACATTTGGGAATTATGCTGTGACTAAACAACCCAAAACTGTGTTATATTTTAGCATCTTAAAAGTGGCCACACTTTGCCTAGAATTTGCAGACATGCACTCTTGATATTTTCTCAACCAACTTCTTGAGGTATCACCCTGGGATGCTTTTTAAACAGTATTGAAGGAGTTCCCATCTATATGCAGGGCACTTAGTGGATGTTTTTCTTAATTATTCGGTCATCCATTTCAAAAACATATTTTTTCTTTTAAATAAAATTTTAGTTTTGTAATTAAATAAATTAATATATTGGCACAATTATATTTTTGTCTCTAAAACTAATTTCAATCATTTAAGCAAATGTCTTCAGATCAAAAGATTTTTAAGATCATGAGACAAATTTCAGACAAGTGACCCCAAACTTTTGAACGGTAGTGTATCACATATAAAGTCTGTTATATCATATAAAGTCTTTTGTATCATATATATCACATATAAAGTCTGTTGTATCATATATATCACATATAAAGTCTGTTGTATCATATAAAGTCTGTTGTATCATATATATCACATATGAAGTCTTTTGTATCATATATATCACATATAAAGGCTGTTGTATCATATATATCACATATAAAGTCTGTTGTATCATATAAAGTCTGTTGTATCATATATATCAAATATAAAGTCTGTTGTATCATATATATCACATATAAAGTCTGTTGTATCATATAAAGTCTGTTGTATCATATAAAGTCTGTTGTATCATATATATCACATATAAAGTCTGTTGTATCATATATATCACATATAAAGTCTGTTGTATCATATAAAGTCTGTTGTATCATATATATCACATATAAAGTCTGTTGTATCATATATCACGTATAAAGTCTGTTGTATCATATAAAGTCTGTTGTATCATATATATATCACATATAAAGTCTGTTGTATCATATAAAGTCTGTTGTATCATATATATCACATATGAAGTCTGTTGTATCATATATATCACATATAAAGTCTGTTGTATCATATATATCACATATAAAGTCTGTTGTATCATATAAAGTCTGTTGTATCATATATATATCAAATATAAAGTCTGTTGTATCATATATATCACATATAAAGTCTGTTGTATCATATAAAGTCTGTTGTATCATATAAAGTCTGTTGTATCATATATATCACATATAAAGTCTGTTGTATCATATATATCACATATAAAGTCTGTTGTATCATATAAAGTCTGTTGTATCATATATATCACATATAAAGTCTGTTGTATCATATATCACGTATAAAGTCTGTTGTATCATATAAAGTCTGTTGTATCATATATATATCACATATAAAGTCTGTTGTATCATATATATATCACATATAAAGTCTGTTGTATCATATATGTCACAGATAAAGTCTGTTGTAGCATATAAAGTCTGTTGTATCATATAAAGTCTGTTGTATCATATATATAACATATAAAGTCTGTTGTATCATATAAAGTCTGTTGTATCATATATATCACATATAAAGTCTGTTGTATCATATAAAGTCTGTTGTATCATATATATCACATATAAAGTCTGTTGTATCATATAAAGTCTGTTGTATCATATATATCACATATAAAGTCTGTTGTATCATATAAAGTCTGTTGTATCATATATATCACATATAAAGTCTGTTCATATCACATATAAAGTCTGTTGTATCATATAAAGTCTGTTGTATCATATATATATCACATATAAAGTCTGTTGTATCATATATATCACATATAAAGTCTGTTGTATCATATAAAGTCTGTTGTATCATATATATATCACATATAAAGTCTGTTGTATCATATATATCACATATAAAGTCTGTTGTATTGTATATATCACATATAAAGTCTGTTGTATCATATATATCACATATAAAGTCTGTTGTATCATATAAAGTCTGTTGTATCATAAATATCACATATAAAGTCTGTTGTATCGTATATATCACATATAAAGTCTGTTGTATCATATATATCACATATAAAGTCTGTTGTATCATATAAAGTCTGTTGTATCATATATATCACATATAAAGTCTGTTGTATCATATAAAGTCTGTTGTATCATATATATCACATATAAAGTCTGTTGTATCATATAAAGTCTGTTGTATCATATATATCACATATAAAGTCTGTTCATATCACATATAAAGTCTGTTGTATCATATATATCACATATAAAGTCTGTTGTATCGTATAAAGTCTGTTGTATCATATATATCACATATAAAGTCTGTTATATCATATATATCACATGTAAAGTCTGTTGTATCATATAAAGTCTGTTGTATCCTATATATCACATATAAAGTCTGTTGTATCGTATATATCACATATAAAGTCTGTTGTATCATATAAAGTCTGTTGTATCATATATATCACATATAAAGTCTGTTATATCATATATATCACATGTAAAGTCTGTTGTATCATATAAAGTCTGTTGTATTATATATATCACATATAAAGTCTGTTGTATCATATATATCACATATAAAGTCTGTTGTATCATATAAAGTCTGTTGTATCATATATATCACATATAAAGTCTGTTGTATCATATAAAGTCTGTTGTATTTTATATATATCACATATAAAGTCTGTTGTATTATATAAAGTCTGTTGTATCATATATATATCACATATAAAGTCTGCTGTATCATATATATCACATATAAAGTCCGTTGTAGCATATAAAGTCTGTTGTATCATATATATCACATATAAAGTCTGTTGTATCATATATATCACATATAAAGTCTGTTGTATTTTATATATATCACATATAAAGTCTATTGTATAATATAAAGTCTGTTGTATCATATATATATCACATATAAAGTCTGTTGTATCATATATATCACATATAAAGTCCGTTGTAGCATATAAAGTCTGTTCTATCATATATATCACATATAAAGTCTGTTGTATCATATATATCACATATAAAGTCTGTTGTATCATATAAAGTCTGTTGTATCATATATATATCACATATAAAGTCTGTTGTATCATATATATCACATATAAAGTCTGTTGTATCATATAAAGTCTGTTGTATCATATATATATCACATATAAAGTCTGTTGTATCATATATATCACATATAAAGTCTGTTGTATTGTATATATCACATATAAAGTCTGTTGTATCATATATATCACATATAAAGTCTGTTGTATCATATAAAGTCTGTTGTATCATAAATATCACATATAAAGTCTGTTGTATCGTATATATCACATATAAAGTCTGTTGTATCATATATATCACATATAAAGTCTGTTGTATCATATAAAGTCTGTTGTATCATATATATCACATATAAAGTCTGTTGTATCATATAAAGTCTGTTGTATCATATATATCACATATAAAGTCTGTTGTATCATATAAAGTCTGTTGTATCATATATATCACATATAAAGTCTGTTCATATCACATATAAAGTCTGTTGTATCATATATATCACATATAAAGTCTGTTGTATCGTATAAAGTCTGTTGTATCATATATATCACATATAAAGTCTGTTATATCATATATATCACATGTAAAGTCTGTTGTATCATATAAAGTCTGTTGTATCCTATATATCACATATAAAGTCTGTTGTATCGTATATATCACATATAAAGTCTGTTGTATCATATAAAGTCTGTTGTATCATATATATCACATATAAAGTCTGTTATATCATATATATCACATGTAAAGTCTGTTGTATCATATAAAGTCTGTTGTATTATATATATCACATATAAAGTCTGTTGTATCATATATATCACATATAAAGTCTGTTGTATCATATAAAGTCTGTTGTATCATATATATCACATATAAAGTCTGTTGTATCATATATATCACATATAAAGTCTGTTGTATCATATAAAGTCTGTTGTATTTTATATATATCACATATAAAGTCTGTTGTATTATATAAAGTCTGTTGTATCATATATATATCACATATAAAGTCTGCTGTATCATATATATCACATATAAAGTCCGTTGTAGCATATAAAGTCTGTTGTATCATATATATCACATATAAAGTCTGTTGTATCATATATATCACATATAAAGTCTGTTGTATTTTATATATATCACATATAAAGTCTATTGTATAATATAAAGTCTGTTGTATCATATATATATCACATATAAAGTCTGTTGTATCATATATATCACATATAAAGTCCGTTGTAGCATATAAAGTCTGTTCTATCATATATATCACATATAAAGTCTGTTGTATCATATATATCACATATAAAGTCTGTTGTATCATATAAAGTCTGTTGTATCATATATAACACATATAAAGTCTGTTGTATCATATTACGTCTGTTGTATCGTATATATCACATATAAAGTCTGTTGTATCATATATCATATATAAAGTCTGTTGTATCATATAAAGTCTGTTGTATCATATATATATCACATATAAAGTCTGTTGTATCATATATATCACATATAAAGCCTGTTGTATCATATATGTCACATATAAAGTCTGTTGTAGCATATAAAGTCTGTTGGATCATATAAAGTCTGTTGTATCATATATATCACATATAAAGTCTGTTGTATCATATAAAGTCTGTTGTATCATATATATCACATATAAAGTCTGTTGTATCATATAAAGTCTGTTGTATTGTATATATCACATATAAAGTCTGTTGTATCATATAAAGTCTGTTGTATCATATATATCACATATAAAGTCTGTTGTATCATATAAAGTCTGTTGTATCATATATATCACATATAAAGTCTGTTGTATCATATAAAGTCTGTTGTATCATATATATCACATATAAAGTCTGTTGTATCATATATATCACATATAAAGTCTGTTGTATCATATATATCACATATAAAGTCCGTTGTAGCATATAAAGTCTGTTCTATCATATATATCACATATAAAGTCTGTTGTATCATATATATCACATATAAAGTCTGTTGTATCATATAAAGTCTGTTGTATCATATATAACACATATAAAGTCTGTTGTATCATATTACGTCTGTTGTATCGTATATATCACATATAAAGTCTGTTGTATCATATATCATATATAAAGTCTGTTGTATCATATAAAGTCTGTTGTATCATATATATATCACATATAAAGTCTGTTGTATCATATATATCACATATAAAGTCTGTTGTATCATATATGTCACATATAAAGTCTGTTGTAGCATATAAAGTCTGTTGGATCATATAAAGTCTGTTGTATCATATATATCACATATAAAGTCTGTTGTATCATATAAAGTCTGTTGTATCATATATATCACATATAAAGTCTGTTGTATCATATAAAGTCTGTTGTATTGTATATATCACATATAAAGTCTGTTGTATCATATATATCACATATAAAGTCTGTTGTAGCATATAAAGTCTGTTGTATCATATAAAGTCTGTTGTATCATATATATCACATATAAAGTCTGTTGTATCATATAAAGTCTGTTGTATCATATATATCACATATAAAGTCTGTTGTATCATATAAAGTCTGTTGTATCATATATATCACATATAAAGTCTGTTGTATCATATAAAGTCTGTTGTAATATATATATCACATATAAAGTCTGTTGTATCATATAAAGTCTGTTGTATCATATATATCACATATAAAGTCTGTTGTATCATATAAAGTCTGTTGTATCATATATATCACATATAAAGTCTGTTGTATCATATATCACGTATAAAGTCTGTTGTATCATATAAAGTCTGTTGTATCATATATATATAACATATAAAGTCTGTTGTATCATATATATATCACATATAAAGTCTGTTGTATCATATATGTCACAGATAAAGTCTGTTGTAGCATATAAAGTCTGTTGTATCATATAAAGTCTGTAGTATCATATATATAACATATAAAGTCTGTTGTATCATATAAAGTCTGTTGTATCATATATATCACATATAAAGTCTGTTGTATCATATAAAGTCTGTTGTATCATATATATCACATATAAAGTCTGTTGTAGCATATAAAGTCTGTTGTATCATATAAAGTCTGTAGTATCATATATATAACATATAAAGTCTGTTGTATCATATAAAGTCTGTTGTATCGTATATATCACATATAAAGTCTGTTGTATCATATAAAGTCTGTTGTATCATATATATCACATATAAAGTCTGTTGTATCGTATATATCACATATAAAGTCTGTTGTATCATATATATCACATATAAAGTCTGTTGTATCATATAAAGTCTGTTGTATTATATATATCACATATAAAGTCTGTTGTAGCATATAAAGTCTGTTGAATCATATAAAGTCTGTTGTATCATATATATCACATATAAAGTCTGTTGTATCATATAAAGTCTGTTGTATCATATATATCACATATAAAGTCTGTTGTATCATATAAAGTCTGTTGTATCATATATATCACATATAAAGTCTGTTGTATCATATAAAGTCTGTTGTATCATATATATCACATATAAAGTCTGTTGTATTATATAAAGTCTGTTGTATCATATATATATCACATATAAAGTCTGTTGTATCATATATATCACATATAAAGTCCGTTGTAGCATATAAAGTCTGTTGTATCATATATATCACATATAAAGTCTGTTGTATTTTATATATATCACATATAAAGTCTGTTGTATTATATAAAGTCTGTTGTATCATATATATATCACATATAAAGTCTGTTGTATCATATATATCACATATAAAGTCCGTTGTAGCATATAAAGTCTGTTCTATCATATATATCACAAAGTCTGTTGTATCATATATAACACATATAAAGTCTGTTGTATCATATTACGTCTGTTGTATCGTATATATCACATATAAAGTCTGTTGTATCATATATCATATATAAAGTCTGTTGTATCATATAAAGTCTGTTGTATCATATATATATCACATATAAAGTCTGTTGTATCATATATATCACATATAAAGTCTGTTGTATCGTATATATCACATATAAAGTCTGTTGTATCATATATATCACATATAAAGTCTGTTGTATCATATAAAGTCTGTTGTATTTTATATATATATCACATATAAAGTCTGTTGTATTATATAAAGTCTGTTGTATCATATATATATCACATATAAAGTCTGTTGTATCATATATATCACATATAAAGTCCGTTGTAGCATATAAAGTCTGTTGTATCATATATATCACATATAAAGTCTGTTGTATTTTATATATATCACATATAAAGTCTGTTGTATTATATAAAGTCTGTTGTATCATATATATATCACATATAAAGTCTGTTGTATCATATATATCACATATAAAGTCCGTTGTAGCATATAAAGTCTGTTCTATCATATATATCACATATAAAGTCTGTTGTATCATATATATCACATATAAAGTCTGTTGTATCATATAAAGTCTGTTGTATCATATATAACACATATAAAGTCTGTTGTATCATATTACGTCTGTTGTATCGTATATATCACATATAAAGTCTGTTGTATCATATATCATATATAAAGTCTGTTGTATCATATAAAGTCTGTTGTATCATATATATATCACATATAAAGTCTGTTGTATCATATATATCACATATAAAGTCTGTTGTATCGTATATATCACATATAAAGTCTGTTGTATCATATATATCACATATAAAGTCTGTTGTATCATATAAAGTCTGTTGTATCATATATATCACATATAAAGTCTGTTGTATCGTATATATCACATATAAAGTCTGTTGTATCATATATATCACATATAAAATCTGTTGTATCATATAAAGTCTGTTGTATCATATATATCACATATAAAGTCTGTTGTATCATATAAAGTCTGTTGTATCATATATATCACATATAAAGTCTGTTCATATCACATATAAAGTCTGTTGTATCATATATATCACATATAAAGTCTGTTGTATCGTATAAAGTCTGTTGTATCATATATATCACATATAAAGTCTGTTATATCATATATATCACATGTAAAGTCTGTTGTATCATATAAAGTCTGTTGTATCCTATATATCACATATAAAGTCTGTTGTATCGTATATATCACATATAAAGTCTGTTGTATCATGTAAAGTCTGTTGTATCATATATATCACATATAAAGTCTGTTGTATCATATAAAGTCTGTTGTATCATATATATCACATGTAAAGTCTGTTGTATCATATAAAGTCTGTTGTATCGTATATATCACATATAAAGTCTGTTGTATCATATATATCACATATAAAGTCTGTTGTATCATATATATCACATATAAAGTCTGTTGTATCATATAAAGTCTGTTGTATTATATATATCACATATAAAGTCTGTTGTATCATATATATCACATATAAAGTCTGTTGTAGCATATAAAGTCTGTTGTATCATATAAAGTCTGTTGTATCATATATATCACATATAAAGTCTGTTGTATCATATAAAGTCTGTTGTATCATATATATCACATATAAAGTCTGTTGTATCATATAAAGTCTGTTGTATCATATATATCACATATAAAGTCTGTTGTATCATATAAAGTCTGTTGTATCATATATATCACATATAAAGTCTGCTGTATCATATATATCACATATAAAGTCCGTTGTAGCATATAAAGTCTGTTGTATCATATATATCACATATAAAGTCTGTTGTATCATATATATCACATATAAAGTCTGTTGTATTTTATATATATCACAAATAAAGTCTGTTGTATAATATAAAGTCTGTTGTATCATATATATATCACATATAAAGTCTGTTGTATCATATATATCACATATAAAGTCCGTTGTAGCATATAAAGTCTGTTCTATCATATATATCACATATAAAGTCTGTTGTATCATATATATCACATATAAAGTCTGTTGTATCATATAAAGTCTGTTGTATCATATATAACACATATAAAGTCTGTTGTATCATATTACGTCTGTTGTATCGTATATATCACATATAAAGTCTGTTGTATCATATATCATATATAAAGTCTGTTGTATCATATAAAGTCTGTCGTATCATATATATATCACATATAAAGTCTGTTGTATCATATATATCACATATAAAGTCTGTTGTATCATATAAAGTCTGTTGTATTTTATATATATATCACATATAAAGTCTGTTGTATTATATAAAGTCTGTTGTATCATATGTATATCACATATAAAGTCTGTTGTATCATATATATCACATATAAAGTCCGTTGTAGCATATAAAGTCTGTTGTATCATATATATCACATATAAAGTCTGTTGTATTTTATATATATCACATATAAAGTCTGTTGTATTATATAAAGTCTGTTGTATCATATATATATCACATATAAAGTCTGTTGTATCATATATATCACATATAAAGTCCGTTGTAGCATATAAAGTCTGTTCTATCATATATATCACATATAAAGTCTGTTGTATCATATATATCACATATAAAGTCTGTTGTATCATATAAAGTCTGTTGTATCATATATAACACATATAAAGTCTGTTGTATCATATTACGTCTGTTGTATCGTATATATCACATATAAAGTCTGTTGTATCATATATCATATATAAAGTCTGTTGTATCATATAAAGTCTGTTGTATCATATATATATCACATATAAAGTCTGTTGTATCATATATATCACATATAAAGTCTGTTGTATCGTATATATCACATATAAAGTCTGTTGTATCATATATATAACATATAAAGTCTGTTGTATCATATAAAGTCTGTTGTATCATATATATCACATATAAAGTCTGTTGTATCGTATATATCACATATAAAGTCTGTTGTATCATATATATCACATATAAAGTCTGTTGTATCATATAAAGTCTGTTGTATCATATATATCACATATAAAGTCTGTTGTATCATATAAAGTCTGTTGTATCATATATATCACATATAAAGTCTGTTCATATCACATATAAAGTCTGTTGTATCATATATATCACATATAAAGTCTGTTGTATCGTATAAAGTCTGTTGTATCATATATATCACATATAAAGTCTGTTATATCATATATATCACATGTAAAGTCTGTTGTATCATATAAAGTCTGTTGTATCCTATATATCACATATAAAGTCTGTTGTATCGTATATATCACATATAAAGTCTGTTGTATCATATAAAGTCTGTTGTATCATATATATCACATATAAAGTCTGTTGTATCATATATATCACATGTAAAGTCTGTTGTATCATATAAAGTCTGTTGTATCGTATATATCACATATAAAGTCTGTTGTATCATATATATCACATATAAAGTCTGTTGTATCATATAAAGTCTGTTGTATTATATATATCACATATAAAGTCTGTTGTATCATATATATCACATATAAAGTCTGTTGTAGCATATAAAGTCTGTTGTATCATATAAAGTCTGTTGTATCATATATATCACATATAAAGTCTGTTGTATCATATAAAGTCTGTTGTATCATATATATCACATATAAAGTCTGTTGTATCATATAAAGTCTGTTGTATCATATATATCACATATAAAGTCTGTTGTATCATATAAAGTCTGTTGTATTTTATATATATCACATATAAAGTCTGTTGTATTATATAAAGTCTGTTGTATCATATATATATCACATATAAAGTCTGCTGTATCATATATATCACATATAAAGTCCGTTGTAGCATATAAAGTCTGTTGTATCATATATATCACATATAAAGTCTGTTGTATCATATATATCACATATAAAGTCTGTTGTATTTTATATATATCACATATAAAGTCTGTTGTATAATATAAAGTCTGTTGTATCATATATACAGTCAAGCCCGAAATTATTCATACCCCTGGCAAATTCTGACTTAAAGTTACTTTTATTCAACCAACAAGTTTTTTCTTGATTAGAAATAATACAGGAGTCTCCCAGAAGATAATAAGACGATGTACAAGAGGCATCATTGTGGAAAAAAATATTACTCATTTTTTATTTACATTTTAACAAAAAGTGGCATGTCCAAAATTATTCATACCCGTCTCAATAATCAATAGAAAAGCCTTTATTGGCTATTACAGCAATCAAACGCTTGCTATAATTGCTGACCAGCTTTTTGCATGTCTCCACTGGTATTTTTGCCTATTCATCTTTAGCGATGAGCTCCAACTCTTTCAGGTTGGAGGGTCTCCTTGCCATCACCCTGATCTTTAGCTCCCTCCACAGATTCTCAATGGGATTTAAGTCAGGACTCTGGCTGGGCCACTGCAAAACGTTAATGTTTTTGTCTGCTAACCATTTCGTCACCACTTTTGCTGTGTGTTTTGGGTCGTTGTCGTGCTGAAATGTCCACTGGTCTCCGAGGCCAAGTTTCTCTGCAGACTGCCTGATGTTGTTGCTGAGAATTTTGATGTATTGCTCCTTTTTCATGGTGCCGTTTACTGTGATTAGGTTCCCTGGTCCACTGGCTGAAAAACAACCCCAAAACATTAGGTTCCCACCACCATGTTTGACAGTTGGGATGGTGTTCTTAGGGTTGAAGGCTTCTCCTTTTTTACGCCAAATGAAGGCTACATCATTGTGGCCAAACAATTCAATTTTTGTTTCATCTGACCATAAAACAGAAGACCAGAAGTCTTCTTCTTTGTCCAGATGAGCATTTGCAAAGGCCAAGCGGGCTTTTGTGTGCCTTATCTGGAGAAGTGGTGTCCTCCTTGGTCTGCGTCCATTGAACCCAGCGGTGTGCAGTGTCCGTTGGACTGTCTGCCTTGAGATGTTGCCACCAGCAGAGCCCAGATTCATCAGGATGGCCTTGGTGGTGATCCTTGGACTCTTTTTTACCTCTCTCACTATCCTCCTGGCCAGCACAGGTGTCACTTTTGGCTTCCGACCACGTCCTCTGAGATTTTTCACAGTGTGGAACGTCTTGTATTTTTTAATAATACTTTGCACTGTAGCCACTGGAACTTCAAAACATTTAGATATGGTCTTATAGCCCTTTCCTGACTTGTGAGCAGCCACAATGCGCAGCCGCAGGTCCTCACTGAGCTCCTTTGTCTTAGCCATGACTGTCCACAAACCAACAGCAGAGAGCTTCTGTTTTTCACCTGTTGAGTTGATTAAAACAGCTGTTCCAAATGAATCAGGGTAATTAGGATGCTTTAGAATAGCTTGGGATATTTGGAATGGTATAGATCTTTGGATTTTCCCATAGACTGTGACAGTTTGCAAAGGGTATGAATAATTTTGGACATGCCACTTTTCGTTAAAATGTAAATAAAAGATGAGTAATATTTTTTTCCACAATGATGCCTCTTGTACATCGTCTTATTATCTTCTGGGAGACTCCTGTATTATTTCTAATCAAGAAAAAACTTGTTGGTTGAATAAAAGTAACTTTAAGTCAGAATTTGCCAGGGGTATGAATAATTTCGTGCTTGACTGTATATCACATATAAAGTCTGTTGTATCATATATATCACATATAAAGTCCGTTGTAGCATATAAAGTCTGTTGTATCATATATATCACATATAAAGTCTGTTTTATCGTATATATCACATATAAAGTCTGTTGTATCGTATATATCACATATAAAGTCTGTTGTATCATATATATCACATATAAAGTCTGTTGTATTTTATATATATCACATATAAAGTCTGTTGTATAATATAAAGTCTGTTGTATCATATATATATCACATATAAAGTCTGTTGTATCATATATATCACATATAAAGTCTGTTGTATCATATAAAGTCTGTTGTATCATATATAACACATATAAAGTCTGTTGTATCATATTACGTCTGTTGTATCGTATATATCACATATAAAGTCTGTTGTATCATATATCATATATAAAGTCTGTTGTATCATATAAAGTCTGTTGTATCATATATATCACATATAAAGTCTGTTTTATCGTATATATCACATATAAAGTCTGTTGTATCGTATATATCACATATAAAGTCTGTTGTATCATATAAAGTCTGTTGTATCATATATATCACATATAAAGTCTGTTGTATCGTATATATCACATATAAAGTCTGTTGTATCATATAAAGTCTGTTGTATCATATATATCACATATAAAGTCTGTTGTATCATATAAAGTCTGTTGTATCATATATATCACATATAAAGTCTGTTGTATCATATATATCACATATAAAGTCTGTTGTATCATATAAAGTCTGTTGTATCATATATATCACATATAAAGTCTGTTGTATCATATATATCACATATAAAGTCTGTTGTATCATATAAAGTCTGTTGTATCATATATATCACATATAAAGTCTGTTGTATCATATAAAGTCTGTTGTATCATATATATCACATATAAAGTCTGTTGTATCATATATATCACATATAAAGTCTGTTGTATCATATAAAGTCTGTTGTATCATATATATCACATATAAAGTCTGTTGTATCATATAAAGTCTGTTGTATCATATATATCACATATAAAGTCTGTTGTATCATATATATCACATATAAAGTCTGTTGTATCATATAAAGTCTGTTGTATCATAT
The DNA here is from genome assembly GCA_032164185.1 of Moxostoma hubbsi. NCBI lineage: Eukaryota > Metazoa > Chordata > Actinopteri > Cypriniformes > Catostomidae > Moxostoma > Moxostoma hubbsi. The sequence continues at coordinate 60,558,402 of JAVLUX010000003.1, forward strand.
ATATCACATATAAAGTCTGTTGTATCATATATATCACATATAAAGTCTGTTCTATCGTATATATCACATATAAAGTCTGTTGTATCATATAAAGTCTGTTTTATCATTTATATCACATATAAAGTCTGTTGTATCGTATATATCACATATAAAGTCTGTTGTATCATATATATCACATATAAAGTCTGTTCTATCATATATATCACATATAAAGTCTGTTGTATCGTATATATCACATATAAAGTCTGTTGTATCATATAAAGTCTGTTGTATCATATATATCACATATAAAGTCTGTTGTATCATATATATCACATATAAAGTCTGTTGTATCATATAAAGTCTGTTGTATCATATATATCACATATAAAGTCTGTTGTATCGTATATATCACATATAAAGTCTGTTGTATCATATATATCACATATAAAGTCTGTTATATCATATAAAGTCTTTTGTATCATATATATCACATATAAAGTCTGTTGTATCATATATATCACATATAAAGTCTGTTGTATCATATAAAGTCTGTTGTATCATATATATCACATATAAAGTCTTTTGTATCAGATATATCACATATAAAGTCTGTTGTATCATATATATCACATGTAAAGTCTGTTGTATCATATAAAGTCTGTTGTATCATATATATCACATATAAAGTCTGTTGTATCATATAAAATCTGTTGTATCATATATATCACATATAAAGTCTGTTGTATCATATAAAGTCTGTTGTATCATATATATCACATATAAAGTCTGTTGTATCATATAAAGTCTGTTGTATCATATATATCACATATAAAGTCTGTTGTATCATATAAAGTCTGTTGTATCATATATATCACATATAAAGTCTGTTGTATCATATAAAGTCTGTTTTATCATATATATCACATATAAAGTCTGTTGTATCGTATATATCACATATAAAGTCTGTTGTATCATATATATCACATATAAAGTCTGTTCTATCATATATATCACATATAAAGTCTGTTGTATCGTATATATCACATATAAAGTCTGTTGTATCATATAAAGTCTGTTGTATCATATATATCACATATAAAGTCTGTTGTATCATATATATCACATATAAAGTCTGTTGTATCATATAAAGTCTGTTGTATCATATATATCACATATAAAGTCTGTTGTATCGTATATATCACATATAAAGTCTGTTGTATCATATATATCACATATAAAGTCTGTTATATCATATAAAGTCTTTTGTATCATATATATCACATATAAAGTCTGTTGTATCATATATATCACATATAAAGTCTGTTGTATCATATAAAGTCTGTTGTATCATATATATCACATATAAAGTCTTTTGTATCATATATATCACATATAAAGTCTGTTGTATCATATATATCACATATAAAGTCTGTTGTATCATATAAAGTCTGTTGTATCATATATATCACATATAAAGTCTGTTGTATCATATAAAGTCTGTTGTATCATATATATCACATATAAAGTCTGTTGTATCATATAAAGTCTGTTGTATTATATATATCACATATAAAGTCTGTTGTATTATATAAAGTCTGTTGTATCATATATATATCACATATAAAGTATGTTGTATCATATATATCACATATAAAGTCCGTTGTAGCATATAAAGTCTGTTGTATCATATAAAGTCTGTTGTATCATATATATCACATATAAAGTCTGTTGTATCATATTACGTCTATTGTATCATATATCACATATAAAGTCTGTTGTATCATATAAATCACATATAAAGTCTGTTGTATCATATAAAGTCTGTTGTATCATATATATCACATATAAAGTCTGTTGTATCATATATATCACATATAAAGTCTGTTGTATCATATTACGTCTATTGTATCATATATCACATATAAAGTCTGTTGTATCATATAAATCACATATAAAGTCTGTTGTATCATATAAAGTCTGTTGTATCATATATATCACATATAAAGTCTGTTGTATCATATAAAGTCTGTTGTATCATATATATCACATATAAAGTCTGTTGAATCATATATATCACATATAAAGTCTGTTGTATCATATAAAGTCTGTTGTATCATATATATCACATATAAAGTCTGTTGTATCATATAAAGTCTGTTCATATTACATATAAAGTCTGTTATATCATATATATCACATATAAAGTCTGTTGTATCATATAAAGTCTGTTGTATCATATATATCACATATGAAGTCTGTTGTATCATATATATCACATGTAAAGTCTGTTGTATCATATAAAGTCTGTTGTATCCTATATATCACATATAAAGTCTGTTGTATCGTATATATCACATATAAAGTCTGTTGTATCATATAAAGTCTGTTGTATCATATATATCACATATAAAGTCTGTTGTATCGTATATATCACATATAAAGTCTGTTGTATCATATATATCACATATAAAGTCTGTTGTATCATATAAAGTCTGTTGTATTATATATATCACATATAAAGTCTGTTGTATCATATATATCACATATAAAGTCTGTTGTATCATATATATCACATATAAAGTCTGTTGTAGCATATAAAGTCAGTTGTATCATATAAAGTCTGTTGTATCATATAAAGTCTGTTGTATCATATATATCACATATAAAGTCTGTTGTATCATATAAAGTCTGTTGTATCATATAAAGTCTGTTGTATCATATATATCACATATAAAGTCTGTTGTATCATATAAAGTCTGTTGTATTTTATATATATCACATATAAAGTCTGTTGTATTATATAAAGTCTGTTGTATCATATATATCACATATAAAGTCTGTTGTATCATATATATCACATATAAAGTCTGTTGTATCATATATATCACATATAAAGTCTGTTGTATCATATAAAGTCTGTTGTATTATATATATCACATATAAAGTCTGTTGTATCATATATATCACATATAAAGTCTGTTGTATCATATATATCACATATAAAGTCTGTTGTAGCATATAAAGTCTGTTGTATCATATAAAGTCTGTTGTATCATATAAAGTCTGTTGTATCATATATATCACATATAAAGTCTGTTGTATCATATAAAGTCTGTTGTATCATATAAAGTCTGTTGTATCATATATATCACATATAAAGTCTGTTGTATCATATAAAGTCTGTTGTATTTTATATATATCACATATAAAGTCTGTTGTATTATATAAAGTCTGTTGTATCATATATATATCACATATAAAGTCTGTTGTATCATATATATCACATATAAAGTCCGTTGTAGCATATAAAGTCTGTTGTATCATATATATCACATATAAAGTCTGTTGTATTTTATATATATCACATATAAAGTCTGTTGTATAATATAAAGTCTGTTGTATCATATATATATCACATATAAAGTCTGTTGTATCATATATATCACATATAAAGTCCGTTGTAGCATATAAAGTCTGTTCTATCATATATATCACATATAAAGTCTGTTGTATCATATATATCACATATAAAGTCTGTTGTATCATATAAAGTCTGTTGTATCATATATAACACATATAAAGTCTGTTGTATCATATATATCACATATAAAGTCTGTTGTATTTTATATATATCACATATAAAGTCTGTTGTATTATATAAAGTCTGTTGTATCATATATATATCACATATAAAGTCTGTTGTATCATATATATCACATATAAAGTCCGTTGTAGCATATAAAGTCTGTTCTATCATATATATCACATATAAAGTCTGTTGTATCATATATATCACATATAAAGTCTGTTGTATCATATAAAGTCTGTTGTATCATATATAACACATATAAAGTCTGTTGTATCATATTACGTCTGTTGTATCGTATATATCACATATAAAGTCTGTTGTATCATATATCATATATAAAGTCTGTTGTATCATATAAAGTCTGTTGTATCATATATATCACATATAAAGTCTGTTGTATCATATATATCACATATAAAGTCTGTTGTATCATATTACGTCTATTGTATCATATATCACATATAAAGTCTGTTGTATCATATAAATCACATATAAAGTCTGTTGTATCATATAAAGTCTGTTGTATCATATATATCACATATAAAGTCTGTTGTATCATATAAAGTCTGTTGTATCATATATATCACATATAAAGTCTGTTGAATCATATATATCACATATAAAGTCTGTTGTATCATATAAAGTCTGTTGTATCATATATATCACATATAAAGTCTGTTGTATCATATAAAGTCTGTTCATATTACATATAAAGTCTGTTATATCATATATATCACATATAAAGTCTGTTGTATCATATAAAGTCTGTTGTATCATATATATCACATATGAAGTCTGTTGTATCATATATATCACATGTAAAGTCTGTTGTATCATATAAAGTCTGTTGTATCCTATATATCACATATAAAGTCTGTTGTATCGTATATATCACATATAAAGTCTGTTGTATCATATAAAGTCTGTTGTATCATATATATCACATATAAAGTCTGTTGTATCGTATATATCACATATAAAGTCTGTTGTATCATATATATCACATATAAAGTCTGTTGTATCATATAAAGTCTGTTGTATTATATATATCACATATAAAGTCTGTTGTATCATATATATCACATATAAAGTCTGTTGTATCATATATATCACATATAAAGTCTGTTGTAGCATATAAAGTCAGTTGTATCATATAAAGTCTGTTGTATCATATAAAGTCTGTTGTATCATATATATCACATATAAAGTCTGTTGTATCATATAAAGTCTGTTGTATCATATAAAGTCTGTTGTATCATATATATCACATATAAAGTCTGTTGTATCATATAAAGTCTGTTGTATTTTATATATATCACATATAAAGTCTGTTGTATTATATAAAGTCTGTTGTATCATATATATCACATATAAAGTCTGTTGTATCATATATATCACATATAAAGTCTGTTGTATCATATATATCACATATAAAGTCTGTTGTATCATATATATCACATATAAAGTCTGTTGTATCATATAAAGTCTGTTGTATTATATATATCACATATAAAGTCTGTTGTATCATATATATCACATATAAAGTCTGTTGTATCATATATATCACATATAAAGTCTGTTGTAGCATATAAAGTCTGTTGTATCATATAAAGTCTGTTGTATCATATAAAGTCTGTTGTATCATATATATCACATATAAAGTCTGTTGTATCATATAAAGTCTGTTGTATCATATAAAGTCTGTTGTATCATATATATCACATATAAAGTCTGTTGTATCATATAAAGTCTGTTGTATTTTATATATATCACATATAAAGTCTGTTGTATTATATAAAGTCTGTTGTATCATATATATATCACATATAAAGTCTGTTGTATCATATATATCACATATAAAGTCCGTTGTAGCATATAAAGTCTGTTGTATCATATATATCACATATAAAGTCTGTTGTATTTTATATATATCACATATAAAGTCTGTTGTATAATATAAAGTCTGTTGTATCATATATATATCACATATAAAGTCTGTTGTATCATATATATCACATATAAAGTCCGTTGTAGCATATAAAGTCTGTTCTATCATATATATCACATATAAAGTCTGTTGTATCATATATATCACATATAAAGTCTGTTGTATCATATAAAGTCTGTTGTATCATATATAACACATATAAAGTCTGTTGTATCATATATATCACATATAAAGTCTGTTGTATTTTATATATATCACATATAAAGTCTGTTGTATTATATAAAGTCTGTTGTATCATATATATATCACATATAAAGTCTGTTGTATCATATATATCACATATAAAGTCCGTTGTAGCATATAAAGTCTGTTCTATCATATATATCACATATAAAGTCTGTTGTATCATATATATCACATATAAAGTCTGTTGTATCATATAAAGTCTGTTGTATCATATATAACACATATAAAGTCTGTTGTATCATATTACGTCTGTTGTATCGTATATATCACATATAAAGTCTGTTGTATCATATATCATATATAAAGTCTGTTGTATCATATAAAGTCTGTTGTATCATATATATATCACATATAAAGTCTGTTGTATCATATATATCACATATAAAGTCTGTTGTATCGTATATATCACATATAAAGTCTGTTGTATCATATATATCACATATAAAGTCTGTTGTATCATATAAAGTCTGTTGTATCATATATATCACATATAAAGTCTGTTGTATCGTATATATCACATATAAAGTCTGTTGTATCATATATATCACATATAAAGTCTGTTGTATCATATAAAGTCTGTTGTATCATATATATCACATATAAAGTCTGTTGTATCATATAAAGTCTGTTGTATCATATATATCACATATAAAGTCTGTTGTATCATATAAAGTCTGTTGTATCATATATATCACATATAAAGTCTGTTCATATCACATATAAAGTCTGTTGTATCATATATATCACATATAAAGTCTGTTATATCATATATATCACATGTAAAGTCTGTTGTATCATATAAAGTCTGTTGTATCCTATATATCACATATAAAGTCTGTTGTATCGTATATATCACATATAAAGTCTGTTGTATCATATAAAGTCTGTTGTATCATATATATCACATATAAAGTCTGTTATATCATATATATCACATGTAAAGTCTGTTGTATCATATAAAGTCTGTTGTATCGTATATATCACATATAAAGTCTGTTGTATCATATATATCACATATAAAGTCTGTTGTATCATATATATCACATATAAAGTCTGTTGTATCATATAAAGTCTGTTGTATCATATATATCACATATAAAGTCTGTTGTATCGTATATATCACATATAAAGTCTGTTGTATCATATATATCACATATAAAGTCTGTTGTATCATATAAAGTCTGTTGTATCATATATATCACATGTAAAGTCTGTTGTATCATATAAAGTCTGTTGTATCGTATATATCACATATAAAGTCTGTTGTATCATATATATCACATATAAAGTCTGTTGTATCATATATATCACATATAAAGTCTGTTGTATCATATAAAGTCTGTTGTATCATATATATCACATATAAAGTCTGTTGTATCGTATATATCACATATAAAGTCTGTTGTATCATATATATCACATATAAAGTCTGTTGTATCATATAAAGTCTGTTGTATCATATATATCACATATAAAGTCTGTTGTATCATATAAAGTCTGTTGTATCATATATATCACATATAAAGTCTGTTGTATCATATAAAGTCTGTTGTATTATATATATATCACATATAAAGTCTGTTGTATTATATAAAGTCTGTTGTATCATATATATATCACATATAAAGTCTGTTGTATCATATATATCACATATAAAGTCTGTTGTATCATATATATCACATATAAAGTCTGTTGTATTTTATATATATCACATATAAAGTCTGTTGTATAATATAAAGTCTGTTGTATCATATATATATCACATATAAAGTCTGTTGTATCATATATATCACATATAAAGTCCGTTGTAGCATATAAAGTCTGTTCTATCATATATATCACATATAAAGTCTGTTGTATCATATATATCACATATAAAGTCTGTTGTATCATATAAAGTCTGTTGTATCATATATAACACATATAAAGTCTGTTGTATCATATTACGTCTGTTGTATCGTATATATCACATATAAAGTCTGTTGTATCATATATCATATATAAAGTCTGTTGTATCATATAAAGTCTGTTGTATCATATATATATCACATATAAAGTCTGTTGTATCATATATATCACATATAAAGTCTGTTGTATCATATATGTCACATATAAAGTCTGTTGTAGCATATAAAGTCTGTTGGATCATATAAAGTCTGTTGTATCATATATATCACATATAAAGTCTGTTGTATCATATAAAGTCTGTTGTATCATATATATCACATATAAAGTCTGTTGTATCATATAAAGTCTGTTGTATTGTATATATCACATATAAAGTCTGTTGTATCATATATATAAAATATAAAGTCTGTTGTATCATATAAAGTCTGTTGTATCATATATATCACATATAAAGTCTGTTGTATCATATAAAGTCTGTTGTATCATATATATCACATATAAAGTCTGTTGTATCATATATATCACATATAAAGTCTGTTGTATCATATAAAGTCTGTTCATATCACATATAAAGTCTGTTGTATCATATATATCACATATAAAGTCTGTTGTATCATATAAAGTCTGTTGTATCATATATATCACATATAAAGTCTGTTTTATCGTATATATCACATATAAAGTCTGTTGTATCGTATATATCACATATAAAGTCTGTTGTATCATATAAAGTCTGTTGTATCATATATATCACATATAAAGTCTGTTGTATCGTATATATCACATATAAAGTCTGTTGTATCATATAAAGTCTGTTGTATCATATATATCACATATAAAGTCTGTTGTATCATATAAAGTCTGTTGTATCATATATATCACATATAAAGTCTGTTGTATCATATATATCACATATAAAGTCTGTTGTATCATATATATCACATATAAAGTCTGTTGTATCATATAAAGTCTGTTGTATCATATATATCACATATAAAGTCTGTTGTATCATATATATCACATATAAAGTCTGTTGTATCATATAAAGTCTGTTGTATCATATATATCACATATAAAGTCTGTTGTATCATATAAAGTCTGTTGTATCATATATATCACATATAAAGTCTGTTGTATCATATAAAGTCTGTTGTATCATATATATCACATATAAAGTCTGTTGTATCATATATATCACATATAAAGTCTGTTGTATCATATATATCACATATAAAGTCTGTTGTATCGTATATATCACATATAAAGTCTGTTGTATCATATAAAGTCTGTTTTATCATATATATCACATATAAAGTCTGTTGTATCGTATTTATCACATATAAAGTCTGTTGTATCATATATATCACATATAAAGTCTGTTCTATCATATATATCACATATAAAGTCTGTTGTATCGTATATATCACATATAAAGTCTGTTGTATCATATAAAGTCTGTTGTATCATATATATCACATATAAAGTCTGTTGTATCATATATATCACATATAAAGTCTGTTGTATCATATAAAGTCTGTTGTATCATATATATCACATATAAAGTCTGTTGTATCGTATATATCACATATAAAGTCTGTTGTATCATATATATCACATATAAAGTCTGTTATATCATATAAAGTCTTTTGTATCATATATATCACATATAAAGTCTGTTGTATCATATATATCACATATAAAGTCTGTTGTATCATATAAAGTCTGTTGTATCATATATATCACATATAAAGTCTTTTGTATCATATATATCACATATAAAGTCTGTTGTATCATATATATCACATGTAAAGTCTGTTGTATCATATAAAGTCTGTTGTATCATATATATCACATATAAAGTCTGTTGTATCATATAAAATCTGTTGTATCATATATATCACATATAAAGTCTGTTGTATCATATAAAGTCTGTTGTATCATATATATCACATATAAAGTCTGTTGTATCATATAAAGTCTGTTGTATCATATATATCACATATAAAGTCTGTTGTATCATATAAAGTCTGTTGTATCATATAAAGTCTGTTGTATCATATATATCACATATAAAGTCTGTTTTATCGTATATATCACATATAAAGTCTGTTGTATCGTATATATCACATATAAAGTCTGTTGTATCATATAAAGTCTGTTGTATCATATATATCACATATAAAGTCTGTTGTATCGTATATATCACATATAAAGTCTGTTGTATCATATAAAGTCTGTTGTATCATATATATCACATATAAAGTCTGTTGTATCATATAAAGTCTGTTGTATCATATATATCACATATAAAGTCTGTTGTATCATATAAAGTCTGTTGTATCATATATATCACATATAAAGTCTGTTGTATCATATATATCACATATAAAGTCTGTTGTATCATATAAAGTCTGTTGTATCATATATATCACATATAAAGTCTGTTGTATCATATATCACGTATAAAGTCTGTTGTATCATATAAAGTCTGTTGTATCATATATATATAACATATAAAGTCTGTTGTATCATATATATATCACATATAAAGTCTGTTGTATCATATATGTCACAGATAAAGTCTGTTGTAGCATATAAAGTCTGTTGTATCATATAAAGTCTGTTGTATCATATATATAACATATAAAGTCTGTTGTATCATATAAAGTCTGTTGTATCATATATATCACATATAAAGTCTGTTGTATCATATAAAGTCTGTTGTATCATATATATCACATATAAAGTCTGTTGTATCATATAAAGTCTGTTGTATCATATATATCACATATAAAGTCTGTTGTATCATATAAAGTCTGTTGTATCATATATATCACATATAAAGTCTGTTGTATCATATAAAGTCTGTTGTATTATATATATCACATATAAAGTCTGTTGTATTATATAAAGTCTGTTGTATCATATATATATATCACATATAAAGTCTGTTGTGTCATATATATCACATATAAAGTCCGTTGTAGCATATAAAGTCTGTTGTATCATATAAAGTCTGTTGTATCATATATATCACATATAAAGTCTGTTGTATCATATTACGTCTATTGTATCATATATCACATATAAAGTCTGTTGTATCATATAAATCACATATAAAGTCTGTTGTATCATATAAAGTCTGTTGTATCATATATATCACATATAAAGTCTGTTGTATCATATAAAGTCTGTTGTATCATATATATCACATATAAAGTCTGTTGAATCATATATATCACATATAAAGTCTGTTGTATCATATAAAGTCTGTTGTATCATATATATCACATATAAAGTCTGTTGTATCATATAAAGTCTGTTCATATTACATATAAAGTCTGTTATATCATATATATCACATATAAAGTCTGTTGTATTTTATATATATCACATATAAAGTCTGTTGTATTATATAAAGTCTGTTGTATCATATATATATCACATATAAAGTCTGTTGTATCATATATATCACATATAAAGTCCGTTGTAGCATATAAAGTCTGTTCTATCATATATATCACATATAAAGTCTGTTGTATCATATATATCACATATAAAGTCTGTTGTATCATATAAAGTCTGTTGTATCATATATAACACATATAAAGTCTGTTGTATCATATATCATATATAAAGTCTGTTGTATCATATAAAGTCTGTTGTATCATATATATATCACATATAAAGTCTGTTGTATCATATATATCACATATAAAGTCTGTTGTATCGTATATATCACATATAAAGTCTGTTGTATCATATATATCACATATAAAGTCTGTTGTATCATATAAAGTCTGTTGTATCATATATATCACATATAAAGTCTGTTGTATCGTATATATCACATATAAAGTCTGTTGTATCATATATATCACATATAAAGTCTGTTGTATCATATAAAGTCTGTTGTATCATATATATCACATATAAAGTCTGTTGTATCATATAAAGTCTGTTGTATCATATATATCACATATAAAGTCTGTTGTATCATATAAAGTCTGTTGTATCATATATATCACATATAAAGTCTGTTCATATCACATATAAAGTCTGTTGTATCATATATATCACATATAAAGTCTGTTGTATCGTATAAAGTCTGTTGTATCATATATATCACATATAAAGTCTGTTATATCATATATATCACATGTAAAGTCTGTTGTATCATATAAAGTCTGTTGTATCCTATATATCACATATAAAGTCTGTTGTATCGTATATATCACATATAAAGTCTGTTGTATCATATAAAGTCTGTTGTATCATATATATCACATATAAAGTCTGTTATATCATATATATCACATGTAAAGTCTGTTGTATCATATAAAGTCTGTTGTATCGTATATATCACATATAAAGTCTGTTGTATCATATATATCACATATAAAGTCTGTTGTATCATATATATCACATATAAAGTCTGTTGTATCATATAAAGTCTGTTGTATCATATATATCACATATAAAGTCTGTTGTATCGTATATATCACATATAAAGTCTGTTGTATCATATATATCACATATAAAGTCTGTTGTATCATATAAAGTCTGTTGTATCATATATATCACATATAAAGTCTGTTGTATCATATAAAGTCTGTTGTATCATATATATCACATATAAAGTCTGTTGTATCATATAAAGTCTGTTGTATTATATATATATCACATATAAAGTCTGTTGTATTATATAAAGTCTGTTGTATCATATATATATCACATATAAAGTCTGTTGTATCATATATATCACATATAAAGTCTGTTGTATCATATATATCACATATAAAGTCTGTTGTATTTTATATATATCACATATAAAGTCTGTTGTATAATATAAAGTCTGTTGTATCATATATATATCACATATAAAGTCTGTTGTATCATATATATCACATATAAAGTCCGTTGTAGCATATAAAGTCTGTTCTATCATATATATCACATATAAAGTCTGTTGTATCATATATATCACATATAAAGTCTGTTGTATCATATAAAGTCTGTTGTATCATATATAACACATATAAAGTCTGTTGTATCATATTACGTCTGTTGTATCGTATATATCACATATAAAGTCTGTTGTATCATATATCATATATAAAGTCTGTTGTATCATATAAAGTCTGTTGTATCATATATATATCACATATAAAGTCTGTTGTATCATATATATCACATATAAAGTCTGTTGTATCATATATGTCACATATAAAGTCTGTTGTAGCATATAAAGTCTGTTGGATCATATAAAGTCTGTTGTATCATATATATCACATATAAAGTCTGTTGTATCATATAAAGTCTGTTGTATCATATATATCACATATAAAGTCTGTTGTATCATATAAAGTCTGTTGTATTGTATATATCACATATAAAGTCTGTTGTATCATATATATAAAATATAAAGTCTGTTGTATCATATAAAGTCTGTTGTATCATATATATCACATATAAAGTCTGTTGTATCATATAAAGTCTGTTGTATCATATATATCACATATAAAGTCTGTTGTATCATATATATCACATATAAAGTCTGTTGTATCATATAAAGTCTGTTCATATCACATATAAAGTCTGTTGTATCATATATATCACATATAAAGTCTGTTGTATCATATAAAGTCTGTTGTATCATATATATCACATATAAAGTCTGTTTTATCGTATATATCACATATAAAGTCTGTTGTATCGTATATATCACATATAAAGTCTGTTGTATCATATAAAGTCTGTTGTATCATATATATCACATATAAAGTCTGTTGTATCGTATATATCACATATAAAGTCTGTTGTATCATATAAAGTCTGTTGTATCATATATATCACATATAAAGTCTGTTGTATCATATAAAGTCTGTTGTATCATATATATCACATATAAAGTCTGTTGTATCATATATATCACATATAAAGTCTGTTGTATCATATATATCACATATAAAGTCTGTTGTATCATATAAAGTCTGTTGTATCATATATATCACATATAAAGTCTGTTGTATCATATATATCACATATAAAGTCTGTTGTATCATATAAAGTCTGTTGTATCATATATATCACATATAAAGTCTGTTGTATCATATAAAGTCTGTTGTATCATATATATCACATATAAAGTCTGTTGTATCATATAAAGTCTGTTGTATCATATATATCACATATAAAGTCTGTTGTATCATATATATCACATATAAAGTCTGTTGTATCATATATATCACATATAAAGTCTGTTGTATCATATATATCACATATAAAGTCTGTTGTATCGTATATATCACATATAAAGTCTGTTGTATCATATAAAGTCTGTTTTATCATATATATCACATATAAAGTCTGTTGTATCGTATATATCACATATAAAGTCTGTTGTATCATATATATCACATATAAAGTCTGTTGTATCATATATATCACATATAAAGTCTGTTGTATCGTATATATCACATATAAAGTCTGTTGTATCATATATATCACATATAAAGTCTGTTGTATCATATATATCACATATAAAGTCTGTTGTATCATATATATCACATATAAAGTCTGTTGTATCATATAAAGTCTGTTGTATCATATATAACACATATAAAGTCTGTTGTATCATATTACGTCTGTTGTATCGTATATATCACATATAAAGTCTGTTGTATCATATAAAGTCTGTTGTATCATATATATATCACATATAAAGTCTGTTGTATCATATATATCACATATAAAGTCTGTTGTATCATATAAAGTCTGTTGTATCATATATATCACATATAAAGTCTGTTGTATCATATATATCACATATAAAGTCTGTTGTATCATATAAAGTCTGTTCATATCACATATAAAGTCTGTTGTATCACATATATCACATATAAAGTCTGTTGTATCATATAAAGTCTGTTGTATCATATATATCACATATAAAGTCTGTTTTATCGTATATATCACATATAAAGTCTGTTGTATCGTATATATCACATATAAAGTCTGTTGTATCATATAAAGTCTGTTGTATCATATATATCACATATAAAGTCTGTTGTATCGTATATATTACATATAAAGTCTGTTGTATCATATAAAGTCTGTTGTATCATATATATCACATATAAAGTCTGTTGTATCATATAAAGTCTGTTGTATCATATATATCACATATAAAGTCTGTTGTATCATATAAAGTCTGTTGTATCATATATATCACATATAAAGTCTGTTGTATCATATATATCACATATAAAGTCTGTTGTATCGTATATATCACATATAAAGTCTGTTGTATCATATAAAGTCTGTTGTATCATATATATCACATATAAAGTCTGTTGTATCATATAAAGTCTGTTGTATCATATATATCACATATAAAGTCTGTTGTATCATATAAAGTCTGTTGTATCATATATATCACATATAAAGTCTGTTGTATCATATAAAGTCTGTTGTATCATATATATCACATATAAAGTCTGTTGTATCATATAAAGTCTGTTGTATCATATATATCACATATAAAGTCTGTTGTATCATATATATCACATATAAAGTCTGTTGTATCGTATATATCACATATAAAGTCTGTTGTATCATATAAAGTCTGTTTTATCATATATATCACATATAAAGTCTGTTGTATCGTATATATCACATATAAAGTCTGTTGTATCATATATATCACATATAAAGTCTGTTCTATCATATATATCACATATAAAGTCTGTTGTATCGTATATATCACATATAAAGTCTGTTGTATCATATAAAGTCTGTTGTATCATATATATCACATATAAAGTCTGTTGTATCATATATATCACATATAAAGTCTGTTGTATCATATAAAGTCTGTTGTATCATATATATCACATATAAAGTCTGTTGTATCGTATATATCACATATAAAGTCTGTTGTATCATATATATCACATATAAAGTCTGTTGTATCATATATATCACATGTAAAGTCTGTTGTATCATATAAAGTCTGTTGTATCATATATATCACATATAAAGTCTGTTGTATCATATAAAGTCTGTTGTATCATATATATCACATATAAAGTCTGTTGTATCATATATATCACATATAAAGTCTGTTGTATCGTATATATCACATATAAAGTCTGTTGTATCATATATATCACATATAAAGTCTGTTATATCATATAAAGTCTTTTGTATCATATATATCACATCTAAAGTCTGTTGTATCATATATATATCACATATAAAGTCTTTTGTATCATATATATCACATATAAAGTCTGTTGTATCATATATATCACATGTAAAGTCTGTTGTATCATATAAAGTCTGTTGTATCATATATATCACATATAAAGTCTGTTGTATCATATAAAGTCTGTTGTATCATATATATCACATATAAAGTCTGTTGTATCATATATATCACATATAAAGTCTGTTGTATCATATAAAGTCTGTTCATATCACATATAAAGTCTGTTGTATCACATATATCACATATAAAGTCTGTTGTATCATATAAAGTCTGTTGTATCATATATATCACATATAAAGTCTGTTTTATCGTATATATCACATATAAAGTCTGTTGTATCGTATATATCACATATAAAGTCTGTTGTATCATATAAAGTCTGTTGTATCATATATATCACATATAAAGTCTGTTGTATCATATAAAGTCTGTTGTATCATATATATCACATATAAAGTCTGTTGTATCATATAAAGTCTGTTGTATCATATATATCACATATAAAGTCTGTTGTATCATATAAAGTCTGTTGTATCATGGATTTTAACATGTGTGTTCAATAAAATAATATGATGCTTATATTTAGCAAATACTCATTTTAAAATATCAGTTACTAAATAATCTTTTATTAAAGGTGCTGTAAGTGATTTCAGTCGTTCTACTTCAACGAGACTGAGCCGTTGGATT
Source organism: Moxostoma hubbsi (assembly GCA_032164185.1). Classification (NCBI taxonomy): domain Eukaryota; kingdom Metazoa; phylum Chordata; class Actinopteri; order Cypriniformes; family Catostomidae; genus Moxostoma; species Moxostoma hubbsi. The sequence goes on from JAVLUX010000003.1 coordinate 60,575,034, forward strand.
AGCCACGCCCCCTCTTTCCAAAACCCCAAATTCCAAAGACAACAAAACAAGCTTAACTGAGACCAACACGACCAGAAATGGTTAATAACCTCATCAGTGTAACAGTGCCCTCAATTGACAAATAAACAACACGGCATAAAAACGTCATTAAGCCTCAATTACTCGCTGCAGCTGCAACTGTGGGAACGTGCAGAACGATTGACAAGTCGAAAGCGCCACTGTTCGCGGACACATTTTTGTTTGTTGTTTACAGAGTCTCGAGCTGTCAGAGAGACCGGTGACATATCTCACAACACTTATTTCAGTGATATCTCTCAGGGAGTTTGAAAAGTTTAACACCTCTCCATGAAAAATGTTAAAAATAAGATGTCATTTATGCCAATATAAGTGTTACTTTTCACGCAAGTCCGCCGCCATTTAGATATAAATAAACATTGAAACCACTTTCTTTGACAAAACACCACTAGATGGTGCCATAAACAAGACATATTACATATAATAGGTTGAGTGGCTCGTCCACTTGAACAGAGTGAAAAAGGAGCCGTCAAACGTTAACGTTAGGTTAAGAATTAAAACATGTTTTGCCCTAATATAAAAGGTCTAACTAGAAAAAAAAATAATGCTCTAATGTAAATTTTCCATATAGAATTTATTATAAAATCAGAATCAGCTTTATTGCCAAGTATGCTTACACATACAAGGAATTTGTCTTGGTGACAGGAGCTTCCAGTGTACAACAATAAAAACAATACCAAAAACAGCAGCAAGACATAGGTAATTAAAAACAAAAAAAGACTAAAAAATAAATGATTATACCCACATACACACACGTAGTGCAAATCTATTACAATCTGTTATATAAAGAACAAAACAGTATATTATGTGCAGAGCAATGTAAGTGATGGCAGAAGTGTATATGTTGGATAATATAAATAGACTTAAACTGTGTATTGCACATAATTATTGCTCAATGGAGCAATTTAATTGTTCATGAGATGGATAGCCTGAGGGAAAAAAACTGTTCCTGTGTCTGACGGTTCTGGTGCTCAGAGTTCTGAAGTGCCGGCCAGAAGGCAACAGTTCAAAAAGGTAGTGGGGAGGGTGAGCGGGGTCCAGAGTGATTTTACCAGCCTTTTTCTTCACTCTGGAAGTGTACAGTTCTTGAAGGGGGGGGGGGCAGGGGGCTACCAATAATCCGCTCAGCAGTCCGGACTGTCCTCTGTAGTCTTCTGATGTCTGATTTCGTAGTTGCACCAAACCAGACAGTTATTGAAGTGCAGAGGACAGACTCGATGACTGCTGAGTGAAACTGAATCAGCAGTGTGCAGGAGTCAATGTGGTGTCCCACTTCAGGTCCTGTGAGATGGTAGTGCCCAGGAACCTGAATGACTCCACTGCTGCCACAGTGCTGTTTAGAATGGTGAGGGGGGGACAATGTTGGGGTGTTCCTCCTAAAGTCCACAATCATCTCCACTGTTATGAGCGGGTTCAGCTCAAAATATAACCAGCTCAATAACCAGTTCAGCTCAATAAAATATAACCATGCCTGGTAACAGGTGCATGTAAAGGCTAGAAAAGCAGTAGCATTTTAGATTAGCATAAAGCTACACGTGATCATTTACACAAGGTTAATATGGAATTAACCAAGTTAATCTACCAGTGTTCGTCGACATTACAAGAGATCGAGTCTGATACAAGACTCATATATGCCTAATTCAATCTTAATGTGTTAAATGTACAGTGTAAACAACTTGATTTACTCTATCCCTCATACAGTATATTATTTGCTTAAGCGTATGTTGGTTAAACAATATTACCAGTCAAGAATAAAACTGAAATAAATGCCACATTCTAGGTTAAGTGAACACAATTGTAGCCTATTACAATTACGATATGTCAGTGTTAACAACATGTCAGTAAAAACCTTGAATTAAAGGTGCAAGGTGCCAACAATAAGTGGCTTCATATGGCAATACAGTCTACCAGCATCTGTGTATTATTCAATTCATTGCAAGTTGGCATTCCTGCTAAATCCGCCTGGATGATTTGATCTCGGAGAGAAACCTCAAGGTTGCCAAAACAACACCAAACCGTTCAATTCTGATGACATTGAGAGAAGTACTTTTTATTTTCTTCAGTATGTGTAGCATTCATGTAACTAATGGCTACAGCGAGTGAGGGTTAGAGTTCAGACTGAACACGTCCTTGTTAGAGGTAGATCAATAAATCAGTGCAGATAGTTGCTTTTAGGACCTATCGCTTAACGGCGAACTACAGATTTACTGTATATACAAAACTCTTCATCTGGTGAAGCTAAAAAAGCTTCATTTGTTTAATTACTAACATATAGAGCACTGTAACAGAACCAAGTCTCCGGAGTATTTCAGGCTTGTTTATAATTAAAAGTCCAGCGTTGTGCAACAAATCTGAATTTGTCTGGTCATTATTGGGTCTTTGGTTGCACAAATTACTGCTTTTGGGGTTTTATCCATTTCGGACTGTTCGTCTGTGCCTGTCATAATATGTAAAGACTAAGTAGTGTCATTCTATAAATGTTTTTTTTTTTTTTACTATTTGCGATCAATCAGTTATTGGCCTTTCCCACCACCTTGATTATTGGTATCGGACGAATCCACTATCCTCTAGTTCTTGTGCTAAAAAAGCAAGACACAGCTGAACGAATGGAGCAGAACATTGGTGTCTTGATGCACGTTTGGAACAGCTGAAGTTCTTTTTAAGAACTATTTAATGCCGAAAACAGCAATCTGTGGCACACAAGAGGTCCATCTAGCATGTTTACAACAATTGAAAAACAGCATAGACAGATGCAAAAACACCTTTGTTTTGTCTGTTCATGTTCGTTTATTCACATGACACAGCACTAGTTTAAGTTAAACAAAGTTACCAATGATTGTCTGTAAATATTCTCATAATCCAACAAGTTTTACTGAGTGAGAAACCGCTGAAAATGATTCAGACAGATTTTGGCTAATTCTCTGCAAAGAACTGACTCAAAAGAATGATTCTTTCGTGAAACGGGCATCACTAATTCTGATTCTACACAGCCAACAGAAATACGGGACACGTTGAGATTTAGTTTTTTAGATAAGCCGAAGTTCTCATGGTTCATTTTTGGAGGGACTCGTGTGGTCTCGGGGTAAAGTCCAAGTATACCTGCACAGATACATGATTAAACTGGACTGCAGGTGGTTGGTAAATAAAACGCAGGTTTTTCCACTTCAGTATTGTGTGTTACTATCACTGCTGCGGTAATGTGACCAGGAGAAGAAAGAGACTTCTGTCATTTCAACTCAATTAAAACAGAATTCATCTGTAAAGCCCCATAAATGTCAGATTAATTAGGTAATTAGACCAGCATTCTTGTGCCTGTCAGGAACTTACATGTTTACATTCACACACAGATGCAAGTAGTAATGAACTCTGTGGAAATCTGACGCTGTTGGGCCGCAGGGAACATTGGAGTTGTCTATTGCTAAACTCATTTCCTTTTGAAGTTGACCATCTGGGCATTGACAGGTGTGACTGAACTGCACATTTAATAATTAAAGACAATAGTGGTCTAGATGCACAGAGACACTGTGACTAACTTCTATAAATGCACCAAATTATGCATTCAATGCCGTCTGTATCCCTATAATTCATAGATCCGATGAGCTTTGATTTTCGGGGGGTTATGGGGCATCTGATTTGTTCCATTCAGGTAATCTACAACGTGCTGATTAGGTTTTATGGCTAAGTAGATACTGGTAACAAGTTAATCTTCAGTAGTAAATCATAACTTCATGTTAATGTCAACCTTATGTGAAAATACTGCCTGAGTTTTTGCTTTTGCTCGGCCGATCGCTTTCTTCAGAAGACAAAACACGAGCACAGTTTAATGAAATTCATTCATTATTGATTTTATCGATTAGTTGTTGCAGCACTAGTGAGTAATTTATTGAAGTATAGCTGGGGAAAGCACAATGTCAAATCTGTTTGAAATTAAATGTTAATTTTGGTATAAAGTTCAGCACTGTTTTACATCGAGTGGAAAGTTTTCCTCCATAATATGAATTTTGAAAACTTTCGGCCGATATATCCACTATCGGTCCGCTTTCTAACCCTAGTTATCGTATCGGCAAAACCCACTATTGGTTGACTTCAAATATTTACAACTGTGTTTGAAAAGCTACTGATCTGAATTTCTATCTACAGTCTGCGCTCTATTGAGCCAAATTCTTTTCTATTTGACTCATTTTAATTTTATGTTTTTGTATTTTATCCCATTTTCTCCCCAATTTGGCATGCCCATTTCCCCAATGCTCACGTGGTGGTGCAGTTGTTCACCTCAATCCGGGTGGGGGAGAACAAATCTCAGTTACCTCTGCTTCTGAGACAGTCACCCCGCGCATCTTATCACATGGTTTGCCGGGCGCGTTACCGCAGAGACTCAGCACAAGTGGAGGCTCACACTATTCCCTGTGATCTCCGTGCACAATTAACCATGTGCCCCATCAAGAGCGATAACCACTATATCGTGACCACAAGGAGGTTACCCCATGTGACTACCCTCCCAAGCAACCATTCCAATGTGGTTACTTAGGAGGCCTGGCTGTCTCTCAGCACACCCTGGATCCGAACTCGCAACTCCAGGGGTGGTAGTCAGCGTCAATCCTCGCTGAGATACCCGGACCCCAAAATTTGAAAAATTTTATATGCAAACATTATCCACAAAAAACATAGGCCGATGCTTGTGAAAACACACACAAAAAAAATGTTGTGCATGTTTGTATAATAATCTGATGGTCACATGTTTTTGTGTAGTTGAGCTCAATAAGTGAGTGGTCAGTAAATTACGTCATTAGGGGAGTTTAACAAGGACAGATGAAACTGAAATGAAACTGCTGGGATCAGATGAGGAGAAAGAAACCCTGGAGCTCAAATGCAATGCAGTTTTTCCTCTCCTCCACTTACTATTCTGTCTTCAGTTCATCCTTTGATCCCACAGTACCAGTGAACATGACGCACTGGTGGTCACTGCATGTATATTTCTTCACTGTTTGATTTGTACCTTCATCTTTCCTGTCTTCTGTCACTTTGGTGGTGGTGTAGTGGGCTAAAGCACATAACTGTTAATCAGAAGGTTGCTGGTTTTATCCCCACAGTCACCCCCATTGTGTCCTTGAGTAAGACACTTAACTCCAGGTTGCTCCGGGGGGATTGTCCCTGTAATAAGTGCACTGTAAGTCACTTTGGATAAAAGCGTCTGCCAAATGCTTAAATGTAAATGTAAATGTACTTTGTTGCTGTGTCACACAGTTTGTTTTCTCTCCATGTCCAGTGTGTATTACTTATATTATTTAAATCGGTTTAATATTGCTACATTTTTCTTAACTGTCTAATTATATCACAGTTTTAATTGCTCTGTGTCAGTTAAAGACATTTAAGCATGACAGATAAACTATTATCTAAGATAAAATTAACCTAGCATAACAAATAGCTATTTTTAACACATCAAATGTCTTTATCCCGCATTAAAATTGTGATTTTGGTCTGTCTCGCTTTAGAGGTCATGATCATGCATGATCTTACAGCAATTATGCTTGATAAGCTGACAATGTCGTAGAAGATTGTTTGAACATATTAAAGGATTTTCCTTATTGGTTTAAGGTCATTAACAGTTTCAGCAACACATGTAGATTTTTGCATGTTACCCCAATTTCGCTCTGCATGTAAACACCTTTACTGGCGTTCCTGGGGTGGTGAAAGGGGGGGTGTTCGTTGTTCATGCCCAAAAGGGTTTTTGAGAGGGGGGGATCACCAAACTACATCGCACAACCTTAAAGCCCAGGGTTCCCACTGGCAGTCAAGGGCCCCTGGACACTGGCCCCATTGGCCTGGTCGGTAATCCATCCCTAGGGCCCTATTTTAATAGTGTTAGAATTAAGCTCAGCACTATGCCATAAGTCATACTCGGAAAGTCAATAGGCATGGCCATGAAGTGTTGGTATTTTCTGTCATGGCTCTGGTGAGTTTGCAGGTTTATTCTGTCATTTGTTTTTCTCTTTCCCTCATGTCTCGCATGCATGATCAATGTTTCCATGGAAGATTGATCAATTCCGGGGAAATGCTGATCATGCCGCTGATTAACATGCTAGCAGCACCTGTTCCACTCTGATTGCACTCCCTACTTAATCCTTGTGTGCCCTCACTGTCTTTGCTAGATTATTGTTTGTGCTGTCAAGTGGCTAAGCTTGCTCTCTTGGTCTAGTTGGTGCTGTATCGTGTATCTGTGGTTGCTTGTCTCTGGCCTTGTGTCAGGAAGTGTGGTTATCTTCCAGTTTGCTGTATGCCTGTCCTCGCCACCCACAAATCACCAATGGAGGATACTTTATCTCAGCCCACATGTCAGGAATACGACTGCTCTCCTTCGTCCAGGCTTTGATCTCTGAACCACACCATGCTTCAACTGACACGTCCGACAGATCTGATCCTGACTTCCACAACGCATTCACCTGTCTGCAAACACACTCCTCCTTTGCCCTCTGAGCGGCCACTATGTGCACAGACTCGTTCTTTATCTCTTGCAGCCGCTGCTGCGATTCTGATACTTCGCCAGCACAGTTAATGTTGGCATTTGTTGTTAATAAATCCTTTGAACTGTTCTTCTACTGCTGGGTCTCAGTCTCACTCTGAAAAATGTTTGTGCAAGCATGCACTAAGTCTAGGCGCAAGTGAGTTTGGAGAAATCACACGTTCAAAGCGCTAATGGGCTGGGTCAACTGTAATTTAATTCAGAGGTTTTTCTCCAGTTATTACTCTGTCTACATCTTATTGTTTGGTCCATTCCTTCAAGCACCAGAAATATAAACAAAGACAGCACATTCATAAGAACATGGTAGTGTAAATGGACTGTATGTAATGAACTAGAAGAACAGAAATATGGACTTATGTTCATTTGTACATTAACTGTGTCCTTGTTAAATGCGGTATGCTCTTTTTATATGCATGGAAATTGTGGTTTAGGATTTGGATGTATGCTCCATTAAATTATAGAGTATGTAAGTATTATTAATCATTTTGGCTAGTATTAACAGTGATTGTATCTGCACTTCACTCCTACAGGTCGATTTAGAAAAAAAATATTTTTGATTGAAACATGAAAAGATTAAACCAGATTCATTTCTACATTCAAATTACACCTCAAATGAAAAGAATATATCATCAAAACAATGAAGTGGTCAAAAATCATACTAAATTCAAACATTTTACTCTAACTGAAAAATAAACAATGATCTATAGATTGTTTAACACAGTTTCATAAACGGCTAAAACAGTGAATGTCATGTACATCATTTGATAATACTCTTTGTTGTGTTGAATCGAGTTGTGTTGAATCGAGTTGTGTTGAACCGAGTTGTGTTCAATTGAGTTGTGTTGAACCGAGCTGTGTTGAATCGAGCTGTGTTGAACCGAGCTGTGTTGAATCGAGCTGTGTTGAATCGAGCTGTGTTGAATTGAGTTGTGTTGAACCGAGTTGTGTTCAATTGAGTTGTGTTGAACCGAGTTGTGTTCAATTGAGTTGTGTTGAACCGAGTTGTGTTCAATTGAGTTGTGTTGAATTGAGTTGTGTTCAATTGAGTTGTGTTGAACCGAGTTGTGTTCAATTGAGTTGTGTTGAACCGAGCTGTGTTGAATTGAGTTGTGTTGAACCGAGTTGTGTTCAATTGAGTTGTGTTGAACCGAGCTGTGTTGAACCGAGTTGTGTTGAACCGAGTTGTGTTGAACCGAGCTGTGTTGAATTGAGTTGTGTTGAACCGAGTTGTGTTCAATTGAGTTGTGTTGAACCGAGTTGTGTTGAATTGAGTTGTGTTGAACCGAGTTGTGTTGAACCGAGCTGTGTTGAATCGAGCTGTGTTGAACCGAGTTGTGTTCAATTGAGTTGTGTTGAACCGAGCTGTGTTGAATTGAGTTGTGTTGAACCGAGTTGTGTTCAATTGAGTTGTGTTGAACCGAGCTGTGTTGAACCGAGTTGTGTTGAACCGAGCTGTGTTGAATCGAGCTGTGTTGAATCGAGCTGTGTTGAACCGAGCTGTGTTGAATTGAGTTGTGTTGAACCGAGTTGTGTTCAATTGAGTTGTGTTGAACCGAGTTGTGTTCAATTGAGTTGTGTTGAACCGAGCTGTGTTGAACCGAGCTGTGTTGAATCGAGCTGTGTTAAATCGAGCTGTGTTGAACCGAGTTGTGTTCAATTGAGTTGTGTTGAACCGAGTTGTGTTGAACCGAGCTGTGTTGAATCGAGCTGTGTTGAATCGAGCTGTGTTGAATTGAGTTGTGTTGAACCGAGTTGTGTTGAACCGAGCTGTGTTGAATCGAGTTGTGTTGAACCGAGTTGTGTTGAATCGAGCTGTGTTGAACCGAGTTGTGTTGAACCGAGTTGTGTTCAATTGAGTTGTGCTGAACAGAGTTGTGTTGAACCGAGCTGTGTTGAATCGAGCTGTGTTGAACCGAGTTGTGTTGAATCGAGTTGTGTTCAATTGAGTTGTGTTGAACCGAGTTGTGTTGAACTGAGTTGTGTTCAATTGAGTTGTGTTGAACCGAGTTGTGTTCAATAGAGTTGTGTTGAATCGAGTTGTGTTCAATTGAGTTGTGTTCAATTGAGTTGTGTTGAACCGAGTTGTGTTGAACCGAGTTGTGTTCAATTGAGTTGTGTTCAATTGAGTTGTATTGAACCGAGTTGTGTTCAATTGAGTTGTGTTCAATTGAGTTGTGTTGAACCGAGTTGTGTTGAACCGAGTTGTGTTGAATCGTGTTGTGTTCAATTGAGTTGTGTTGAACCGAGTTGTGTTGAACTGAGTTGTGTTCAATTGAGTTGTGTTGAACCGAGTTGTGTTTAATAGAGTTGTGTTGAATCGAGTTGTGTTCAATTGAGTTGTGTTCAATTGAGTTGTGTTGAACCGAGTTGTGTTGAACCGAGTTGTGTTCAATTGAGTTGTGTTGAACCGAGTTGTGTTCAATAGAGTTGTGTTGAATTGAGCTGTGTTGAAAAAAACACCTGGATGAAGAATATTTTGTCCACTCATGTTTATAAAGATATTGCGATTAATCTAAATATATAGATTGACAGTCCTAATATTAACATGCTATCGTGTTTAACTGTGTATGTGAAAACAACATCATCATTATCAAGTTATTGAAAGATAAATAACGATCAAACAAGATACACACGTTTATCAATAACTACAAACTAAACTAGCATCACAGAGGCTTCGTTTGGACTCAATCTGTAACCTGACATGTTTTGTCCAATCACAGCTGCACACGGGGACTGATACTGAATGTGTGTGTGTGCACATTTAAACACATTGACTCACCGTTTCCAGGTTCACACTCCTCAAGATCTTCATCATCACTGGGACATTCAGCCGACGCCACTAACAGATCATCAGTATTCTAGTAAAGAAGAAAACATCAAGAAAATATTTATACAAATTAATATGAAATTAGTTGCAATCACAGTATCGAGGGACATTATGGAAGCCCTAAACTGCACTTAAAATGTAAAAAAAAAAAATTAGACAATAAAATACAGATTTGTAGGAAATAGGCTCAGGAAGGGACTAAGACTCTTTGTTTTCCCAGTGTGATTTAGGGCTTTCACAGGACGATTACTCTTTGTCAAAATCATGCAGTCCTAACAATATGGTCAGAAGATGAAGATATTCATTAGGAAAATCCCCCATTGGGGTGCCCTGGGATTGTAGGATCAGGAAAAGGCTGTGATTGGTTGACAGAAAGGGATGTTGATGAATTTCTCCGACTGGTTTAAATCATGTTCAGAGATTCACCTCTGGCTCTACACTGATTTATAGCAGAAGAAATCCTCATTTCTCATTTCCAGAATGAATCCTGGTTAAACCAGAGAGTGTGTCCATGAAAACAGAGATGTGAAGAGAAGTTAATGTTCATGTTTCTTTACTAGCCGCAGGAAATGAGCTGGTGTTTCTGTAATTAGTTCTGGAAAGCCAGTGACTGTTGAGTGTTTGTTTGGTTATTAAAGTGATGTTTAATAGAGAACATACAATTTGGGCTGAACCAGATGAAAATCACATTGAAGTTTCATGTGTTTCCTGTAACTCAGCATGACACTGAGGTGAATTTAAAGCTGTACAAATCCATTTTATTTGCTCGTGTAACCACTGAATCTCTTAACGAGAGGAGGCAAAATATTACAGACTCAAATCTGATCTGGGAAACATTTCCCTACGGAGAAAGAAGACTCTCGCTTTCTAAATGTTAATGGGTTCATATTCTCCACGGCAGCGGTGTACGCTCGGCTAAAGGTGACTCGACATTTAAATGTCTCTTCCTCCAGTTTTTAGACTATTAAACTTGATAAAACTTGAAACTTCTCTCTGTTAGTCACACGTGGATTAATAGAGAGGTATAAACACACACATACAAACTAATAATCATCTCACTGATGGAGGGAAATAAATTAGAGATAAAAATAGAGAACAAAAAATTACACAGCTAAAAAATATTTGTAGGACATTGGTACTAGGCAGGTACTAAGACACCTAAAAAAAACCCTACTTTCTACAAATTAACTGCAATGCTTTTCCAGTAATGAAATTACAATGAAAGTCTTATATAGCGCTTCTTTAACTTTAGCGGTATTTAAAGCGCTTTACGCTGTGACTCATTCACACATTCACACACCAATGTCGGCAGATGGCATGTAAAGTGCCAGCCTGCCATTGGGAGCAACTTGGGGTTCGGTGTCTTGCCCAAGGACACTTCGGCATGTGGAGTCATGTGGGCCGGGAATCAAACCACCAACCCTGTGATTAGTGGCCGACCTGCTCTACAACCTGAGCCACAGCCACACCAAAGTATATGGGGAAAGTGTTCTACACAGTTCATGAACATTTAAAATCTGCAACTGTTACATGTTATATGAAGGTATCGCTTGATAGAGACTTGTTTGATCTATGTAAAGACTAATTTATACTTACTGTTTTAATTCATACACACCTGTGTGACGCTGTCTTTCAGCGTTGGCGAGCGTTGTTTGCGTGTGGTGGTGGTCGCCATGGTCGTGGTGGTCTCTATGATGGTGGTGGACATGTCGGCGAGCGGCGTGGTGGACGTGGTGTCAGTGGACATGACAGAGAGCACGTCACCCACCAAACGCAGGTTACCCTGCACCTGAACGTTGGGGTCGCCCTCTGCTGACAGCTTCAGCACCTGCAGGCCGTTATAATACAGACCTGAGATCTGACCCTGGAAATTACGACCCTTCTCGCCGCCGCCCACCTTAATGAACGCCTGGCTGTTAAATATCGTCAGCTGACGACCTGCAGAGACATCAGAGGAAAGAAAGATAAGGGGGAGCAAAATTAGACTCTGGATTTTGGTGTTTGGTAGCCATTTTGGCTTTGAAACTGTGGGACGTGTGAGCCAATATGGCTGCCGGTCATGTGACAGGTGGACAAAGTCATCCATGACAAAATGTTACCACATTTAATATTCTTTGCATTTGTCAGTTTGATTGTTTTCCTTTTTCTCAATCATGCCATCATCATCATCATCGCCATAGAGGCGACACGCGGGACAGAAATGACCTTTGAAGCATGTGGGCGTCTCAGAGAGCACGAGAGAAAGATGGACAGAGCAGAATGAAAGAGACATGATGGGAGGACCTTTATGAATCAGTAAATATACAGACCCGTTCTCTCCATAGTGAGCTCAAGTGAGCTGCCTTGATGTATACCATCTATACAGGCAGCTACCTTCTCAGGGAGCATCCAAACTGACATGGACTCATTAGAGATTGATTTAGGACCATTTATAGGCAGCGCACAGAGTTTGGAACAGATCTACCATGTGTGTTTGGAGCACATTTCTAACAGTATTGTGAGTCGAGGCCTGTAAGAGCTGCTGTGGGTGACAGTAACAGATTATTTTGATAGTTTGATTTGATAATGCTCCTCTAAAATGATAATAACCCTCAATCTACAGCTGTAATTCTGAGAGACACACATGATGAAGCTAGAACAGTGAGGAGAGAAAGAACAAATAAACAAAAATAATACGTGAACTAAAGAACAACAAAAACAAGCACTTGATTGTAAGGGTCTGATGATGATGGATCAGTAAGAAGAAAATATCAAAGAACTGAAAAAGCAAGAAGAATACAAACAACACCAACAGGTCCATCACACATTTTGAACTCTGTGAATATTTTCGACTTCTTTTCGTGTTCTTCAGTAATAAAATCCTGCATTTCCATAAAATGTAGAATACATATTGTTTCCTTTATCTGAGCAATACAGGTGGCTGTAAAAAAATCCAAAAACCAAATCTAACCCCCACACCCTAACACCAAACAAATGAAAATTAAATTAAAGTATTAACAAAAGAATAAGCAAACAAAAGAATAAACTAATTAAAGAAATTATAAACAAAAGAATGAGCAAACAAACATTAAAACTAAAGAATGAATGCATGAAACAAAGAACAAACGAACAAAAAAGAACGAATAGAAGAACAAATTAAAATACAAACAATGAAATGAATGAACAAACAAAAGACCAGTTCTTCAACACTGGTTCAATGCTGGACGTCTGAAACTCTGAATGAACCTCCTGTCAGAAATGTCTTGTGACAGAGAAAAACATAATAATTAAATCCTAAACTCTTCACAGCTGCACGGATCCAGCGATATATATGGCAGAAATCTCTCTCATTCATTACGCTGGTAGAAGAGAATAATGTGAGTGTGTGATAGAATGATTCGAGTCAAGATACACTTGATTCACTCAGAGGAAAATAACCCAGAGCTGTTTGAGACGAAACTGAACACATGAGAGTGATTATTCACTCATTCTATAACAGGACGCCAGAAGAAAGAGGCTCTGAGGAACAGAATGATCCCTATGACAAACACAAGTGCCAAACGATTCTTCAGACACTAATGTAGAGTTCAGATCACTCGACTAATCTCAATCTATATTCTATGAGATACAACGATCCAAACAAATGGGTGAATGAACAAAAACAAAAGAATAAACAAGGACAGACAAATGAACGAAAACAGATCAATTAAACAAACAAAAGAACAAACAAGGACAGATGAATGAACAAAAACCAAACAAATAAACAAACAAAAGAACAAACAAGGACAGACAAATGAACGAAAACGGAACAATTAAACAAACAAAAGAACAAACAAGGACAGACGAATGAACGAAAACCGAACAATTAAACAAACAAAAGAACAAACAAGGACAGACAAATGAACGAAAACGGAACAATTAAACAAACAAAAGAACAAACAAGGACAGACAAATGAACGAAAACGGAACAATTAAACAAACAAAAGAACAAAGAAGGACAGACGAATGAACGAAAATGGAACAATTAAACTAACAAGAACAAACAAGGACAGACGAATGAATGAAAACGGAACAATTAAACAAACAAAAGAACAAACAAGGACAGACAAATGAACGAAAACGGAACAATTAAACAAACAAAAGAACAAACAAGGACAGACAAATGAACGAAAACGGAACAATTAAACAAACAAAAGAACAAAGAAGGACAGACGAATGAACGAAAATGGAACAATTAAACTAACAAGAACAAACAAGGACAGACGAATGAATGAAAATGGAACAATTAAAAAAACAGGAACAAACAAGGACAGACGAATGAACGAAAACGGAACAATTAAACAAACAAAAGAACAAACAAGGACAGACGAATGAACGAAAATGGAACAATTAAACAAACAAAAGAACAAACAAGGACAGATGAATGAACGAAAACGGAACAATTAAACAAAAAAAAGAACAAACAAGGACAGACGAATGAACGAAAATGGAACAATTAAACAAACAAAAGAACAAACAAGGACAGATGAATGAACGAAAACGGATAAATTAAACAAACAAAAGAACAAACAAGGACAGATGAATGAACGAAAACCGAACAATTAATCAAACAAAAGAACAAACAAGGACAGACGAATGAATGAAAACGGAACAATTAAACAAACAAAAGAACAAACAAGGACAGACGAATGAACGAAAATGGAACAATTAAACAAAGAACAAACAAGGACAGACGAATGAATGAAAACGGAACAATTAAACAAAGAACAAACAAGGACAGACGAATGAATGAAAATGGAACAATTAATCAAACAAAAGAACAAACAAGGACAGACGAATGAATGAAAATGGAACAATTAATCAAACAAAAGAACAAACAAGGACAGACGAATGAACGAAAATGGAACAATTAAACAAAGAACAAACAAGGACAGACGAATGAATGAAAACGGAACAATTAAACAAAGAACAAACAAGGACAGACGAATGAATGAAAACCGAACAATTAAACAAACAAAAGAACAAACAAGGACAGACGAATGAACGAAAACGGAACAATTAAACAAAAGAACAAACAAGGACAGACGAATGAACGAAAACGGAACAATTAAACAAAGAACAAACAAGGACAGACAAATGAACGTTCTGTTTTGGATTTACCTTCCGTTAGATACTGAAAACATACAATATACTGTATATACTGTAAATGCACAGGAGACAACGATGCAGTCTGATCACCAATAACCAGAAATGTTTCACTAAGACTTTGGAGTGATATTGTAATTCATATCAAGTATGCGTTACATTTATTTACAGTGTTAGTCTGGGATCCTGGAGGATAAATGGGGTTGTCAGTATGTTTTTGGTGAGAAATACAGAGGGAGGCCGTGTGTGTGGAGAAATGAATTTGCTTTCTAGAGAGTTTGGGCTTTCTTATAGACAGAGATGTTGTTTTTCTCTCTGGAGTCGTATAAAGTGTTCAAACAGAGCTGAACTTCTGTGATGTAGCTGCGACAAACACATTTCTGCAGCGTAAAAAATACGGTTATATTCCCGGCAGTGGAGTTTCCTCACAAACCGACATAAACAGCACAAAGAAATCAATTCACCACAGTTAATAGTAATCTCTGCCTGTCTGTCTCTCGGCCTGTCTGTCTCATGCACTGTCTATTAAAATACAAACATTGAGATGGAGAGTAGAACAGATTCTGGAGATGTTTATAGTGTGATGAATGAGTCGGAAAGAAAAGAAATGGCAATTGAGCTGTTAAACACTCGTTTTTCCTCTTCATTGAGCCATATGGAAGAGCTGTCATTCTGCATTTATAACAGCGGCACCATCACACCTCTAGAACGTTCTGTTTGATCAAACTCGACGTCTGAGAGAGAGAGAGACACGGAGAGCTGATATAGAGTAGAAATCGCAGCTCACCAACGATTTTAAGAGTTGTGCTTTTCTGTAGTCTGGCATTAGATCTAAACCAGCGATGACAGGAGATATTCCTGCTCGCTGACGGACCATGTGACCTCTCTGTACCCACCGTTTTACGCACATTTCATGCCTTTATCCCATATAATCCTGGAAAACTCTGGCTGCCGGGATGTTCGGATGTGTGAAGGACCCAGCAAAACATGTGCAGTCTGGACTATTCTTATTAAAGTCAACACGGGACTTTTCACGTCCTCTATGCCATATTAACAGGTGAAACAGAATATTTAAAGACAAAATAATGTAGGGCATGTCATACATCATCCAATCAGATAATGAGGCAATAAAGTTACCATGTACATTTTGATTTAATGTTTCCTAAAAATAACGAAATAGTCCAAACTGAATTCACAATAATCATGACACAGTCAATAGATACAGTGTATCACACATACATCAAACAGTTTTCATGTTCATTTATATTCACAAACTTTCAGACATGTAGAAGGACACGTTAAAGGGACCGTAATGCTCTCCGACGAGTTGAACATTTACTCATCCAATTACGCAAAAATCAGTTTCATTGAACACAAGTTCATTTGTCAGTTTAACCCTCTGAGTTTCTCTGGGAAGAGTGATTGGTTGAGTCATTCGACTTTAGATGCTTCATCACACTTATTCATGATACTTTAACAGATTTTTGACAGTCTCGTGAGTTAAGTTCATTTAGAAACAGGTTTATGACTGAGGGCTTCAATATCGTCTAATCGTATGAAACTAAACTCAACTCTGATTGGCTGAAGGAAAATGACGGATGGCCCTCAGGGTTTAGAGATACGGCAAGGTCGATTTTCAGTTTGGTGGTTAATTCTGCTTAAATAAATACAAGTTTTCTTGTTAATAAAAGCCGACAGCACTTTTAACCCTTTGAATGACAGATCGTCCCCTACAGACAGCATCACATTCACACTTCTGCCACTTTGTTCCCCCTTCGATACAGTTTAAGCCCTGTCGACATGCGAAACATGTTGTTGATTCCCAAATAAATGATTTCAGCTCGTCCCTCAGTTTGAATACAACACGCAACATTCTTGTACTGTATACAGTAACATACCATGTCACACTAATAGGACAAGACATCAGAATAAACCGTTTCGAAATATAGCCACAAAATATATGGGGCAATACTTCTATCCCGACAGCATCTCCAATGATGATCGCTCTGGAAGATGGGAGCGCCAATATGAAATCGCTGTGCAAGTCGCCAATATGCCAGCCACCATATGATCCTATGTCGGCCACATTAGGCATTAGATATCTCAAATTTTGTCGTAAAATGCCGTATTTTACAAATGCATTGGCATATCATTGCGAAACATGGCATATGTCATTGGCACCATGCCCTGCAGGTACTTAAATAGTTTCAGGCCAGTGCTACCTGGAGGTAAAAAAATGTATATAAGCAAATATTTGAGAATGCTTATAGAATATTTATTATTTTGGCCTATTGTCACGAGACTGGGATTTATACTGTACTTGATTCCTGCCAAGTACAGAAATACAAATTTTGCCAAGGTGGGCAATACTCAGACCGGAAACAATGGTTACAATTTCCACTGACAAGATTTTCCAAAATTTTAATAGAATGTTTCGAAAAATCTACTTTTTCAAACTCTTACAGCATTGATTGGATTTGCACCAAATTTTCCTCTAATCTTTGACAGATGATAAAGTTCATGAGCTTTCTGATGGACCAAACCGTTCATGCAGGGCTGTTTCTAGGCATAGTCGAACTAGGTGGTATCATAGGGCGCCATCAGCTGGGGAGAGGGGCGCCGATGCACCAATCCAAATGGGATCACTAACGATGAGATCACTCTGGCAGACAGGAGCACCAATAACGGAAACACCACCAATACACCAGCCATTTGGTGGCTGGCGTATTGGTGGCGATTTCATTAGTATCCCATGTCGTACATATTAGGCATCAGCTATTTCAAATTTTGCCATAAAATGCTATCTTTTACAAATGCAGTGGCGTAGCTTTACAAAGCATGGCATGTGTCATTGGCACCATGCCCTACAGGTACTTGAAAAGTTTGGGGCCACTGCCAACTAGAGGTAAAAAAATCGAACAAAATATTCAAAATATTAAACATTTTTTGTTTTTTTCCAAACCTTCTTTTTCAAACTCTTACAGCGTTCATTATATGTACACCAAATTCTGCTCAGATATTCTATGGATGATAAAGCCCATGGGCTAGTAAAGCTTTTTGATGGACCAAACCATCCTTGCAGGACCGTTTCTAGGCATAAGCAATCAAGGTTGTCACCTAGGATGCCATCAGCTGGGGAGGGGGGGTGCCAATGTGCTGATAGCCAAATCGTTGTGCCAGTCACTGAATGATCCTATTTCATTCATATTAGGCATCAGTTATTTCAAATTTAGTTGTAAAATGCTATATTTTACATATGCACTGGCGTATCATCACGAAACATGGCATGTGTCACTGGCACATTGCCCAGCAGCTACTTGAGAAGTTTGGGTCCAGGCTGGGTTTAGATTTGTCTTGAACATTGGGGGTTGGGGGGGGGTACGGTGAAAAGAATTAAAAATGATCCATTGATCATGTGGTTTGGTGGGGCTTCAGTTTATGTGCCATTTATTTCTGAGTTAAAACATCTGTTATGCTGTTATGACTTCTTGTTTAAAAGATAAGTTACAGGTTGAACTTTAAAATAGTCCATATTGCCCCTAAATTGCCTTTTTATTTCACAAACTAATTTTTTCACCCATAAATGTATATCTGTGTAACAGATGAATGCTACTGCACCTTCGTTTAGTGTATTTGACGCTGAATCTGTGCTGGCTGGTGAAAGCTCAAAGAACATAACATCTGGCTTTAATAGTTGGGTGAGAGTGGAGCGGGTGTGTCCTCAGAAACAGGAAATGGATTAATACGACAGCGTCAAAAAACAAGAAACGGACGTGGGACAGGAAGTTGTGACATTCTGGACTCAAAGGGTTAAAGTCGGAATCAATTTTGACAACAACGACGTCAAACTCCAGATGTGAAATAGAGTCCCTTTAACTGTTAAAGAGTTTAGATTGAACTGTTGTGAATGAGTTTTTATCAGGGAGGGACATTTCACAACAGTTCTGAGTGTTGTTTGGAGGTTAAGGGAAGGTTATGTGGAGGTTATTGGTAAGGTTTATACTCTAGAGAAGTGCAGACCCATTTAAAGACATTTAAACGTCTAGAGATCTGAATATTTCAAGGATTTGTGGCCAGGAGGGAGATTGTTTTTCATTGCATTCTCCACAAACTCTAAATGACCTTCAAAACGAATTCATTATCAGTATAAATATTTAACAGCTGAGAACAATGACATATACACTTATCAAGACTAATTAACACTTTTTTTTTAAGTTGATGAGAGTTCACAGATGCAAAGTACCAGGACAGTTTTAAGCCCTGTTAGAATTATGTAAATGTACAGTCCAATCAAGTTCTGTTCCTCGTACATGAAAAAGTTCTTTACGTTTCGTCTATGGGCGTGCACTTCTACCAGAGACGTGTTTAGCGTGGTTAGACAGTTCGTTCATTAGTGGGGTTTGGTGATGTTTAATTACCTTTGTCGAGTAGCCACTCGTCAACTACCCGACCAAGTCGGTACGGGATTCTTTGTCTAGCAATAGCCAGCCGTTCACTATCAAAGTTCCCTTTGAAGAACAAACAAATTCAACAGGTTACAATCTGGAAGGTCAGAGTTTAGCAGGTTCAATTCAGATTTAGTCGTGAAACAAACATCCCCAAGGGTTTAATCACAGGTTTAGAGGTTAGAAAGTTAACCAAGGTCTGTTTTCATGAGTTAAGCATATTTATGAGTAATTTTAGCGGTTGAATAGTTACTGATGGGTAAATACAGTGCATTAAATTGTCATATTGAATGTTGGAAAACAAAAGCAAACACAAATCGATGTCATTATCATTACAAATATATAAATAACATTCTCATATCTGCATCAAACAGTAATATTGTGCATTTCATAACTGAAGACATTTTCTGTGTAAGATTCAAATCAATCAAATGTTTTCTGTGTGGATTTTGTAATTGTAATGATTATTGCATCACACCAAACCTGTGTAATATGAAGGTAATTACAGAACAGCACCACACACACACACGCACTCTCTCTCACACACACTCATATATAGATAATACAGTTAAACTCAGAGTATGTACTTGTACAGTGGCAAGAAAAAGTATGTGAACCCTTTGGAATCAGCTGGTTTTCTGCATTAATGCCATTAAATGTGATCAAACTTCATCAAAGTCACACGTATAGACAAACACAATATGCTTCAGATAACAACACACAAACACAATTATAATCTTTCATGTCTTAACTGAACTCATCCCATTAAACATTCACAGTGCTGTGGAAAAAGTAAGTGAACTCTTGGATTTAATAACTGGTCGATCCTCCTTTGGCATCAATAACCTCAATCAAGTGTTTCCGATAGATGCGGATAAACCTGCACAACATTCAGAAGGAATTCTGGATCATTCTTCCTCACAGAACTGCTTCAGTTCAGATATATTCTGAGGATATCTGGTGTGAACGGCTTTCTTGAGGTCATTCCACAGCATCTCTATTCGGTTCAGGTCTCGGCTCTTTCTGGGCTCACTCCATTCTGTAGTGGGTTTACTTTAATGTTTAGGGTCATAACCCAACTTCTACTGAGCTTCAGTTGGCACACTGCCACCCAGATATTATCCTGTAGGATATCTTGATAAACTTGGGAATTCATTTTTAACTCAATGATGGCAAGCGGTCCAGCCCCAAATCATGATGCTCCTCCACCGTTCTTCACCGTTGGGATGATGTTTTCATGTTGGTATGAGGTGCCCTTTTTCTGCCATACATAGAGCTGCATGTTCTTCCCAAAAAATTCAACCTTAGTTTGATTAGTCTACAAACATTTTCCTAGTAGTGTTGTGGAGTGTCAAGATGGTCTTTGGCAAACTTCAGGTGTGCAGAAATGTTTTTGTTGGAAAGTTAGTACTAAATCATCTGCATTTATAGACAGTTTGTCTAACTGTGGACAGATGAATATCTAACTACCACTTCTAGTGAGAGTACCTATAGTACTAAATCACCTCCATTTATAGACAGTTTGTCTAACTGTGGACAGATGAATATCTAACGGCCACTTCTAGTGAGAGTACCTATAGTACTAATTCATCTCCATTTATAGACAGTTTGTCTAACTGTGGACAGATGAATATCTAACGGCCACTTCTAGTGAGAGTACATATAGTACTAATTCATCTCCATTTATAGACAGTTTGTCTAACTGTGGACAGATGAATATCTAACGGCCACTTCTAGTGAGAGTACCTATAGTACTAAATCATCTCCATTTATAGACAGTTTGTCTAACTGTGGACAGATGAATATCTAACGGCCACTTCTAGAGAGAGTACCTATAGTACTAAATCACCTCCATTTATAGACAGTTTGTCTAACTGTGGACAGATGAATATCTAATGGCCACTTCTAGTGAGAGTACCTATAGTACTAAATCACCTCCATTAATAGACAGTTTGTCTCACTGTGGACAGATGAATATCTAAAGGCCACTTCTATTGAGAGTACCTATAGTAATAAATCACCTCCATTAATAGACAGTTTGTCTCACTGTGGACAGATGAATATCTAACGGCCACTTCTAGTGAGAGTACCTATAGTACTAAATCACCTCCATTAATAGACAGTTTGTCTAACTGTGGACAGGTGAATATCTAACAGCCACTTCTAGAGAGAGTACCTATAGTACTAAATCATCTCCATTTATAGACAGTTTGTCTCACTGTGGACAGATGAATATCTAACAGCCACTTCTAGAGAGAGTACCTATAGTACTAAATCATCTGCATTTATAGACAGTTTGTCTAACTGTGGACAGATGAATATCTAACTACCACTTCTAGTGAGAGTACCTATAGTACTAAATCACCTCCATTTATAGACAGTTTGTCTAACTGTGGACAGATGAATATCTAACGGCCACTTCTAGTGAGAGTACCTATAGTACTAATTCATCTCCATTTATAGACAGTTTGTCTAACTGTGGACAGATGAATATCTAACGGCCACTTCTAGTGAGAGTACATATAGTACTAAATCACCTCCATTTATAGACAGTTTGTCTAACTGTGGACAGATGAATATCTAACTACCACTTCTAGTGAGAGTACCTATAGTACTAATTCATCTCCATTTATAGACAGTTTGTCTAACTGTGGACAGATGAATATCTAACGGCCACTTCTAGTGAGAGTACCTATAGTACTAAATCACCTCCATTTATAGACAGTTTGTCTAACTGTGGACAGATGAATATCTAACTACCACTTCTAGTGAGAGTACCTATAGTACTAAATCATCTCCATTTATAGACAGTTTGTCTAACTGTGGACAGGTGAATATCTAATGGCCACTTCTAGTGAGAGTACCTATAGTACTAAATCATCTCCATTTATAGACAGTTTGTCTAACTGTGGACAGATGAATATCTAACTACCACTTCTAGTGAGAGTACCTATAGTACTAAATCATCTCCATTTATAGACAGTTTGTCTAACTGTGGACAGATGAATATCTAACGGCCACTTCTAGAGAGAGTACCTATAGTACTAAATCACCTCCATTTATAGACAGTTTGTCTAACTGTGGACAGATGAATATCTAATGGCCACTTCTAGTGAGAGTACCTATAGTACTAAATCACCTCCATTAATAGACAGTTTGTCTCACTGTGGACAGATGAATATCTAAAGGCCACTTCTATTGAGAGTACCTATAGTAATAAATCACCTCCATTAATAGACAGTTTGTCTCACTGTGGACAGATGAATATCTAACGGCCACTTCTAGTGAGAGTACCTATAGTACTAAATCACCTCCATTAATAGACAGTTTGTCTAACTGTGAACAGATGAATATCTAACGGCCACTTCTAGTGAGAGTACCTATAGTACTAAATCATCTCCGTTTATAGACAGTTTGTCTAACTGTGGACAGATGAATATCAAACGGCCACTTCTAGTGAGAGTACCTATAGTACTAAATCACCTCCATTTATAGACAGTTTGTCTAACTGTGGACAGATGAATATCTAACGGCCACTTCTAGTGAGAGTACCTATAGTACTAAATCACCTCCATTTATAGACAGTTTGTCTAACTGTGGACAGATGAATATCAAACGGCCACTTCTAGTGAGAGTACCTATAGTACTAAATCATCTCCATTTATAGACAGTTTGTCTCACTGTGGACAGATGAATATCTAACGGCCACTTCTAGTGAGAGTACCTATAGTACTAAATCACCTCCATTTATAGACAGTTTGTCTAACTGTGAACAGATGAATATCTAACGGCCACTTCTAGTGAGAGTACCTATAGTACTAAATCACCTCCATTTATAGACAGTTTGTCTAACTGTGGACAGATGAATATCTAACGGCCACTTCTAGTGAGAGTACCTATAGTACTAAATCACCTCCATTTATAGACAGTTTGTCTAACTGTGGACAGATGAATATCTAACGGCCACTTCTAGTGAGAGTACCTATAGTACTAAATCACCTCCATTTATAGACAGTTTGTCTAACTGTGAACAGATGAATATCTAACGGCCACTTCTAGTGAGAGTACCTATAGTACTAAATCACCTCCATTTATAGACAGTTTGTCTAACTGTGAACAGATGAATATCTAACGGCCACTTCTAGTGAGAGTACCTATAGTACTAAATCACCTCCATTTATAGACAGTTTGTCTAACTGTGAACAGATGAATATCTAACGGCCACTTCTAGTGAGAGTACCTATAGTACTAAATCACCTCCATTTATAGACAGTTTGTCTCACTGTGGACAGATGATTATCTAAATTCT